>VXBU01004561.1:92881-216585 GCA_013400315.1 Bombycilla garrulus | reverse complement strand
TTATTTTTTAAATTATTTTTATTTTTGGGAACAGAAGTTTGGGGTTTTTTAGGGGTGTAAAGGGTCTTTATTACTTTTTTTGTTTTTGTTTAAGTTTCTTATAGAATTGTGGTTACTTTAATATATGTTTATTCAGTATACATATTTTTGTTTATGGTTTATAAATTGAACACTTCATCCCCTATGTCTTTTTTTCATAGTTTATAGGAATATTTAGTGTATTAGTTTATTTTTATAGTTTATAATATGATTTGTAGCTTAAATTTATGGGGTTTTGTTTAGTTTTTTTTTTTTNNGTTTTGTTTTGTTTTTTTTTTTTGGGGACTTGATTTTTGTTGTATTGACTTTGGTGTTTTCTCTCTGGGCCCAGACCAGAAATTTAGTTTTTTTGGGGGTTTAGTTGTATTATTATTGTTGATGGTTACTCTTTTTTCTTGTTGGAATATGTCTGGTAGGTTTTCTAGACAGGGCCATGTAGTGGAGTAGGCTCGGGCTTGCCAGTCCCTGTTATTTGTACTCAGGCTGGAAGAGAAAAGGGTTTCTGGGAGTCTTCACCTCCACTTGTGTGCTTACAAAGACACACTCTAACTTTTCATTGGTCTAATAATGTGTCAGTATTAAAAATCAGACCCTGATTGGTTTTTGTCACATCTAAAGGAAACTGATAAAGTTCTTTCAGGGGATTACTTACATCACTAATTCCTTTCCTTCCTTACCTTAAGATGAATTATTGCGAAACCAGCACATCAGGACACCCTGAGAATCCCACCGTGTGTCCCGGAGCATTGTCCAAATGCTTCTTGGGCTCTGTCAGGCTCAGTGCTGTGACCGCTGCCCTGGGGAGCCTGTCCCAGTGTCCAGCCACCCTCAGGGTGAAGAACCTTTTCCTGTTATCCAGCCTGAACATTCCCTAACCACTTCGTGCCATTTCCTCAAGGTCCTTTGTATAAGTATACTGCATACATAAAGTACATATTTGGACAATGCATTAGTTAGGTTTTATTTCACTCATGCTCCCATGAAATCCGAGCATTTCAAGTTGAAATGGTATTGAGTGCTTAGGGTTTAAAAGCCTTCCCACTTACCAGCAGCTTCTGTCCCGCAGTGCTCAGACCCCTGAGCCCCAGTGTGGCTTGTCAGCTTTCCTTGGCTCTGGGTTTGCCTGCCATCAGCTAAACCATAGGAAAACAGAACACATTTCATTTACAACTCATCTGTTCTCAGGCTTGGGTTTAAGCCATGTTTTTAGGAGCTCTGCTTCTTGTTCATAGTAGTTTTTACATGTAAATCAGGAGGGTTGTTAAGCTGTTAAGCTCGTGCTTCCCCCAGGTTTCAATTGAAGTGACAGCAGTTTTGGGTGCAATACAAGTGCTCCATAGCAGTATTTTAGAGAACTCCTCGCTATGTTAAGTAATGTTCTTCAGCCCTACTGTCCCTCCATTACTCAGAGCACTTTACTGACATCATCACTGTCAGCCTAATGTCACCAAACCCCTCCTGTACAAACCCAAGAGTTACACATTTCCTTTAAGTGTCCCAGACCCTTTAATGCCTCTTTGCTGTTCTTATCAGTCACGGCCTTGTTTCTTAAAAATCTGTAGGTCCAAAGCCCTGATGTGGGAAAAAAACAGCTTCCACTAGACCAGGTTGCTCAGAGCCCCACCCAGCCTGACCTTGAGCACTTCCAGGGATGGGGCACCCACAGCTTCTCTGGGCAGCCTCTTCCAGTGCTTCACCACTATTACAGTAAGGAATTTCTTCCTAATATCTAACCTAAAGCTGCTCTATTTCAGTTGAAGTCATTATCCCTTGCCCTGTCACTGCAGTCATAAGTCTATAATTTTCTGCTTTTATTTTTTGTATCTCCTATGTGTTGCATCCTTTTTTTTCACTAAAGCCTTTAGTCAATTAAAACCAGTGAAGACCACTTTCACTGTTAGCTACTTCTGTCCCCAAACAGTTTTCTTTCCCCACATCCTATTGCAAGAGACAGGGTATACTCAACACCACCAAAAACAGTGTGGGTCAACTTCAAAGGAGGCTCACACTAATTCCGTGTCACCTCAGAGATTTCATGTGCCAATTTCTTCAATAAGTAGGCTCTGCCAGCAAAGAGGTGAAATTATTGTTTTAATATTAGCCTTCCTTTTATCTTTGAAAAGGAGCATTTGTTTTGGCACTATCAAGACAAACCTTAATAAACTGACTGGCAAACAGTGTGTTTAGCAATGAAAATGATACCCGGACAGGGATTATAATGTAAGCAATAAAAGGGAATAGAGAGATTTAGGAAAGGATGTGATTTATAATGACTTTAAGGAGGATAAGCTTCTACATCTGTGATTGCTTGATTCTATAATATTTTAATTGATTATCAGAGCTAACAGGTTTATTTTTTCATGTGAATAAAAGCTGTTTTACTTCAGCTTTCGTTTGCATTTATTTTACAGCCTATATTAACATGGATATTTTTTCATAAATTTTGACTCCATCATGTTGTACTCATTCCATAGGCTTAGAAACCTAAATTAGCTTGGGCTGGGGGAGGGAGCTAGGAAAGCTTGTGGTTACACCTGTTACTCTGCATAGTAGTCAAGGGGGTTTTTGGGATTTTAGATGAAAAACAGTATCACTCTGCACTGACTCACCATCCTTTTCTTTCCTCTTTGCTGACAGGTCCCCCAGCAATTACCACTCTTCTTCAGGCTGAAAACCAGCCATGCAGACAAATTCAACACAAACCCAAACAATTCAGGGAGGCACCTGAAGCCATCCAATGTAAATTTTTTGCATCCCACTGAAGGCAATAAGTATTAAGCTGGTAACACCCCCTTAACAACTTTTCTAAAACAAATTAGAGTTTCTTGTTATTTATTTCTCTATAAATAAACTAATCATCTCTCACCAACTCAAAATTCAGGGAAGCCTTTAGGTGCTGGTAAACATTTTTTTAAAGTAGGTACAGAAACTCAGTGTGCTGCTCATATTGGGTTGCTCTCATACCATGGTGGAGATTGCATTTATAGAAAAGGTGTGATTTGACAATATCTTAATAAAAATTCTGTTATTTATAGAATATATTATGGACAGTTATTTGCTAACAGAGCGCAGGAGTGAGGAGGGAGCACACCCTGAGTTGTACCTGCCTGTGAATATTAGGCACCTGTTTTGGAGGCTTTCAAGGAAATTTTTAGCTTTTGTGCTGTCCCCCAGCCTCATTTAGCACTTGGAGATGGAAGCAATACATCAGAACAGTTATGGCTGGACTCTATGGTATTTAAGGTCTTTTCCAATCTCCATGACTAAATGACCCTATGATTCTGCAAAGTTTTGGGGTTCCTGAAGGTACCAGTCAGGATGAGATAAAATCCTGGGACAGCCCCTGGGAAGGAAACAGGAACAAGCAGAAGCTCAATGGCTTTAAGCAAAAATAGCAAAGAAAGAATTTTATGTTACTCAAACAAACAAAAAACCCCAAAACCAACCAACCAAAAACCAAGAAAAAAGCAACTCTATCAGAAAGCTTTTAAATCTAAACAGCAATGACATTTTGAAGAACTGGCATTTGAAAGCTCTTACCGCTTTTAACAAAAAATTCAATTCCTCATAATACTGCATTTGCTTGAAAATCAGTTTATTAATTCCCTTTCATTTCCTAGTTGGATTTTCCAACTAAGATTTTAATATTTATTTTATTCTCTTATAAAGTTTCAATGAAATTTCAGTGTAGTTTCTCTACAGAAAGCCCTAGAAGCCAAAAACTTTAAGTAAAATTTACCTCACTTGATTCAAGTGGCTATGTAAGAGAGGACTCATTCTTGGAAAAAAACGCCATAGAAATCAAAGTCTACTTGTAGAAGGCAAACTTGCCATGTAGATGGCAAACTTTCTCAAAGCAGTGAGCAGTGTAGATATTTTAATGAATAAGTAAAATATTGGTTCAGGTCAGAAGGGTTCAAATTTCCACTGTGAAAGCAAAAAAGCCTGAATATCTAAGTCTAAAAATTATTTCAGTTACATCTGTACATGTAGACCAGTCTTTATAGCAGTCAACATTAAACAGAATAATTAGACTCTTAAAAGATAAAACAAATGTTTAGTTTTCTCTCCCTACGAATCTTTCAACAATTATTGTTCCATTTCAAAGGAAAGCAAGTAAAGCTTTACTTTTGAAGCATGCACTTGATGTGCCTATATGCAAAACATTTGCTTTTATTAGAACTGTTGGGGAAGAAAAAAAAAAGATCAGCCTTTAACTGGCCACTGTTAAAGTGGGTATTTTTAAGGGAGTAAACATCAAATTAAAATGAAACCCATCCCATAATATGTTGTGCAGCTCAGAGTGGAATCTGGCCCTGTGGGGTTTTGCACCTTTGATCTGTACTGGACTCGTGCAGATCACCTTGTTCTGGCCCAAGGCAGACCTGTATTTTTAGCATCCTGCAGTGCCAGTTTTACCGTTCAACACTTGATGGAGCAGTTTCCCTGGATTCTGTTTTGCCTGGGTCCTGCTCCAACCTACCTTCCTGCTACCTCAATCCATCATGAGCATTTCATACCAGCTTGGGGCTGTGGGAAAAAAAAAACCCAAAAACGGCCCAAACTGAGAGACTTGTAGAAAAGCATCCTACCAAGTGTAACCTTACACAAAAATAGAAAGTCAGGAGCTTAACATTCAATTCCTTACGTTCATATTGCTAATTTAAAAAAGAAAATGCTGCAATCTTCTGTTTCTTAAGTGAAGCCATTACAATATGTTCTGACACAAGGAAAATTAAAAAGTGTTTGGGCGATTCCCTCAGGCACGTGGTGCAATTCTTAAGGTGTCCTGTGCAGGGCCAGGGGCTGGACTCAGTCCTGATGGGTCCCTTCCAAGTCAGCCTATTCTGTGATTAAGCAGGGATTTGGAGAACAGGCCTCAGGGCTTTGTTCTGGAACATCTTCCAGAAAAGAAATTGGCTGCCTGGCAGCAGTATCAGGTATGGCCAGCATCCTCCAAACCAAAGGAGACTGAAGTTTGATCTTGTCTCAGTGTAAGACCAGACCTCAGCATGGGTTTCCCTACTTGTGTTAACATTGTCAAAAATCTGCTTCTCTTTCAAAGAAAACTTTGTAGAAAAAAAAGGAAAGATAAAACAAAAACAAAACACCAAAAGACCCAAAACTACAGAGACAGCCAAAGGAATGGACCAAACTGATTTGGAAAAAAGGACACCTCACACTTACCTTACAATATAAGCTCTCCACTTCATTAAAGATATACAGTCACAAGCTAACATAGAAATAAGGATACAGGACATTGTTCTGAAGGCTTTAAAAATCCTCTGTAATTAATATACTGCCAAAATACAACTTCAGCAGCAGCAGTTCAGTATCTGGCTTGCTTACTAATCCTTTAATCTTGTCTGCTACAACAACCTGAGAGTGCCAACAAATGCCATGCCATAAAAGGTGGGTATTCTCACATACTTTCCTATGCTTTGCATGATTAGAGCTTAATTCTATTAATCACAAATTTCCTGAATGAAAATGGGGTTTGGGCAAATTATCAAGATTTCATGATGACACTTGGTAATTGTAGTCTTTGGCTGAGAAGCATCCTTTTAAGCATGAGTCAAAGTTGCTTTCTCCCTTTTCTGTTTTCAAATTTCAGCAGTTTCCCATTGTGAAAAGAGGTTCTTCCTAAGCATTTTTAATGCAGGATTTTGTACAGCCCTAATGGTAAAAGGTGATAGAGCTGATGCCATGGGTGACCCCCAGCTTGCAGTTCAAGAATGGAGGCACACCTACAAGATTGCAGACTGCTCAGTGAGATCTATTTTACAGAAAGCTGCTACAAGTGTCTCATAGTCTTGTGCTGCAAGGTTTTGATTACTATTTTGATTAAGAGAAAGACATCCTAAGAAGAGACTACTGTCAGTTCACACCTCAGTGGTCAAGCCAAAACTTCTTATATTTCCACTGGAGTAGACACTCAAAAGGTAAAGAAGGTCAGGGACAAAAAAAACCCCAAAAACAAAAAGCCAACAACAAGAAATCATGAACAAACATCAAGAAAAGCCACCAAACTAAACCAAAGCAAACCACAAAAGCTCTGCTTTGATCCCATTTGATACAATTGTAAGGGTCACACAAAAGTGTACAAGAACAGCAGGAGAGGAAAGAGGGGGGAAGAGAAAGAGGCTACCCTAACATGAATGCAGAACTGCTGAAATAAGAGTGTTTGAAAATAAAAGTCAGAGAGACTTCCCTGTATCAGTGTTTTAGCCCAGCCCCGGGACCAAGTCCCCGACTGGCAGAAATCACAGCAGCTTTGCTGTATTTATAGCAGATGGGACCTGGCACTGCAGTCGTGCAGAACCCCAGGTCTCTGCATGTGCAGTTCCTAACAAGTGCATGGCCAAGGAGAGTTCAGCAGCAAACCTCACATACTATCCTGGTGGCAAAAGTTGCTCCCTAATTCTTCCTAAACCGCTGTCATAAACTGGCCAGGCTAATCTGGAGAAAACACATCACTTCTTCCTTTGCCTAATTCTCCTACAGCTCAGGCACTGCAGGCTTGCAAGGACACCTTCCGAGCATTAGAAATTACTCCTGCTCAGGAAGATTGAAGGGTCTCTCTTCAAGGTGTGACTAAGACAATGGGAACATTTGATCCCCGTCACTCTGGGGCCTGACTGGGCACACTGTGTGATCCACCCTACTCCTGTTAAGCTAGAAAACACCCTATAAACTTGCTTAGCCCATGTGCTCTGTCATTTAACATAAAAAAAAAAAACAAAAAAAAACCCAAAACAAACCCCATCCTGTAGGGGAAACAGATCAGTGAAGATTAAAGCAAGCAAAAGTGAGTCTTTTCCCCCAGGGCTCTCCAAACCCCGTCAGGACAACAGCAACACAGACCTTTGAAACTACTTGGCTTCAAGGGTTGTAATGAAACTAAAGCCCAAAGCCACACTCTGGGAGTACATCCTGTCCCAGCCTGGGGCAGGAGGGCACCAATGCACAGGGTCCCCTCACACTCTACATCCTAAAATTCCTGCTGTCATAACCCAAAATGAAGTGCTCCCAGCTTCGCATCCTGAATTTTTATGGCACTTTTCCTATGTTGTTAGTAGATTTCTCCTTTCCAAGTAGAAGCAGCTTTCGGGCTCATCACTGAGCAGACCTTGTCTGAAAGGAGCTGCTGTCCCTCAGGAACGTAGTGGAAAATATGAAACCACAATGAAAGTTATATCTGGAAACTTACCATGTGATGAGCTTAAACTTTGTTATGGTAAATAAGCTGCTTCTGTTCAGCAACAACCTTGGCAGAGTTACAACTTTTTTCCCAGAAATCAAGTCCTGTATTGCTATGTGACAAAAGTAAATAATGACTCATTAAATGATCCTAAGAAGAAAAACCGAAGGCTTGCTCCTCTCAAAGGTATTTGCACTGGGAAATTTGATAATGTCACCAACCACAGCAGCAAACATTACTTGAAGGTTTTCTCCCTTCGCTGAGCCAGCCAGGAGCATGCCGAAGCCACTGCTCTCTGTGGTTGTGCAGTCACCTTCATGACAAGGCTTTGTTTTTCCATCCTCAAAGACTGATACAGAAAAAGTTATATGTCAAAAGGGCAATGTGAAGAATTAGAAGCAGTGTCACAGCTGGTGTTCCTGGTGCCAGGCACACTACGTTTCAGAGACCAACTCTGTCACTGGAATGCTTATTTCAGTTCTACTTGAGTTTAGCTGAGTTCTCCAAACCCAACTCCTTTAAGACCCATACATAGCCTTGTGCTGAACTAAAAACTCATGCAACACTCCCAAAGGCAAAAGGCAGGTTCATTTAACAAAAGCAGGAAACCACAATACAGATAGTGTGATACAGAAAGTCGATGTCAAACCCCTGATACTCCACACCATGCAGCAGGGACTCGAAGCCAACTCCAAAGGCATATTTGGATTTAAGTAAGTTTTTCTCCCCCTCCATTTCACAGCAGCTAAGGCATCAGCACTGGCACAGGCAATTTGTTTATGCCTCTTAAGTTACCTATCCACAGAACTTTATCTACAAAACTTTTATATGCATTTGTACAGCAAAACTTTGTAGCAAATTCATACCTAGAACCTTAGTTTATTAGATGCAACTGTCTACAGTAATGAGGATATTCATTTATATTTGCAGTTTGACTCTCAACTACTGAGATTTGGAATTTTTTAAAATACATTTTCATCCAAGTACATATAACTAATCAGATACAATCTTCCTACAATAATTTCTTTACAGTGTAGGTTTATAACTACATTAGTTTCTCTTTTAGTGGTCATATCTTTCCGTGTGCGCTCCTTGGTACCTCTGGGATCACTAGGTGCTCCCCAGTGCTGGCTGTCACAGCCAGGAGCTCCCAGCACACTCCTGGCCACCCTCAGTCACAAGCCTGGGTGCTACCCCAGCTGCAGCTTGTACTCCTGAAATAAACCTGGAATGCATCAGCTCTAGGGCTGTGGCTGGATCTGTTTTAGAAGAAAAATACTCACTGAAGAGGAGGATCTATCTGCCCAGAGAGGGATGATGCTTCATGTGCACCACTTGGCTTGTGGTCATCCTGGAATCAGTAAAACAGATGGATCCTCTTTAACTGCTTGCCACACACTGCTCTGAGCCTGGATCATTAGGTGCAAAACCTCTACCTTTATCCAACTTCCACAGAATATACTGGAAAGGCTGTGCCATTATCAGTGAGTTAAAGAGTTCACTTCATGGCAGTTCCACAGTTTCAGCAATGTTTTTTTCTTAAATCTGCATTAAAAATACTTAGATATTTTAGTCCCCTTTAAGATTAATAAAACACATACCTTCTTTTTCCTCATCAGTTATTTGCTCAGGGTTTAAATACAATATTCTGGGTACTGCTCAGCTCTGAAATGTCTCTAAATTCACTTTTATTTTCTCTCTTCTGCAGTCCACCTTCCCCACAGACCACATCCTACTTTCTCATATCCATAACAGACAGCACATAGAATACTCTGGACGGGGAAAAGAAAGCAGTAAAATTTTGAGACACACTAAAAGCCAGAGTGGCATTCTCTTGATGTCTCCAAAAGTCAATATATTTTGTGAATCACACATGCAAAACAGTCTAAACTACTAGGCTGTGCCCACATTCCTGTCTAATTTCTAACACAGTTCATCCAGCCAGGTTAGCACAAGCTGGAGGATGCTGTGCTTCCATCTCTGCACATGGAAGGTAATGCCACTTGTCTCCAGCTTGTTCTCTTCACTGTGGTCAGTTTGGACCCAGTGCTGAAAATGACCCATATTTGTTAGGTGACAGCCTGTCTAAGGGAATGGAGCAGCTCTCTCCTGCAAGGAGAGGAGAAGCAGGTACAGCCACCCCTGCTTAGAACCTACCATGTGCAGGGCACCTTCCCCTAAAGCAACACCCACAGCAGTAAAGCAAAGCCTCCCTCTGCAGAAATTGCTCAAGCTCTGCTGAGGTGCATGAAATGGTGGCAGCTATTTCCACCTGACTGCCTGCTCTGGGGACATCCTGCTGTACCAGGTTTTGTCAGCACATGCATTTGAACCTCTGGCAATGTGTGCTCACAGCCCAGAGAGCCAAACTTGTCCTAGGCTGCATCCAAAGCAGAGCGGCCAGCAGGGCAAGGGAGGAGATTCTGCCCCTCTACTCCTTCTGTCCCTCTGTTCCTGACACCCCATCTGGAGAGCTGCATCCAGCTCCGGGGTCCCCAGCACAGGAAGGACATGGACCTGCTGCAGCATGTCCAGTGGAGGCCACCAAGGTGATGAGAAGGATGAAGCACCTCTCATGTGACAGAAGACTGGCAGTGTTCAAGGCCAAGCTGGATGGGGCACTGAGCAACCTGACCTGGTGAAAGATGTCCCTGCCCACGGCAAGGAGATGGAACGAGATGACCTTTAAAGTCCTTTCCAACACTAGCTATTCTATGATGACTGTGAAGTATTTAAGGAAAAACCTGAAAGAACAACTCAAAATCTTATCAGAGACTGCTTTGGCTAGAAATACCTCATCAGGAAAGGTTAGCTGAAAGCATGGGGCTTTCTCTGTCATAGACCCTACCAGGGGTACTATTAAATGTTATCAACAGATCTTTCTGATGAGTAATCCCTAACTTTCATCTCCAGATGGCTGTGAGAGTGGATTTTTTCCTGAGCAGCTCGGGTGTGCCCCTGCACTGTCCTTCTCCCGGCGAGCTGCTGTCCACTGCAGTGTAAGAGAAACAGCTCAGCCCACAGCAGGGTCGAACTATTTTAGGTAGTAATGTCTGATACTAGAGAAGCATGAAATTCAGTCCTATCATAGCTGAAATGCCTAAATCACCCCCCCCGAAAAAAAAAAAAAAAGGCTCTTGTAAAATCCACCCAGAGGCTTATAAACTGAACTCTGGAAGTAGTTTTCAAGTTGTAAGTCAGTAAAAAATTGTGTATGTTACAACGTGCTATCACAAAAATGAAACAAAATACATCTACCCATTGCAACACACACAGAATTCTATCTGTTGCCCAAAGGCAGAGTTGTAGCAATGAGTTCTCAGGCCTGCATTCTCAGACCTGTTGCTATGTACATAAAAGCAGTCCACTCAACAACAAGGTGCAATGGGCAGTGCTGTCAGAGGGTTTACACAAAGCAGAGAAGATACTGAGGAGAAAATGCACTGTCACAAATGCCTGTAAACATACAGCCCTTCCCTTCCAACACAGAAACTAGGGCCAAGGAGTCTCAATGATTTGGCTTTAGCCAAATGCTGAAACATATGGGATTCCATCGAGGTAAGTTGAACTCAACTAAGAATAAGATCTGCAATTGCTCTTCATGTTCCATTCATCACCCCCACATAAACAGTGAAAAAACCCTTTACTGTGGAATGCTTAAAGCTTTTGTCTGCTGAGCTCCCCACTAACAATTTTCCCTTCCCCAAGAAAGCCACAGACAATGCAATAAAGGGAAGCCTGGGTTAGGCACACCAGGACCAAGAAGGAAAAAGTGATTTGCTCAGTGGTGACAAACCCCCACTCAAGTGCCCCAAAACACCAGACTTTGAACCTCCCCATCAATAGCATTTCCACAGTGCCTGGAGAGTGGGATGTCTCCTGTCTGCCTGAAGGCAGAGACAGTCAGCCAAAAAGCAGGTGACTAGAGCCCTGACATCCTGAAGGATCCCTTTTCCATGGTGCAAAGCCAGAGAGGCACCTCTTCCCTAAGCTCCTCTGCACTTTGCGTATGTCATAAGCATTAGGCAGAGACTGTCTCAAGGCCAAGGCAGGCACAAAATCAGATTGGGTGAGTCTGTTGGGTTTTGATTGTTTGGTTGATTTGGGGTTTTGTTTGTTTTTTGGTTCTTTTTAGTCCTTTTCTTCATATTCGTGGATCATTTATCCTGATTTAATACAAAATTTTAGCACTCTGTGTCATGAATTATTAGTACACTCAACTCTTGTATAACAGCGTAAGCAGTCTTTACACCAGCTAACTAATTTTCTTAATGGGTGTACTAAAATACCTGATTAACTGCATTTATTTTTCACTGTAAATAAGTCATAAAAATATAACTGAAGGCCTTTTTTTCAGAGCTGGTATTCAGCTGATGTTACTAATCATAATTTGCTGCACCTTTGTGTTGCATGCAGAATGCTTGGTCAATGTAACTCAATAGTTGTGGAGGAAAGGTCAGGCCCTTCACTGGGGTAGAAATCCACTGGAAAATGGAAAACTACAGCAAGACAGCAGCTGAGCATTTTCCTTTAGACACAACTACAGCCACAAGATGTAAAAGTCATTTTGCTGGATTTTATCTTATCATGATAACATTTCTCATCTTAAAAATAATAATACCAAAAAAACAAAACAAAAACAACAAAAAAAAAGTAGACTAGACAAATTTTGGTATGTTGTTGAGAAGCAGTGACATTGCCATGGCTCAGCAGATATTTGGCACATATATTGGTACAATTCAGAATAAGAGGGAAAGCTAGTCCCATCTCTCAGTATAGACTTTTACTCCTATTTAGAATCTGAGTTGTGAACCAGTGAAAGAACAGGCCGGAAGATTATGCAGCCACTTCAGAAGTAAGGAACATCACTTCCTGGGGTGCTTGTTCTTCTTCTGAAAAGCTTAAATGATGTCTAACACATCAGGAGATATGTTCACAAAGGCAGTGGCAGAAGACAAAAGCATTTTTGTAACTTCAGGTTGCTAAAGCACTTGTATACTAAACGGAAGATGTGAAAAAAGTTGTCATACACATGTAACACTGCCTGTCCTGCTCAAATCCAAAATTCCTCAGTTTAAAACTTGTATTTCTCTTGGAGAAAATTCAGAAAGGCGAAAAGATACAAGCAATAACCAATGGGAAAGGATTTTTTTTCTAAATATTCCTGTCCTGAGTTGAGGTCTTATGCTATCCCACTCATGAAAATAGCAACATGTATCATTACTGACTATAACCGGGGCATAAATTAAAGCCAGGTTAAGGCAGTGACATACCACACTGTGTTTTCAAAACCTTTTTTGTCTTGTGTGCCATTTCCTCCCATTTCTCACCTGTAAGTGCTCAAAGCCTGAACCTGCAAGCAGCTCATTCCTCTAATGCCCAGCATTTACCCTCCTCACCACATCCAGGTGTCAAAGGCGAATGCACAAATGCTGCCAGCAGAAAAGCCTAGTGCACAGCTCCAAGGACAAATGTTGTGCACAACAGGAGCTGGTCATTCTGTGCCGTCTCTGTGCTGTGTGTGGTATTTTTGGAACTTTCAAGCATCCAGTGCTTCATGGAGGAACAATATAAAACTGTTCTTCAAAAAGGATAAAACAAATTGTATCTAAGTACTGGTGGCACCTACCTATCCAGTAAGAGGTCAGGGGAATTCTTTGTCTGATGCTATACAGACACTCTCCCCCTTAAATTACTTATGAATGAAGAAGCCCTGGTTTAAAAAAGCAAGAGCAGCTGTTAAGCTGAACACTGGGGTCTTTGAAAGTTATGTGACATCTTTAGAAGAGAAAAAACTGTAGCTCTAATCACTAAAATGTGTTGCTTATATAAGTGATGAAATAGAGGAAAGAGCTGAAGGATCATTATTTTACTTTTTTTTTAATGACCATGACTAATACGAGTCCTCTTTGGTTACTTGCCACTGAAACATCAGTGTGTAAAAATATTACCCACCTATTTGGGGCCTGTTGGAATAAGTCACTTTGCTTGTACCACACTATAAATAATGGTATTAGTGGCAGGGAGTCAAACTATCTAATACAAGCAGATCTCCAGCACTTTACTTGTCTGGGCAAGCAAATGCTTCAACTCCACACATCTCTTTAAAGAGCAACTGTTGGCCACTAAATCTTACAATCATACTTTTAGATTATGCTTTGTCTGGGGCTTTCAATTTATTTATTTATTTATGTATTTATTTGTTTTTTTGTTTATTTATGACAGTTTCTGCTTTTCAAGAATGAACAGGGAAGCACAATCTCCTTTTAATCTCCTTTTGGAGTTAGGGTTTTCTTAACCATTTCCTGCAGGCTACACCCTGGCTTTCTACTTGTGTTTTCTTTCATAATATCCTTGTAACTGGATCATAAGTCAAAATAATTAATATAGGCAGAAATAATTTCCTATGCCAGCTCCATAATAAGGAATCCTCTACGGGCTTGTCACTGTAAGTACAACCAAGTCAAGATCTACAAACCCAAGAAATGCTGAAACCCCCACTTTAGAAACTGTATCTGTTGCTTCCCAGTTCTTTGCCAGTGGGAAGAAGATGAAGGTTTTAAAGGTGTCCTGCATAGCCTATATTTAACTTGATGGCATGTTTAACTGAAAAATTACCTAAATTGAAATCGATAACATTTTAACCATATCCAATGTTAACCTGACAATGTTTTTGCCAAGAGCCTCATCAAGATACTTCTCTCCATCCGGGAAGATACGTTCAGTAAGGGCTTTTTGGAATTTAGGGCACTGCTGTACTGCTCTGAAGCACAGAATACATCCAGAAGCTATGGAGCACTTGTTAGCAGTGACAGCACATGCAGTTGCATAACACTCACTTTGATGGCACACTGCATCACTCTTTGGGTGAAGCTGGACTGTCAGGGGCAGAAGAGCACCCTACAGCCAGATGTGTTTTATGGAGTTTCTCCTCTGGTCCTGGAAGGATTTCCTCTAACCGCACATGGAGTACAGGCCAGCAAAACCAGGACCTTTGATGATTTTTGAGTCTGTATTTTATCTTCCCTGCCTCCATGCCAAGAAGCTGTATGACACAGGACAACATTTTAGTTAAAAACCCTAACAAAACACAGACACAAACAAACATTTTCACCATGTTGTCTGTTAACTGCTCCTTGGACTGTTTCATCTGGTACAATGATCTTTGTCTGAGATGTGTTCCGAAGGTCTAATGTAATAGAGTTTTACCACCTGAAGTTTTAATTAAAGAAAGAAATAGCAATCTCCCATTCTTGCTTCACATCTTTCCTTCATGTGGTGAAGGTTGCCATGAATTTTTTCCAGCCCCACTCTTACCCACCAGGGTTCACTGTGAAGCCTTGCTCCAGTGCAAAGACTTCACCCTCTCAGTTATCAGCTCCTCATGCAGCAGCACTGCCGGGTTTCTTTTTTGCTCAGACCTTCAGAAATGCTTTGGTCTACAGCACTGCCTGAAGTAGAACTGCATGGAGCATTTAAATCCAAGTACCAAGGGGATTTTCAAGGATCTAACAAATATGGCAGCTGCAAGGGACTGTTTCTGGGTTCATACCATTGTTTGTTCTCTCATTAACACCTAGAAATAGAAGTGTTTGAAGATACGATGAAGCATGTGAAGGGAATTCTTCTCATCCATGCGCTGGAGCTGCTATCTCATAGAGTCATTTTGGGGGGAAGGGACTATTAAAGGTCATCCAGCCCAATCCCACTGTAACAAGCAGGGACATTTTCAACTAGATCAGGTTGCTCAGTGCCCCATCCAACCTGATCTTGTATGTTTCCAGGGATGAGGCATCTACCACCTCTCCGAGAAACCTGTTCCAGTGTTTCATCACTGTAAGAAATGTCTTCCTTATATCCAGTCTGAGTCTACTCTTTCAGTTTAAAACCATTACTCCTTGTCCTTTGCCATAACTTTACCACTTTATCCCAGCACATCAAGTCAAGAGCATGCAAAGTGTCAGTTCGTGCAAAAAAACACTACCATGGCAACAAATATTATGATTTCCCATAAGCCACATAGAAATCCCATTCTTATTAAAGGCAGGTAGTCTTCACAAGCATAATCAGGATAGTCATAGTCAGAGAAACTCACAGGTTGCTCATGCTGCAGCCATATGGTACAAGGCAGAATATGTGCGAGAAAATGGGAGAAGTCACCAAATATCAGGTATTCCTACCCCAAAAAATAATGCAAGGTCATGCTGGCATTAGAAGAGAAACCACAGCCAACTTGTATTTGATTAGGAATGTTTACTAGGGATATACAGGTAAAGTCTTTTGCCCTATTGAAAGGCAATGGTCCTAAAAGCCTTTTTATTTTACATAAATATTTATTTATTTAGAGTTAAGCTTCGATTTTACCTAAGCCCTTTTGGACTAAAGGCCTTCAATTGCTCATTTTTTCAACAGAACAAGGGGCAAGAGGTTTGATTAGTCTTATTTATACTCTCCTCTCTGCTGTGGGTGAGAATGAACTTGCATTTCAAAGTTTTGAAGTTGTCAACACTTACTGAATAAAGGATAACAGTTTATTTTTCAGGCTTCACTGTTAAGAGTAATTTTTATGTCAGCAAGGATTTACTTTTCTTTCTAATATACCAACTTAACTATCTAAAAAGCTATAAAATGGGATGAATAACATGCTTGAATTACACATGCATCAGCTCCATCCTCACACTCACCTACCCCACCAGACTCGTGTAAACAGGGCATCCACACTGCCTCCAATTACTCCCTCTACTGTCCCTGCATTTGGCTCTGAACTCCTTGCTGAAGAAACTGCCTTGTAATGCAATATAATTAACATTTCACCTCAACCACTGCCCACTATGATAGCAAAAACCAACCCCATATGAAAACACACCACAAAACATAAAGAAACAAACTTCTAACCAAAAAAGTGACCTAAACTTAGCAGTGATTTACTCAAAACCTCATGATTTCCAGGTCTTGAGTTGAGGTCAGTTTTATAGGTTCATCATTTTAGTAAGTATTAGTATTTTAAAAAAACCACAACAAATCAAATGAAACCAAAATGAAAACAGATAAAGAAAATTCACTTTCTTCCTCAAGTGGAATGTCAGTTCTGACAGAAGATTGAAAAGAATCTTAGTGAGATTGAGTTTGAAACCCAATTTCAGTTTTCATATTGAATTCAAACTGCTGCATCTGCTGTTTAAGCATGATTTATGAAAATTTGAGAAGCCCCTTGAAAGACAATCTTAAGGTGAAGTTATCCCATTACACCATATTATTACCATTAAGTTTTGCAAGTGTATATTAATTCTTCCACTACTGAGATTTTAGGCCTTTTGCTGTCTGATGTCCTGAACAATGAAATAATATTTATAAAGAAATTTAACATATTTTTCTAACTCAAAGGTTGCTTTAAATATCTAAAGGATCATGCAAGAGTGTTTTGAAAAACAGAATGAGAAAATAAATGCGGTTTCTTTTGCCTACGACCAAAAAACACAATCTGGAGTCCCTCCATGCCCACAGGATAGATTGAAAATAAATCCATTGGTTTCAGCCTACAGTCATACATCTTCTGCAGTTTATAAGTGACTCCCCTGAGTCAAGAGGCATTAAACATGTGCAGGGTGAGGGGGTGTCAGCTCAGCCCCATCTATCTAGCAAAGTACAACATCAGTCCCTGTCATGCTCTGGAAACGTAACCAGATACCTTCACGAGGGCAAGGGGAGATCATATTTCGTGGTCCATGGCTTGTGGAAGTGCTGGTCTTGTCTTGCAGCTGAAGGAGGCTGGGCAGGGTTGAATGTCTTATTGAACATGGATGTCTTCTCCCTGCCCCACGTGGGCGGACCTGCAGCAAGTGCCCACCTCAGTGTCTGCTCCAGGGCTGCAGTTCCCTCACAAGGCTGATGTCGAGGTGGGGGAAGGACCAAAGCTTCCCTGCAATCAGTGCTGCCCTATGCATCTTCCCTGGAAAAGCAATTCAAGAACATTATTTCAGCTCCCTTTTTCCCCCCGGCTCCACATACTCCACTCGTATGAGCTATGGCAGTACAGACTGCATTCAGAACCACGACACCTTCCATGGCTTGATTTCACTGCAAGAAAACTTAATCCTCTCTTGTTAGAGGACCAGGGAGATTGAAGAGAACAGATAAATAATAAAAGAATGAGACCATGTGATGCTGCTGTTGATTTCCCCTGGATGCTGCCATCACTCACTCTGGACAAAATCACTGCAGCAGCCACAGCCCCATTTACACAATCCCAAGTTACATCTTGTGAAGGAGAGTGCTGAGAACCAGGAACTCTCCAGCCACTCATAAATCATTTCCACCCATGAACTCTCCAGCCACTCACAAATCATTTCCACCCATGAACTCTCCAGTCACTCACAAATCATTTCCACTTCTCCATGCTACTGTGAGCCCCCGGCTGTGAGATGCTGCCACCCTGGAAGCAGTGTGGATGTTAATTAGTGTGGCAGGGTGGGAGTTAATTAGTTCTACCCACACCCAGAGAGCACCAACAGCTCAGCCTGGCCCCCCTGGACTGGGACCTCCAGCTGCCTCATTCAAGGCCCATCAGCACTGTCAACTAAGTAAAGGCTCTTTCCACAGACTAGTTTTTAAAACATTCTGGCTCTTTCAAATTACACTTCCAGGAAAACACTGAAGGACGGGACAGCTTTTAATCTTTTTACTGTCAGGCATACCATGAACCATCACACAGTCACGTTTTTTCTTGCATTCATGAGTTTGATGTTTCCACTGCACAACAAAGCTCTGGAATGCAGCTCTCGCATAGCTGGAGGCATATAGAGAGAGCAATGATCAAATAGGTCAATATAAAAAAATGTTTCAAGAGTTAGAATTTCAGCCTTTGGTACAACAGGAGCCTAAGACATGCCCTTGTGTGATAGCATAACTTTCTGTGCTCAACTCTTCACATCTTTTAATCATGCTGGAAGAAATTCTGCCCGAGGCATATTCCAGGAGCTGAAAGGATACAGTGCCAATATTCTTCAGTGTGCGTTTTACTAAGTGAAGGGCACACTAGTATTTCTACATAAATAGTCAAGAAAAGAAGGTACAAAGTTTTAAAATTAATAAACTGATTTCAACAGGTGGAAAATATTACCATCACATTATGACTTCTCTTGGCAGATTAACCTTGAGTCTCAAGAGACCTAAGAGTTCAACAACACCAGCTTTAATTCATGCACAACATTGTAAAAGGTTACTCTCAACCTACCTGAACATTTCTATATAAATATTGAGCTACTTTACATCCTATTTGGGCATGGGAATAATAATAATAATAATAATAATAATGTAATTCTACAGCATAAAAATAAACACATAATTTCAGCTATTACCTGGACTAGGATAGAAGCAAGAAAGGAAGTTGATGTGAAGGCCTAGGAACCTATTACATCCTTCAGTTTAAAATATTGCAGGCAGATAATTCTGAATATTTGCTAATACTAAGTATTGCAATAATGATCTATCATTACTTAAATACAGAACAAGAGGGCAGGAATGTGTCAAATTATTACTACTGACTTGCAACAACTTAAATTTGCTTCTAATGTACCTCTTATCCTCAATACTAAGTGAAACTGTAGGCATGTACAGAGGAAAATAAACCACATAACCTAAACTTATTCCCTCTTGCCTCCAAATGTAGACCACAAATCACGTTAAGGGCATCAGTGCTGCATCAGTCCCTGATTCAAAAAGCATCAACTGACCTGAAATAATGAAAAAGTCAAAAGGCATAACAATGTGATTTCCCCCATCCACTATTTGTTACTCAACTTCATAAGGAATACAAAATGGAAAGAGTAGTTTTCCAAATACAGAGCACCTCTAGTTATTTCTCTAACTTGTGTGCTATAAATAATTGGATTTGCTTCTCTATTGATGTTAATCCTTATAATATTGACTACCATGTATTAATTAAAAATTAAGAAAGTATATTAAATATTAGTTAAGTATTAATTGTCCAACATTAAATTCTGTATTACTCTTAATTTAACTTCCCTGAAATAATAAATATCAGAGAGCCTTACTTTGGCAGTATATTATACTTTGGAATAATTTAATTAATCTGGTCTTAGTAAAATTTGGAATCAAAGTACAGCTGTTGAGCTGTAATGATTCTTGAATCCCTGGTATCACACTGAAAATGTTTCCTTACTCGCATTACTGCAGGATGGGCTAATATTGGGGGAGTTTAGAAAGATAGCTTTGCAGTCAATTAATATTTGTCAAAAGTCCTATTTCTTCTAAAAGTATTGATAATCAGGACTGAAATGTGCCGTCTTCGCTGGTCCCACGCTGTGGCAATTGAAGCAGTCCCTGATTTCAGCGTGAGCCCAGATGGCGATTTATACTGCAAAAGTAGGCATTGAAGGGGTATTTTAATCAGCAGTCCGAGGTGGTTTCCCCCTCCTATTGAACATGCCCAATATCCGCGGTTTTGTAGCTGTTCGCTTGTGGCCGGGGGACTTTGACCGCACCACTAACAAGGCGCAGCAGAAGCTAAAGGCCACCCAAAACACACCCCACCACTGCCCACCTTTTTTCACACTTCAGTTCTCTCTGCACAACCCCTGCATCGCAACTGCAGGCAGAAATGCATTTCCTTCCTCTGCAGCAGCTTTGAAAGTGCCTTCACAGTTTATCTTTCGCTTAATTCTGCGCAGCTGTCGGGGCCGGTGGCCACGCCAGCCGCACGCGGACCCCTCGGCAGCGCCGCAGAGGCGTTCTGTCATCCCGGCCTTTCTGCCCCTAATCCCCCGTGCTGGCTGCGCTCCCACCAACGCCTCATGAAAAAACAGATGGCAGTAACCGATACGGCCTGTAATTGTGGCCAGCTAATAGCAGAGGATAAGAGTGAGATAAGGACCAAGCGCTGGTGGCCAGCTGCTGCCGAGTTAACCCTTCCCGGCATCAGCTCAGCGCCTCGAGCTGCTTGCATCAACCCAGGGTTGCATTATGGCTCTTCCCAGTTCCCCTTCCTTGCTTTTTCTTCTGTTTCATTCATTTCAGGGCTTTCGTGCCTATCAGGATAATTAATCTGAAGCCTGATTCTTCCCTTCCCTTCAAGTCAAGGATCTCAATAGCCACTGTCGTGATGGGATTTCTCAGTGGAGCAGGTACCCTGGCTCCATTTTAATAAGAGTTCAAAGAAGAGGAGAGGTCAAGTGACTTCTCTAAAAGCACAGGTCCAGATTTATGCTGGAATTCATCCAGCACAACCCAGTCTAAACAAAGGAGTTGCTCTGTGTTTCAGTCAAATTCAGCCTTCAAAGTAAATATTAAGATAAGTTCTTTATTCCAAGCTATGAGTGTCAAAATGAAAAAAAAAACCTAGAAAAATAAACTTCAAAAGTTTAGAGCACCATCAATTAATGCAAAAGCAAGCTCTACCCTAAATCAAATGACCGAGATATTGCAGCTTTACCTTCGAGACTCATATTCCCACTCCATAAAACCCAAAACAACACATACATCCCTCCATGAGGTACTTGTCATGCACTGCTTATGTTGTCAGCTTCCCATTCCAGGAAAAAAATCAACTGTTGCTAACATTTATTCAAAATAAGTTCATCTTGTCGATCTCCCTTTTGAACTCAGGGATATTTTAAATTCAAGGCTTTTGGGAAAAAACAAAGTCTGACGACACATATTTGGGTTAAGATGCTGAAATTTAATTCACATCAAAATATCTTGTTTTATCTTTCTAAGAAGGAGGAATACCTAATTTTACTTTCAAATTATATTGGAACTTTCAGTGCTGCTGATCCAGACAGTATGAACAGAAGAAGGGAAACTCTAGGATAAACATTTTGAAGGTTTTTTCCCAAGAACAAAATGGTTTAAAAATTTACTCAAAGATTTCCTCAACAGAAAGCTGAATTTATTTATTTCCACTCCAAACTGAAAGAGTGACTTTCCAAACTCTTAAAATCTTCTGCAAAACCCCAGTATTTTCACTCTTCACAAGATCTGTGACAGCCCTAGCTTGCTTATGTAAAGGGCAAATACTGGCCACGTTCAACAAAAAGGCCTCCTATGTACAGCTCAGGGTAGCCATAAACACACACCAGCCTTACAGATTTGGTACTCTAGTTACAAATAGTCCTGTTTCATAATAAAGGAAGAAGTAGATATGAAGTAATTTCACTGTATGCAAAATATGTCACTATTTTAGTCTAAAGCCTATGGTTTATCAAACTCCTCCACCTTTTCTTGAAAAAAAAAATACTCTTTCCACAGGTATCCCAGCTCTGAGCAAAGTGTAAAACAGAAAGGCATTAGAAATATCCTTTCCCCTCTATTATGAACACTAATGGAGGAACCACTTCACATCCTCTCATGCTGCCTGTATCTCCCTACAAACAAAGAACACTTGCTGTTCTTGAGCATTAAGAGTAAGAAAAACCCAGGCATCAACCTCTATGGACTTTCTGTTGCTGTTCTCTGGCAGGTATCAGGCAGATCTTCTCCCATCCCAGCAGTGGTGCACGTATAGACCTGTTCTATCCTCTTAATATTACCAGCATTCAGAAAGAAAACCAGCCACAGTTCAATTACAAAAGAGAACACACAATAATAATGTGTTATTATACAATACATGTATAATATTATACATGTATTACACTATATGTGTTACAATATAAAGACATCATCAAAACATCAATAAATGCAGCAGCAAGAAGTCATCATCAGGTCAAACCCTGTATGACAACACAGACAGTGCACACTACTGTGAGAAGCATCAACTTCTGTCATATCCATCATGTATCTACTCCAATATTTCACCATTTTCATTCATCTCATAAAAAAACCTCTGAAGCTATTTTAGGAGATTCTTTGAGGGTTTCTCTCCATTGTGTCTGCTTGGGAGGAAGAAATGTGATTTGTGCTAATGTAGGCCTCTGTATCCTGTGCACATCCTGTGCAAAGAGAGTCAGACTCACAGTTCATCCAGCAAGACAAGTGAAAAGGCAGAAATCTAAACCCTTGTATTTAGGGCAACATATAATCCAGATACAGAAGTTTTGCTTCTCTTAAGAGGTGTCAAAAATGCAGCAGACTTGGGTATCTCCATTGTGTTGTCTGTCAATTAGTAAGGAACTGAAGGTGTGGCTACATATACCATTTACCCCTCAACCTTCTTCAGGCCACTCAAGCTTCTCAAAAACGCAGCCTTTTCCTTCAGCTCAGTTTGATCAGGAGCAAGCTTGGCCTCTAGCTATTAATGACATTCTTATCTGTTTTTACTTTCACTTCTTTGTAGATAAAAGATAACTTCCAGAGAACTGGATCCTTCTTCTCTTGATTAGCCAGATTTTTGTTAACAATGAGTTCCCAGATCATAATTTTTAAACTTGCCACATGCAGTGTGGGGGTGTCTGCAGCAACACAACAGAGAAAGCATCTCCTTGGAAATACTGAGCTAAATTCTGCAGTGCCATAGAGACATTTCTTGGCTAAAACACAGGAATGGCTATGGCTTGAACCACATGGAGCATAAGAAGATTTCACCCAAGTACAGACTTCTTTGGGATTAAGACAAGTATGAGCCACACCAGCAACGGGAGAGCAACCCGTCACTCGATGCTGTATAGTGCAGGGATTGTAATGATTATACATTTTCTAATCCTGCTTCCTTCTGGCAAAACAATAGATTTACTGTGACTTTATGGCCACTGTATGTCAATCAGTTGGGTTTCCATCACCAGCATTCCTCCCTCGCCACTGACACGTTGCTCCCACTTGGCCATAAGCCGCACGCTAAACCCTTTCGTGCTGTGGAGTTTGATTCCGGCAGGAGGAACAGCCCAGCTCACGTGCCCCTCTTGGAAGTGCAGAAGGCTGCGGTTGAACATCTTGTTTTTTCATTTGCTGTAGACATTTGTTCTTGCAGCTGACCATGTGCAGGAGAATTTGCTCATGTTCCAGGAAAGGACAGCTGCAGCACAAATTACCTTAAACCTCCTTGCTCCAGGGATTATCTGGGTACAGTGAAGTGAGTGTATCCTAGGGCAGGGGTCTTTTCTTACTATAAACAGAGTTATTAACCTTTTACTTACCAAAAGTGTTTGTAAACTCAGTAATGGAGACAGTTTGGATATCAGTAGTGGCTTTGTCCTGTAATAATTTGCACTCACAGGTGGGTTTTCTTGCTTACTTCTTTCCATGAATTACATCTGC
This sequence comes from Bombycilla garrulus, assembly GCA_013400315.1. Classification (NCBI taxonomy): domain Eukaryota; kingdom Metazoa; phylum Chordata; class Aves; order Passeriformes; family Bombycillidae; genus Bombycilla; species Bombycilla garrulus. The sequence continues at coordinate 193,139 of VXBU01004561.1, read as the reverse complement.
CACTAGCTACCTGTCCTTAGGGAACAGCATGCACCTGATAGGGATGACTGCATGCAGGACTGATGGCTCCAGCCCCTTTTTGCCATGTTCTCTTCTTGGATACTGCTGCAGTAAGCTCACAAAGTCCTCCAGCTTATTAGAGCTAACTCTACAGTAATTATGCCAAGCATGTCTTGGCTGTCAGAATACTTATCATGGCATTTACAGGAGATGAAGGAGCATCATTAAAGCCAAAGACAATCCAAAGAAACATTTCCACCTCTGAATTTGTAAGCACCACTCCAGGAACACTGGAGCTAGAGAAATAAATCTAAGTGCAGGCAGCAAGCACTGTCAACAACTGGCTGCTGAGTGTTCAGCACCAGGTGAGGAACCAGTGGATACAAATCCAGTGAAATAACCAACTTTTCACAGATCTAAGTTATAATGATCACATAGCTCTATGGACCTTCAAGACTTATATTCCAGGTATTTGAAATAAATTCCTTTAATCTTCTGTTTCTTTAACACAGACATTTTCAAGGTAAAGAGGCTTTTTCCATGTACCTCATGTAAAACTGTTTTGCCTGCCTCTGGCTGAGACCCATGTACCTTTTCATTCCTGCTCTAAACCCAGTTCCTGCACTTAGACACTGCAGCAAATCCTGTGCTACTGCAAGCAGCCCTATCCATTTTCAAGAGCAGAGGTCCTGGCTCACTCCCCTCTAAGTTCTTCTCCTCTTTGTTTAAAGCATCACAATAATTGAGAAGCTGACATATCTAACTCATGCCCAAACACACTCATTATATGAAACATGAATCTACAAGCAATAAAGCTAAACCAAGATTAAAAATAATGGAAAGGGACATTAATGAGATCACGCCACAGAGAGTTCCCTGTTTTAACATCAACAATGCATTTGTGCAACTAAAATATGTATCTTCAGTCTAACTTCAAATAAGACTTGAGGGGAAATTTCATGCCTACTCCAGCTCTTCATTTGTAACTGGATGCCAATAAAAAGGTCTGGAAACACGTGTTAATTGAAAACCTGAACCATAAGAGATACCATGCAAGTAAAAAAATAATATACTAAATTGAATATACATTTATATCTCTTTATAGGAATCCCTCTTACTGTGCCTATTAATCAGTCTCATAATTTTTTAAGGCAGCTAAAGTCTTGTCTGTAAATACCAACAGACAGTCAAATACAGGATTGATTTAGGAAGACATTTTTTAAATGCAGAAAGCACACTAACAATACTTTCCTCAAAGTTAGAAATTAGATTCCGGCTGTCAAGACAAAAATTACTTACAGCTTATTTTTTAAAAAAAACTAAACAAGCAAACAGCCAAGAAGAAAAACAAACTATAAAACAAACCCCAAAGCAATCCTACTCAGCTTCTTACCAATGGAAAAAGCCATCTAAAGTGGTTTTCAACATTTTTAATCATAAGCTGCCCCAATAAAAGTACTTGTGACTCTCTATGTTCAGTGCCACAATGCGATTTGGCAACAATTTGACTGTTCTGTGTGGAGTCAAACACTTCTTACATGCAGATAATCCTGTATTTAATTTTTAGGCCACTCTTCCATTCATAATACTCATTATCCATAACTTTGAGCTATTTGCATACATCTCATAGTTTCAAGATATTACCTAATAAAAGTAAGGATATCACTACACATTGATTCATCAAAGCTTTTGCAAGTACAAGCTGTAGCATCTTTCTAGGAAGTGTTTCCATTTGTTCCATAACTTTCACTCTGATTCCAAGTTGCATTATCACTGTGATGTTTTTATCTAGGATGTATATTGTATTACACTTCTTGGAGTCAAGGGTTAGATATTGCTGGGAAAACTATGCAACACAAATTCCTGAAGTGTACTGGCAGCCCACAGCCACATCAAAACCAGTCTAAAAATAAGTCAATTTGCTTTGGTCCAGAAAGCAAAGTACCAACACCAGCTCCTTGAAACAATCATCCTTCCATGATACCAAACAAGTCAGAATCACTATCTGCCAAAGAAGAAAGCACAAATCCTTCCTCTCTGGTATAGTACTAACTTAAGAACTTGAAAGTGTATTTGAAAATAAAATGTCAGTTGTGCCTCTGACATTAGAGTCTCAGTCTGTTTTTATGTCATCACAGAGTCCTGCCTCTCAGTGTCTGAGGCTATCTGTAGTGTCTGTAGGCTACATACAAATTTCTCTCTTAAGACATCACAAAAACCAATCTGGAAACCAGTAGACCAGACCACTTCTTGGTCTCTTAAAAAATCCCAAGCAAAACCAAAACCAAACCAGACCCCCCAAAAACAACGAACACCAAAACAAACCACATTTGTACTAGCATTCTTTTGTACCATATGAGCTAGGGAAAATTCTTCAATTTTTCTCATCACTGCTTTCCAGTACAGCATTTAGAGAAATCCAAGACACTGGGAGGCACCAGCCCTCAGTTAGCACTGCTTTGGAAGTTTCCTTTTCACCGGTAAGTATGGAACAGGGAATATCTTCTGATATCTGGATATCTTCTGACTTGAAGCAGATGTACCCACCATCCTTGTCAGAACTGCCAACTCCCTTCTTCTACCAGAGCAGAACATCTGCAAGGAGACCAGGCTGTATCTATTCTGCTTTTTACCTTTTAAAGCCTTTTTCTCCTCATTTAAATTGCACTGGTCTAACAAGGATCAGCCACTGTTTTTCCAAAATAAAAATAATTTTATCCTTACTGATTCAATCATCATCAACACATCATCATCTGGGGATTGGGAGGAACTATCTGCAATCTGGCAGTCCTTTCATGGTGGACCAGATGATTCAGAAAATAAATAGTATCTTATACTATAATGGATACATTTGAATTGGAATCAATCTTTGTACAATCTTTGTGTACATTAACCGTATATTCTCAAACTAAGTTTTTCAGGATACTGCATTTGTGAAAATACATATTTCCACTTGTGCCTGAAATATTCAATGATCAGTCCACAGTTTCCCACAAGCCTCTGTGCTATAAAATGCCTTCATCTCTCATTGTGTCAGTCTCAGTTTCCCTTTCACTCTGTACAAGAAAGGGCCCCCCAAACAGCTGGCACAGACTCCCATTTCCACATACTGCATTTTCATACAAGGTCCCAAAAGCAGGGAGAGGGACAGAATGTCCTCAAGCTCCTGCAGGAAGGGGAAAGGCTGTGTTTCGCCAAGGAACATATGGTGTCCTCAACCCAAGACAGAAAGAAAGGGACATGAGATTTCAGCAGCTGGGGGAAGTCACTGGGCCTGAATGAGACTGGAAATCTAATGGAAACTTACAACTTTTAGAAGAACCATTTGAGGACAGCCTGAAGCACATTCCAGAGCCCACTTTGAAATACTCACCTTTGGATTCACCAGCATCTGACAGGACCCTTTTAACCAGGGGAGCTCTGTGCAGAGCCCACGAGATACTACCGGGCTGTTCAATCACAGCAGGGAATCCAAATCTTCACAGCACAACCAGCACATTTCAGCAAGACAGACTGACTGGGGCTGCTTCTCCAGGTGTCTCAAATAGTTAAACAAATCAAAACTCAACAAGTCAGCAGTGTTAATTATGTTTTCTGTTAAAACAATATAATGTGCTCCGCTTGGTTTTTACTTCCTTTTAGTCTTGCTTAACATGCATTAGTTAAGGAAAGAAAGGACTGTCCCACTACAAAGCATCTGAAACCACAAAAGAAATTCCTATCAAAATAGCATCTCTCAGTTTTTATCTCCTCGCCATCACTAGGTCTAAAACAAAGATCCATTATCAAGTGTTTAGGCTCTCTGAAGAGAAAAAAAAATAGGGCTGAAAGAGTTAAAGTGTTTATTATGCTTTTTTACACATTTTAGGATATCATCTTTCTACAATGGCAGTAAAATCAGCATGTAGCCTTAATTTTCTATGGTTGAACCTTGAACGTGAATCATTATATTACAATGTACTTATTGATTTCAACAGGAAGAGGATTAAGCCCAGAAAATCAGGTTAGGAACCTGAAACTGGACTGAGGAAAATGGAATTTTTCTGGTACTAAAAACTTCTTATGTTATGTAAAATACATTAGAATTTTAAATATGAGATTTGGCCATTTGGAAAATATTCTTAACATCTTGAACTCAGCAGAGATGTGACAAGGTCAGTGAACTGAAAATCCAATTAGTAACCAGTGCTTTGAATAAATAATCTATTACTACACATATTAGATGTCAATATCTGATTTTCCTTACTTGCTCAAACATACATATATAAAATGAACAGATTTGTGAACACTGAGTGCTGTTTGTTGGCCACTAGCGTCACATATACCATTGGATGCATGTATATAATAGATATGCACATGGAATACAAACAGTGTAGATACACCTAAAGTACAACCAGGACATCAAATTGAAATTTACTTTTCAGTTTTTCTGTTTTCAGGAACCTTTTCAGTTACCTGTTTATTGGAAGTAGCAGGCTAACTTAGCCATAGGTGTTTAATTTATGGAAGAGCAAGTAACACAAATTTCAGCTGCACATCCATTAGCAGCTGCATTACACATGCATTACTATTTGCAGCAGCCTAACCCCCACATAATTTACCCAGAAGCCTCCCTTGTAAAAGTTCTTATTTTGAAAGTTTACAGTTTAGACAAGCAAAGAATTTGGACAGAAATTTTCTGTAATGGACATTGTCCTCCCTAAGTTTGCAGTGTGTGCTGCTGAAGATTCCACATTCAAAAAACATTTCTCAATTGCTCTGGCTAAGGCTTTTCTTGCACAGAGAGCAGCAGTATCTCAAAGACTGCTGCAAAGATCTTCAACTGCTTTGAACTTCAGATGACCTGGTAACAAAAACAAGATCTGTAGGCACTGAGCAAGTCACATACTTTGGTGAGTAAGCACATAACTCACTGAAATTTCCAACTTATTACAAATACTCAAATCAAAATAAGTTGTGCCAGGGAAGAGGAAAAATAATTTGTTAAGCACACAACTCACTGAAATTTCCAACTTATTACAAATACTTAAATCAGAATAAGCTGTGCCAGGGAAGAGGAAAAATAATTTGTTAAGCATTAGCAGGAAGACAGGGATGCTGGTAGCACATTGATGCAAATCATTCTTGCGCTACTTTCTCATTCTTATTTGAAGCAGTTTGGGGCAAACATCAAAGGCTGATTAAATATTTTGAGCTATACAAGGAGATTTGAACTAGAATATGAAAGTACTGGAAATGGTAAATGTTTCATCAGGCAAGAGAAAAAAAATGCAGCAAGGATAGGAAATTCATCCAAATTCACAGTCACAAGGCATCTCTCCCTATGCTCCCCCCTTTGCAGACAGCCCCCAGCTACCTGAACACTGGTGCAGTTTGCTGCCATCAGTGAATCACAGAATCACAGAACGGTTTGGGTTGGAAGGGTCCACCTCATTCCAACTCCCTGCCATGGGACTCCTTTCACTAGAGCAGGCTGCTCAGAGCCCCGTCCCACCTGGCCTTCTATGCCAGGGATGGGGCACCCACAACTTCCCTGGGCAACCTGTGCCAGTGTCTCATCACCTTCACAGCAAGGAATTTCTTTCTAATACCTGATCTAAACTAACTCTCTCAGTTTGAAGCCATTACCCCTTGTCCTGTCACTACATTCTCTTGTCCCTCTCCATCTGTTTTGTAGGCTCTGAAAGATCACAATTAGGTCACCTCAGATCTGTCTCTTTTCCAGGCTGAACAAACCAAATTCTCTCTGCCTTTCCTTGTAGAAGAGGTGTCTCATCCCTCTGATCATCTTTGTGGCCTCCTCTGCACTCACTCCAGCAGCTCCATGTCCTTGCTGTGCTGGGACCCCAGAGCTGCATGCAGCTCTGCAGGTGGGGTCTCACCAGAGCAGAGCAGAATCCCCTCCCTGCTGCCCACGGGCTCTGGATGCAGCCCAGGACACGTGTGGCTCTCTGGGCTGTCAGTGCCCGTGGCTGGGTCATGTCCAGCCTCTCACCCACAGCACCCCCACGTCCTCCTGGGCAGAGCTGCTCTCCATCCATTCCCAGCCTGTGCTGATACTGGGGGTTGTCCTGACCCAGGTGCAGCACCAGCACGTGGTCTTGTTAAACCTCAGGAGGTTCCCATGACCCAGCTTCTCGAGGTCATCCAGGTTCCTCTGGATGATCTCCTGTCCTTCACTTGTGCTGACCACTCCACTCAGCTTGATGTCATCTGCAGATCTGCTGAGGATGCTTTGCTCTATCCTCAGTGGGTCACAGGCTCTTCTTTGTCACACCCATGACTCATGTCCAGCTACCTGGCTCTCTACCAGCCCTCATACACAGGCCGAAACAATTCTCTTTATTTCCAGCTCAGCAGTGCTTTGAGAGATCAAGGGATATAGAGCTATGGGATTCTTACTGCTTTAAAAAATACACAATGAGGGGTGATGCAAGCCTGGGAAAGTGATACTACCAGAGTAGTCCAAGTCATAAGACAGAAGGAAGATTTCTTAAGCTGCAAAACTTGTCTCGTAAAAGAGCAGATGGCACTAAGTTGGCACAGATGGCATGAAATCATTTAGGGTAAATCGCAGTCTAAGGTAAATCTGCACAAATATAATTCTCTTTCTAATAATTCCACTGTTAATGGAGTTAATCATATCATCACTTGGGAATAAGACATTTTCACTGAATTAAAAAGTTAAAAATTGCCATATGGAAATAAGCAAACATTTCCACTACCCACTTCCTCCAAGTAATTCCTAAGACTTTCCAAAGTTAAATTAACAACCTAGCCAACAAACCCACCATTTTCTTTGTGTTTTGTCTCTCCAAGCCTAACATGACATATTTCCAAAGCTCTAAGGCACTATATTTCACTTGGGAGCAGGAAAAGGATAGTGTTGGAGGAACATCAGAGAAGGCAAGAGCCATGAGCATCCCAGTACCTCTGTGCTAACTCCAACATAGGCAGAAGGGAGCAGGGTGTGGATCAGGAATGTTTTACCCAACTTGGAGCACCTATTATCAAAATGAAGCTTGGTGCGGAGAGCAGAATATCCGAGTTCCACAAAGGTGACACCCAGGGCATCTCATCTTTGGGCACAACCACCATGCTGTCCCCACCAGCAGCAAGGCTTCCACTCAAGGTAAAAGGCAGCAGTAACAGAGTTTGCCACCCATTACTCAGTCATGCATGAAGTGGAGCATCTGAAAAATGTTGTTGCATTCTGGAAACACACTGCTCTTATTTGATATTGCTGTATAAGCATCAAACTATTTTGTCTTAAAAGCCATGGTAAATTTATGAATGAAACTGTGCAAGAGGGATTTAATGAGAGATCCATAGCAAGTGTTCAGTGGTCTGGATGTTGCCTGCCACCAAGGTAGCATGAAATCATTTGATAATTAGACCATGGCCATGCAGGATTACCATACCTTAAAAATATAGGGCTGCATTATTTTTATTTATATAACAGATGGATAATTTAAAAGGTCGTGCATTTTTTAATGAATGCAACATCACGCCAGTGTTGACAGAAGATTTGGAAGTGCTACAATATGGCCAAATCTAAAACCTAAAAATGATACCTTCCCTTCCCCCTGTGTTCCAGTCTTGGAGCCAGCGAAAAATGTGCAAATGCTGTGAATTCCCTTCCAGAGATCAGCTTAAATACATCAGTAATAGGGTACTAGGTTATATTTTCCTTCATTTCATGTCAATTACAGGTAATTACAAGACTCCCATTATTAGAGCTACCTGAAGGCCCCACACTCCTCCTTTAGCCTTATGACACATAAATAAGATGGCAGAGAAACTTCTATTACCTGCAGTAATCCTACACAAGAGCTACACTCAAGCCCATTGCCATCGGTAACCACAGAACCTGTCAGGTTTCCTTCATTATCAAGGAAGAGACTTTCTTCCCACCTCTAATGCTGAAAATCCCAAGAGGCTCCCTTAGGTACTGGCTCCCACTTTTCCCTGTATAACAACTTTGTGAAAATTGGGCTTGCCAGTCCAATCTGAAGAGAAAAACTTCTAAATGTTTTCATTAAAAACATGATCCCTCATCTCCTTTCTACTCCTCTTCCAGAAGAGAAATGAAAAGGATGAGAGTCAGGATCTAAGATATCAGTATTTCAACTGAATAGTTGAAAATAAGGAAGTTGCCAGAAAAACATTTTTAACATTTTAGGGATTTTAACCAAACATCTGGGTTTTGGGTTTTTTTTTTGTTTTCCCCCCCATTCAAAGTTGTCCCAAGTAGATACAGTAAGCATTTATTTTTATTTCCTAGATGAGTTCCACTACTTTCTGAAGAATCACATTACCTTAAATATCTTGGAAGCCAAAAGCTTAGAAAGCAAGATGACGAATCACCTGCAGATTTCAAGCCAACATCTACATAATGAAAGGTCCATAAAACAGAAATATGTTAAAATTCACTCACCTTATGGATCTTTTCCAGCTGATAGAAGACATTGTCATGGAAATAAACACATGACATCTTTGCAAATTCAGCTGTGCTTTTCCATCTTGAAGGTTTGGCTGATGGCAATGACTGTCTTCAGCTCTAGAGATACAGGGATAGTTTTATAACTGTTGTACAAAATAAATATGCTTGGAAACATAGGGAAAACACCAAATAAGACAAATGACACTCAATTCAGCTTCATGCAAATCAAATATTACCATTAATCACCTCATATTAGGTGGTCAGATAAGATATGCCATAATCACTATCGGCATAGGTGATTTTTGAGCCTGCTGAGGTATCTTTAACCACTAAAGGTGAATTTAATTCCAATTAATTTTAATAGTCCAAAAGCAAATTACCGAATCATATTTCACCGTCTGGGTTCTCTTCACAGTGAAAAGGCAAGATGGTACATCTGGAGGATAAATCACCATATCAATCTTAGATACTTATTTTAGGATGGGTTGAATCACTCTCTGGATGCAGCTCTCTTTGGTGATGGATGAAGCCTGGACACCTGAGTTAATTCAGATATCTGTATTATAAACAGCTGATGTGAAGTGACATGATCAAAGTCTTGGTCGCAAGTCCTCGCTGAAAGCAGATCTGAGGGGATGGCAGTCTGTCAGGTACTATTTCTAGAGGTTAGATGTCTTCATCACACTAAGAGGGGATTTTTCCAAAAAATCACCATCTGCATAGCAGCTGTTACCTCGTTTTAATTATTCATAGCTAGCCACTTGTACGGGGGAGAGAGATGGTGCTGTGGGCAGAGATAAGAGTGAGGGCAAAATTTTTCGGATGATTTTGGTCTGACTTCATGGGTTCCATCCTTGAGAGCTGTCTGAGGGGGTGTAAGTTATTTAACTTGTGACTAATAGTTCACATTAAACTGCAGCCCTGCAGATGCCAATATCTCAGATTAATTTACCAAACCACCAGGCAGCCCTATCACTAATTAGAGGAAGCATTACTCAAGAGGCCATTATCCTGAGTCCAGATCATGTACTAATAACCCCAGAGAGTAACCATTTTGAAAACACAATTGATATCATTATATTTCTTCTTAAAGGGCTTTCTCAAGAGCCAATATCCATAATATTCAAGAGTCCAGCTGCAAAATCTCATATTTTCCTGTGAATCAAGGCTGGGTAGGCTTGCTTGAGGTAATGCAAATAAAATGTTTTTTGAAAGAGATGGGCAATCAACCAAAGTGTAACAACCAACCAATGTTTCCAGACTCAAATATGAAACATTTTACTCAAAGATGGAAAACCACCTGGCATTAGAAAGATTTTAATTCCTGGATTTAATGAAGCACAAGCCTGTGATGTTTCCCTCCCAACATTAGGAACAAGGTTTGTGAAGAAACTCCATGCACGTGTGAGGAGAACAGTGTTATTGGGGTGGAATAAAGTTCTGAGACTTTCAAAGAAATGTTAGAAAGCCTCAGTTTCGAGCAAAGGACCTAGTTAAAAGAAAATAAAATTGTTCTAGGTCACAGTGATTGTTACAGCCCAAGTACCTCCAGCATGGAAGGGCCAGATGAAACCCAAATTAAGGTCTCTTCGGTTTCCAAAGATGTGGAAGTACCAATAGGGCACTTTTTTTTTTTTTTTTCCCAGCTGAGCTGCATTGTGCAAATGCAGTTTACGGTTGCACTTCTCCTTTGAAAATGCCAAAGTATGAATTTTAAGCACATGGAATCAAGGATTTAACTCTGCTCAATGCCTTATAAACAGCTTTATTTTTTTTCCCTGGATTTCCAAAGGATCGACTTCTCCCAAATTCTATCTCTTCTTGCTATTTAGAAGACAACTTTGAGAAAGGAACATGATCTGCAAAGTGAACAGGGACTGTACAAACAACAGGAAGAGCTTAAAGACACATTTGGCTCTAGATACTGAAAGATGACCATCACTGCACAACAATTACTCAGAACACTGTTTACATTTTGCAGTCAAACTGAAAGCTAATTTAGAAAAAAGTATGGAAAGGGAATGTGCAGAAATTCACCTTCTTTTTCCCCTGTTTTTCCAGGACAAAGAGTCTGACAGTGTCAAGAGTTGCGTTGTTACAGTTTGATGAACAAGTGTTTTCCAGTTTTTCTTCTGAATATAATTACATAGATGAATTTTGAATTTCTGAGGCTGAAAGTGAACTGAGATGAAATCAGAGAAATATGTAGATTTTTAAAAATCCATACGAAAGTCTTCCTCTCTATTGTACTACTTATGGTATCAGCAAACCCTAAAATTACCCATGTCCATCCCTGAAGAAAAATATTAGTAAATATAGTGTGTTTCATCACGTGGCAGTAAGATACTCTAGCAATGACAGCAAAATTAATTGTAACAAAATAAGACTTCCTGTTGTTTATTAGATATTGTAAGAATGACATGTACAGTATACAAAATTAATATCAAAAATGTTCACATGATTGATTTTAACAATGCATTTTTCTTTGGATTTACTGCAGAAAATCAGCTTCCAAAGAGGGTATACTGAGATCTATTTACTCTTACTGATCTCAGGTGAATCACTGCATGCTATCTACAATTTTAATCTATAAAACTAAAGCTACTGAATTTTTGCTTAATCTCAGTGGCATTTGTTAAAGAAGAGAATAGTAACATTAGCTTAGAGAAGAAAAAAATAAGCTCATTACAAAAAAAATTAATTTTTAAAGTTAATTAAAAAATTGCTTTTGAAATTTCAAACCTTACACTTGTACATTTTGAATTTCAAGCACTTACCATAATAAGTTGCATCTACTATACAGGTGAAAAAGATTTTCAGTTTTGTTTTCCTTTGAGGCAGATTTATAATCCTCATTTTCTTTTTCCTAGTGAATTTTCACACCTTTAAAATTAGTGTTAAACAATGTTCATTCTCCTAAAGAGACAATTTAATTATGGTTCATTTAATAAGATGAAAGCTTTCATTTAAGTTATATCTATACAAAGGAATATAAAATGGTTTTCATTTTTTAAAATCTGTGTATTTTCAGTTTATGTCATATTGTTTAGCAAAAAGATAAAGTGACTAATGGCTAATCTAGATATCCTAATGACAGTAGATCTGTTCCATAAACACATGCTTGCCATAATGCTTTTCACTACAATATAAAATACACTAGAAAAACTGAAATGATTCCCAGGGAATATTACATACAGTTATCAGTATGAATAATGTTTCCCTGACTAAAAAAAAATAAAAAAATATTCCTAAATTGAATTTCTTATACATGCTCTACTTAGCAACAGGAATATGATTTAAACTGAAAATTCTTATGTTGTCAAAAGAATTTTTCTTAATAGGCAGTAATTATACTTGCACAATGACAATGCTTTGAAAACAGGGACCTGCTGCCAGGTAAGTCGGGCAATGATGTAAAACTGGAATGGGGGCTTGACAAAGAGTGGATCAGAACAAAACAGATGGTGTTCTTGCCCTTTAGATGTCAATAATGTAAATCACCTTTTATGTTGGCACGTATCACAAGAACCCTTAAAACAATCCCTGTGAAAGAAAATGAAGACAAATCACAATACAAATGATGCAAAGCCACTTTCGAGAAATTTAGGAGAGTCCAAATGTATTTGTGGTCTTTTGCAGTAAACTGGTGAAATTCATAGGATTGGCTGTTATATTTTTAATAGACAAACTATTGTAAAATTATGCTGTGAGCAGCTGGGCTTGCTGCTTTCTTTTTTTTTTTTTGTTTAAGACCATTGGCAAGAGCAGTCTGTGGGCTCTTGGATGGAGTAGCTGACCCAGGTTGAATTGCTGGTGCAGTACAGCTGCACAGTCCTTCGCTGCAGCCCCAGCTCCCTGCAGCACTTGCAGAACCTGGCGTAGGTGTTGATGTTGTAGTTGTAAATGCTTGCAGATGGGCACTTTCCGTCACACGAAACAATGTTCACCTGGCAACACACACAGCCAGTAATTAATAAATGGGAGCAGGGAGGATAATTAGGGGTTCTCAAGAAGACATTAGGCACCCAAATCCAATAGGAAAGCAGTGAAAAATATGGATGTATTTCCTCTACCCCCTTATGAAATCCCACTACATCTGGAACTAACCTCTGAAGTGCACTGCCCAGACAGCTCTCAATTTTAATATTACTGATGTTAATGATGACTTTTCTGCCAATTTCAGTAGCAGATTTGTGCTATTTTAACAGACAGAAAGAAAAAATTTCAATTTTTAATTTTAAAGTATTCGTAACAACCTTGGCTTGAACACAGCACCAAATGTTCTTTCCACAACTCCCTACAGTATTCATTTCAGTGGTACACTGATGCAGTGTTGCTATACTGGGTATCAGCAAGGAGGAATAAAAGAACCAATCCTTTGGAAAACTGAGGGGAATTACTGCTAATGATACCAAATGTGTAATATAGACTGTAAGACAAATAGGCATAAGAAACTGATAATTTCTTTTCAAATTTAATAGTCAGGATTTGTGTTTCTGTTCAATGAAACACTGAGAATAAATTTCCTGACCGCTCAACAGCTTACTCTACTAAATGTACTCTTGGAGTCATTTTAGAGGCTACAGCTGTTTCCCTACTCTCTTTTATTACAGCTTTCCAGGCGCTCTTACACATCTCACATGAGACATCTGTCTGCACCCTTGCTGCTGCTCTCAGCCTCACTGCTCAGCAGGACATGGTTGGTGTCCTCCAACACTAAATCCTCTGATAGACACACACAGATAGTGCCTCATTCTTCCTTCACATTTTACAGTGAGCTCACACTGCTGCCTAAAAAAAGTTTTCAGGACCAGGATTCCTTTCTTCATGATGGCATTTAAACACTGTCCCTGGACAGATGAAAAATTACACACATCTGCAGCCATTTTAGCTGTAGAATATCAGAGAAAGGTTCAGTTATAACAGTTAATTTGCATAGAATAATTGCAGTATAGGGTGAAATGAGACTAAATTGACATGCACCTAAATTTACACAAAAAGTAGTAACAGACATTTTTTATTATTGAGAAGACGACTGCTGAGAATGTAGGGAAGCATTAAAACAGCTCTGTGAAACAGAAACCTCTGTCTCTGAGACAGAGATGGAGACAATGGTCTTGTGGAATTTGAGTTCCCTTTCTTCCTTCTTTTTAGTATCTCATATTTTTTCTCTTCTGGTGAAAGAAATTGCAGTGGCTATCTACTCACTGGTGTGTTACTCCTGCAGTCATTCTTGCGGATGGTCATCCTAACAGTCACCTTCTTACAGAATTTACCATCTTCCTTACCTGCAAAATGGGCATAGATTTAAATATATCAGCTCAAATTCTGAACATTTCAGAGAAAAGAACACTCCTGACCATTTAATGGGTTCAAGAGAAACAAATAAGAAAATACCTAGTACATCACTGCACATACAAAACTTTGCTGAAGTGACATTAGTTACACATTCAATCACTTTTTAATTATTCCATTCATTAAAGAATATGCCTCTTTTTATCTTTAATAACAACTATGAAAGGTTTATTCTTCACTCAGAAGCCTGTTATGAGTAAGTCCACTCTTTTCAAAAACTTTTGTAAAATTGATCAAACTCTCCTGTGAGAAGACTTGTTAATTCTTTCAACTTGCAAATGATACCAAATGGTATCATTATCAAAAGGTAAAGTTCTTAAAGTGCACTTTCTATGAAATAAATACAAACAAACTTTAACAGCAGCACTCTCGTTCCAGTGGCATAAACAAAATTTAAAATAAATGTATGAAAGAACACATAACAGAACCTGATGAAGAACAGGCCTTCAGGTGGCTTTACATTTATGTAGGGTTTTATGAAATCAAAGAACACCAGTGAACAAATGAACCTTTTTATTTTCATTAATATTATTTCCACAATTTTTCTCAAAGGAGTATGTACAAGGCACATGGATCAAATAAAAGAGATCACAAAAAAACATGAAATTAAATGAGGAGTTAAATTTAATTTAACAAGGGAATGCCAAACACTGGAAGAAAAACAAAGATGTTCAGTGTACAGTTCTGTTGTAGGAGAACAGGAAGAACAGTGTCTTCTGAGGATGATCCTCTCTGTGCTGATAAACCACATCACGCTGCAGATCTGTAAGAGAATTAACAGCCCGTTCCATTAGAAGAGTTTCCACTGTTTCACGCCAGATTTTACACACCATGATGCAGCCCCCAATGCCTCTCCCCTTTCAGAGCTGCATTTTCTTTGAGCCAAGAAATGCAAAGATGTTGACAAAATGGGAATACTGCTAGCTCCAGAAAAGCAAGGGCAATAAAGGATTCATTGGTTTGAACAACACCCAATATTGTACTATGACACAATTTGATTACACACTGATGCACCATGTCCAGTTCCCTGCTCTAATCACTGCCAAAATAGTAATACTGCTTCTTAGAGAAACAGTTTGTAAATGTTGGGTTTTTTGGGAGACTTCATTTAGATTTTTTTTTCTTTGTTTGGGGGTTTCCTTGCCCTTTTTAATTTTGTTTTGTTTTGTTTTGTGATTATATAAGCCTTTGTCATTATGTAAGTCTTTCTAGACACAGCGGAGTTTTCTACAACATGACAGAAAGGACAGCAATAAATCTTGGAAACAAATAAAAACCTACAGACAGAAATGTGTGGCTACTGCTTGACTGTCACTGAATTATGTTTGCTTAGGGAAAAAGTAAATTGAGAAATGAAGAAAAAGAAATTGTTTTTAAAAAAACCTCAACTCACCGTTATTTTGTGGTTTTTTTCAGTTCTTTTCTTCTTTTACATTATATGTGGTGTGTAGAGTGGAGAATTCAGTGCAGCTGTGTCTATGACTTCATCCAGGCTATGGTAAAAGTACATCGTATCTCATACAAAATAAATATATAATGTATTTTCATGCATGCATTTTAATACCCAGTGCTTTTTAAATGAGCTTTACAACAAATGCATGTTTACATGAAGAACCTTACAAAACATGGGAGCATTTTTTATGTATCATAATATAATGAGCTTCTTTTGTATCATCTGTATGTTTGAAAATCCTTGCTTGGTTTTTGGGTTGACTTATAACACTGTGGTCACCCAAAGTGACAGCAATATGGAAGAGAAATAGAGATTTTGATTTAGTAATCCTGGAGTCATAAGTATAGTTTAATGTAGGATGTATCACTCAGTGGTGTACAAAATTACAGTCAACATCATTTTCATTACAGAAATGTGGAGAGTTGTTTTCATGAAATAAATGCCAAAATAAGCATGTTACAATTCAAAGAATTAACATGCTTTATGAAAAAGAACAAAGATAATCTCCAATTTTCATGGACTAAACACAGGCTTGCTGTTTTCAGTACATTGTCCTAACTATGGATGGGAAAACAATTACTTGCTTCTACTGTACATGGCACTGGAAGCAAAAATGTGGGTGACATAACATGCTTTAACAAGCAAAGCAATTAGTCTCTATGTTCTAGTGGAATTGGATGGAATTAGTTTACCCTTTTATAAACAGCAATTTTACACATGCAGCAAGCTAAAGACTATGCAAGTGCTTACTACCAACAGTACATTGTTGGCTGACAACAATGCACCGCCCACACAGTGCAAAGTGAAAAACAAGCCCAAATGGGAGCCACTCTGAACAACCATGAGCAGTTGTGCTACACTGCAGCTTTGGCAATAATTGGGTAACGAGAGGTCTGGTGCTCCTATCAGGGAGTACATTGTTGGAAATCAACAATGATGCTGTTTGGGTTGCTCCTACTTATTTCAGGAAAAGGTACCTGTGTGACAGCCAGCATAGGCTGTAGGAGTGACTGGGCTAACAGGGAATGGGAGGAGCACTGACACTGAAGAACCTGGTAAGAATATTACACATGGAACAGAGCACGTGTTACAGAGGATTTCCGGTAGTATGAAAACATTTGGGAGATACTAGATTTTGGAAAACTGAATTCAGCTTGAAAATGTCTGTATATTACAGGATCACAGAATGGCTGAAGCTGGAAGAGACCTGTGGAGGTCATCTGGTCCTGCTTCCCTGCTCAGGCAGGGTTCATGGTTCCAGCAGCTGAGTACCATGTCCAGGCATTACTTGCATTGCTAAACCTCATGTGCAAACCAGGAAGAATCTGGTCTATATTGGTATAACCAAGCCAATCTGGTATCCTCAGTTCAGTATGTTCTTTGGGGCTACAATAGAGAAATAGTGTAATTTCCTCTCTAGGTTTTGATGTAGCCCCTGGCTCTTAATTTTCAAGACCATTTAAAACTCAAAATAAAAATCGAGATTGTTTCTAATGGCAAAGCACTTCAAAAGAAAACGAAACACTGATAATCCTTCTCATAAAACATCTCCCACAATTACAACTGACTGACAGCTCTCATGGCAGTTTCAGAATTGGAGTCAGAGTGAACTACATGACTCACAGAGGTTCTGTGTTGTGCACAAACAGATATGAAATCAAAACCCTAGGAATGTACTTGTAAATACAACTCAGAAGTCACTGGGTTCTTCAAGGGTTTAATTTTACTTTGTGAGGCATGCCCCAGGTTAATTTACTTTTGTTTTTAACAATTAAGGAGTGTGGTTATAATCTTCCTCTAAGCACAGCAGCAAGATCTTTCTTCTGCCTTGTTGAAAAGTAGCTTAATGCATGTTTAACTGTCTTACTAATTTGTTCAGAAGCTGGTTTATTTGGCTGCTAGGGCATTGAAGGGCAGTGTTTGATAATGAAAACCTGATCTCAGAGTGCCTATGGAGAATTTGCCACAGAACTAGGTAGGACAAGTGCTTGAAACACAGGTCCATGAAAGGGAAAAACACTTAGATATTATCATTATCTTATGGTGGGAGCAGAGAAAAAAAAAAAAACTGATAAATTTTGCACAGTTTCCATAAACTTTCCGCTACCAAATGCAATACAAGTCACTAACACCAAAAGGCACCTCCCAGCTGGCAGCACATAACCCACTGCAGTGACTGTGCATATGGTATCATGTCAGGCAGTCACAGCTGTGCCAGCTCCATCCCACCCAGCAGGAAATACCTGCACTTTTCTCCAGCTCTCTCCCACACTTTCAGGTCACTGCTTCAGCCACTTAAGCTAATTAAGTCAGATTTTTACATTTTTAAATATTATTATACTGCCAGTATAATAAATCATCTTTCTTTGGTTGCTTCTAATAGAACCAACTTCAGCCTAAGGCCTTTATGAAATCAGCCAAAATGTTTCAGCTATGTACCAATGTGTTAAGAAAAATAATTATTTCTATTTTCTTGATTTCTATTAACAGATAGTATCTTTCAGACCTATTCTGTAGAGAATTTTTATTCTGTTTTTTTTTCCCCAGGGAATCTTTATTAGCTCTCACAGATAATCAAGAGAGGGGGAATTTTTAAATTATATAATCTTTTAAGCGATACTGCCTGAAAGTTTCTTAACTGTCTATTAATTACTATATTAATTATT
Organism: Bombycilla garrulus; assembly: GCA_013400315.1. Classification (NCBI taxonomy): domain Eukaryota; kingdom Metazoa; phylum Chordata; class Aves; order Passeriformes; family Bombycillidae; genus Bombycilla; species Bombycilla garrulus. The sequence goes on along the minus strand of VXBU01004561.1, from coordinate 175,222 downwards.
CAAAAATTAACTCCCAAATCACATAGATCAATCTTCATTTTTACAAAGTATGACAATAATAATGTAGATGAAGCATTGTTTTAAGGTGCCTCCTAAAATACAGTACCTTTTATTTTACTAAATGCAGTACCTAAAATTTTGAGGAGTTTTACACAAAAACTACAAAATACTCAGGCTAGGAATTTTGGTGACCTGACCAGCTACAATCACTATCAGTGGAGCAAATTTTTCCATGTTAAAGTGTTTTCTTTTGATTTAACTCCACTATTTTCAGTATCATATACATGAGTAAACCTGGGGAAAAGCACAGCCTTTGAGATGTGAATGAAGCTTTCATAGGGGAAATAATCCACTTTATTCATAAGGTAACAGACCATAGAGACTTGTGAGGCAGGAATTATCAATAATCACTTACATGTTTTGCAGCATCCTTCTAAGAATGGCACAACATAGCCTCCAACCTGACCAAGAGATAAAATAAAGAGGAAAAACTTGATATTTTTTCAAGCATTCATTCCCATGTGTCTGCACTATTAGAAATATCTTTTAGATAAACCTCTGCATCATTGTCAGGCAAATGCAGCATTCTGATGAATGGATGAAAGTTTGGCTACAAAACCAAGACAGTTCTGAAGAACCAACCTACTTCCTCAACCCATTTGTGAGGAAGAACTACAGCCACTCAGTTCTTTCAGGACTGTTTCCTGCTTGTGTAACATCATCCACCAAGGAAAATATCTTTCTATCCACATGTAAATGTAGAATTCCACAGAGCAGTAAGAGAATTCTTCTTGCCTCCATTTCCTGGCACTTGGTATAATTTAATTTTGAAAACTCAAATAGAACTTTTGTTCTTGCTCCAAAACTAGTTCATAAAATTTTATGTGGCACTGTAGAAAAGATGCTCCCGATTTTCAGACAATCTTGCTTTTTTCAATGTTTTTGATTGTGCTGAATCACATTGCTATACATGGAAAATGTTAGGAAGGGGAGGTCCAGCCCAGAAAAGCATCCAAGTTCAGACAGTTGTATGGAGACTGATTTGATACTACAAAGCCCAGTTAAAAAAAAATATCTTCTAAGAATCAGAAGAGGTGTGTCCAGCTGTGTAACTCAGCAGCCTGGTGGCACAGTAGTCTGATGTGTGGTTACACTTTTACCTTTAAGTGTCTAGGGAAAAATATAGGCACTACAAAAATTAATAAGTTCTCCCTTCTTGAGGTAAAAGTATCTTTTGTCTGAGTTAAATCTTTTCATGCAAACACAAATCATAGCTGGAATGCAAACAGTGTTTTGTACACTGACCTTCACACATTCAGTTTCATTAAAGGGTGGGCATCCAACTGCAGAGGAAACCAGAACTGGTCCTGTTGCTGTGTTGATGCATTCGTATCTGATGCAGTTTGAAATCCAAACAGCACCGGGCTGTCAAAAATTTTAAAAGAGAAACTTTACTCAGCAAAAACAGTATTTCAAATATTAATGAAACAATTTCATTGAATGAGATATCACTTGAATCAACAGTAATACAGTAAAATATAATTTAGATGCATACCTTCTGTTTAAGTATTGCACTTGAAAGTCCAATGAAAATTACATAATGTTAAGCAGGTTCTAAAATAGTCAAGTTGATGGTAATCCTCTCATATATATCAGAATCCTTTAAATTTTGTTGACTCTTTATAGTCAGTTATATGGTTGACTCCCCAAGAAATTAATGTTGTGTACATGTACAATTATTCCTAGTATTTGGCCAAATAAAGCTATTTTCTGCACATTTTATACTGCAAGATATGTACAATATTTCATAATTTTTTGTTTACTTCTAGATATTTTGAGGGAATAAAATATTCCAACTCACCTTAAAACTGGTAACTGTGCCATTGCTGAAAGTGTGGAGGCAAGACAAGTTCTTGCAGCTACCACAGCAAGTTGTTAAATCTTTTGGAGGCTGATAGACTTGGTTCTGCCAAAATCAAACAGATTATTCCTTGTATGAGACCATTTTGCAGTTCAACATCTTACTACTGTAACAGGCAGACTTTTTTTCAAGTACCTGATTTTAGGGATATTTTTAAAATAACTTTCGAAACCACATAGCTTTTGTTTGCACACACTGCACATTTAATTGAAGTAAGCGTGAGAGAATTAACTGGTCTTTCTATCATTTTCAAATGTGACAGCTTACTTCACGAACCACTGACATTTTAACTTTTTACACATTAGGCATCAAGTAATTATAAATTTAGAAAAAATATTTCTGTATCATATTCCTGTGGTAACGTATCATATCTTGTAAAAAGACAATGTAACATCTGCTTGTGCAGCTGAAACTCTGCAGGGATGCAAGGAGGTAGCATGCCATTAATCCAAGGAGGAATTCACTATAGACTTTAGTTTCTGTAAGATTCATGCAGCAGGGAAAACAGTGGAGGGAAGGAGAATTTATAAACTTCCATCAGAATTATGGTAGCACATCATTGGAGGGAGATATCCTAATTACTCTTTCCAACTTGCTCTGTGACTGTCATCTGCTGAACAAAACCCATCGCAAAGTAATTCATGCCACCACACACAATATACAGGTCTAAATTTCAGAATTTCTTACAGCTTTGCACTTGACAGCACAGTCTATCGAAGAAGTGTTTATTTTGTAGTATTTAGTGGAGGGATCAACCACATTTGTACAATAGGAAACATGGCAAATGCCGTCTGCACTGTGTTCCACGATTCTCTGCCCAGGAAGCAGCACACCTCTCTCATTACTCAGGCAAACTTTGTCTCTCACTGTAAGAAAGTACAAACAGCATCCTCAAGACAATCAGCTTGGCATCCAAACTCCACTAAAAGTGTTTCAAACAGTGAAACAGAAATGGAAAAAAATCTACTCTACCTATTTTAGAATTATGGGCCGTATTTTCAAACAAATCATTAATAGTAATCTAATGTTTCACCAAATCTTTTCAAATATATCATAATGCATGAAATCTAAATAAATACATAATATTCTAATAGCTGCAGCCAAGTGACAGTGCAGGCTTCTTCAACTGTTTTATTTTGGAAGACTAGCTCAGAATAAGAAATGTACCTGAGAAATGTCAATTTCTCCCCACTAATTACAGAGGACACAGAAGAATTAGCACTATTTGTGAAGTAAGTAAACTAATCCTGTCCTCTTCAGTGCCATGTTCAAAGTGAACATTTGATTTTTAATTCCTAATTTCCCTTAGCATTTAAAAGGCTATTTCTTTGAATTAAATTATTTTCTGACTTACCACATTTGTACTTCACACAGTTACAGACATTTTCTGTACTGTTCTGAAACAGTTCGTCTATCTGAAGTTTCTGCCCCTACAGGTATAAAAAGAGAAAAACAAACTTATAGATAAAACAACATTGGATTTTCTTATTTATATGATCTTTTTTTTCAAACAACTTTCCTTCAGAATCTGGGTAGCAGTATCTCTTGAAGGTTCTATTTAGTCAGCAGCCTGAGTGCACTAAATACATTAACATATTCACCATAACAAATAATATAAACAGTAACGCTTTGAAAGCATTTAGCTCAACACTTTAAATCCAAAATTTTATCCTGACTTATACTGTGTGTATGAAAGCAGTCCTGCTCTACCAATATATTGGGGCAGAATATGGTAATTAAAAGCTCTGGAAATACCAGGGCTATAGAGTCATTTTATTCTGCAAGGTATTTCAACTTAGGTAGCTTCTTAAAACTGTGTGTATCTTACTCTAAAGCAATTTTTTTAAAAAGAGATTATGATGTGCCATTTCATATTTCAGTGATAAAACTATTATTCAGATACTGATAAATTAATCCATTGAGAAATTAATAAAAGAATAGTGACAAGAGAGATTTCGTACCAGTTTGCACTGAGGTTTGGGGATTGTTTCGCACGCACATTCTGAAACAAAATACAACAGCAGAAACAGTAGTTTAGCAACTTGTATGCCATTTGCTTACATCAGAGCAACAGAGAGAATAAAAAGTCCAGATATAAAAGTCAGCCATCCAAATACAGCAACTCTTACAACACTTTCAAGGTGGTAAATAACCCAGTCTGGACAGACAAACTCCACAGGATGCAAGAAGAACAAAACAGGCAGATCAGAAAGTTCTGTAGCATGAAATGGCTTTCCTGTATCATTTGCTCATGAGTGTGAGAGCCACAATGGTGTGGTGGGCTGAAAGCAGGCTTAAAACCAAGGGGCCAAAGCCGGGGTCACCTCTCATTGCCTAAGACAGCTCTGGTGAAAAGTCAGTGATTTTACCACAAGTCCGGAAGGGGCAGCACTGCTCCGGGCTCCACAACTCCACCAGAGACATGCCGAGCATGCATCTGAATTCAGGACAACGATGTATTTCACAGACTAAAATTAAAGGGAAAGAAGTACAATAAACACAATGCTGTCATTTTTGGATGAGTGGAAATATTAATCAAGCTATAGTAAATGACTTACAGTAAATACATTTGGGTAACATCTCAGTTTACAAGAGACGGGGTAATAACAGTATGGAACGCCAGATACTCTAGACAAGTATTTAAATAATTTTAAATATCCATAATCTGAGGTCTGAAACTACTCACTGTCTCCATGACACAGATATCAGAAAATACTTTACACGCATTAAGTTTTAAAAGGAAAGATAATTTGTCCAGGACTACAGATGATAGTTAGCTTATACAGCAAGTGGAGCTGCATCTCTAATCCACCACTTCGACACCAAACATCCACAAAATTTCTCATTTTCTCAGAGAACATAAAATGTTCTCTGTTATTTAAAATATTAAAATCAAGTCAAACTTACTGCACTGGTATGTAGGGCAACACCTGTCAGTAGTGTTGCTATCCACAATAAGAACTTCTCCTTCTTGACATTTTGGAATTTGATCCGAGCAAGCCCTGCATGCTGGAGAAAACAATTTCAATCTAAAACACTGGAAATTTTACTAATGCCTAGAAAATTTGCTGTAAGTTTGTCCCAGACTCATATAAAAGAGAGCAGAGGTGCTCTGCATTCACTGCTTATAGACCCTATACAAAAGGCTGATTTTCAGTTCAGCTTGCTCCTTTTTCCTTTGTTCCCCGCTATAAAGAATAAATAATTTTTTTTGTGAGCAAACATGATTTTTCCCTCCTTCTCCTGTTATGAAATATTTTGCAAGGTCTTCTCTCCTATTAAGTCATGCAGTTGTTTTTTCAGGAATCCTTGATTCTCAATGAAATGCATCCTCTGTGATCCCAGTGTTATCCTCCCACGTGAACAAATATGACAACCACAACAGGAACTTTTCAAGATGTACAGTGCAGAGACTCATTTTATCAAAAATGAGTCAAAAGGGGACTCTGCAGACAGTGAGAAGAGCCAAATGCTGCACATTGCTAACATGACCAAAGTAATCTGATTACTGTAAATAACAGAATAGTCATTCACATTTCCAATTAACACTGAAATTTTTGCATGTGGAAGGGCCTTTCCTTCCCAGATATCTGTTCAAAAAGGAAAACTCAATAGCACCTCATTATCAGATTATTATCAAACAGAAAACAACTGCATGGTAAGATTTGAGCTCATATACTAATAACAAAAGTGTAATTTTATTATTGAATAAGTCATTAAAGATTAAACCCCAAAAGAACTGGATAAATATGCATAATACTAATATGAGATATTTGTCATCAATTAAGATGGGCCATAGCGGAGACAGCAGGATACAGGGAATAAAAGCCTATAGAAATTCAGTCTTCTTTCAGATAAAATATTCGTGCGTCTAGTTCTCATTCTGCATATGAACAATCTCAAAAGCCCTTAATTCCTTCATCCATGGACTACACCACCACTGCTTTACTTGACCAAGGAATACTACTCAGTTGCACAAAGCTGTTCTGTGACTCTTGATGGTTGTCGCCATTTCTTGTATTTTAGAAAATTAATGCCAATTTTTTTAAACCACTTTCAAGCCTTACTATGTAGGGAGACCTAAAGAAAATACAGGAAGTCTTAATTGACAATATCATAATAGACATAATTGGATATGCAAAACCACACTCAATCTCAACCAGTCAGGCTACTGTACCACACATATAGGAAATGCAGCAGGTATTCTCCACCCGAGCAGCAATTAGTGTCTGATCATCTTGACAGCTTGGCATCTGCTCCAATGGTTCACATTTTTCTGGATCACATTCTGGAAAAAGGGCAACAGATATTTTTCACCATTCTTTAGATGAAGCTCAGCATTCCTCCTTTGTTATGCTGTATCCTAAGGAAAGGCAGTGTGGAGTAGAGGGGCACTACAAGCTGCTTTGGAAAAATTTGTATCCCAAGATCTTGCCAGATCATTTAACACAAAATTGCATCACATCTGTTCAAACTGAGGCACAGACCAACCCCAAGCAACAGACTAAAGCAGACTTCGTGAATGGCTATACTACCAATGGTGTCTACACTACCCTTATCCTTCTGAGTTGATCTATTTACCTTACTGAATGTCTTTTACAGAGTGCACTTTTTTACCTTTCAAAATAAACCTACCACAAACGTAGCTGGCACAACAGGATTCTTCACTGTAGTAGGTGACCAACTTTTCCAAGCTGCTACACTCAGGGATTAGGAGTTCACAGAGACTCTGATTACAAACTGTCACATAAAGGGGAAAAAGGAGAACAAGCACCTTTTAAACTATGCATTTATAGGTTGAGTAGAGAAGTGGCAAGCAGTATTTGCCGTTAGGTATCCCAGAACTCAAAATTAAAGGTATATGAAAAAACTGCAGCTGCAAAAACTCCCATGAGGCAGGATTCAGAACTCATCATTTGCAAAAACTCCATGAAGGTAACATTAAACAAGAGTGAGTCCTTGTGAAAATTAAAAAAACCAAACCTCCTCTGGAAAACTCACTGCAACACCATATCAGGTGGTCAAAACATGAAAATAGCTTGCAGTTTCTTTTTGAAACTTTCTAAGCTAAGCAAGAATTAAGTGAAAAAAAGTTTTTCTATCATGTTTTACTGCTCACTTTATAAATTAGATAAACAATCATCTGATTTCTTTTTCCTCAGAATTATCCAGATTTTGTTTGCATTTGGGTATTAAAAAAAACCCCAGTAATCTTTAAACTTGAGGGAAACACAGTTCATACTCAAATAAACGCAGCGCTGTTTCAGTCTTCCTTCTATCCTCTACCTCTACCCCAAAACCTTTTGTATATTGAGCCAAACAGTTTCTACAGTTTTCTACGTAATCTGGAAATTTAAACCAAAGTAATTTCCATTTTCTTCAGAAGCAGCATGTGTAACAGGAAAGCAAACCTCAGAAAAAGGACATCTGCATATTCCAGTGGGCAGTATTCACAACCATGAAGGAATGCTTACTACAGATTTTCTGAGGACAGCATGTCTGATCATCAGGAACAAGCAAGGCCACTTCTGCAAATCGCTGACACTCCACATTGTGTATCTCTGAGCAGTTGTCTTCCACTGGAATAATGGTCTCACTGTCAACACATTTTTGCATACAGCATCTGCTCAAAGAAGTTCTCCAGATCTCACCCACGGCATGAGGTGTTCCTGAGCTGTCTGTACAAGCTAGATCAGGACAACAGAAAACAGAAGTAATTCATTTTAAATTCAATTCTGGTCACTGTTTTTTCCATAGTGGATGTGCATCTATGAAGCATAAAAATCCCAGAGTTTTAAAAGCTTATGTCCATTGCCCCACAAAAAAAGCGAATGAGGAGACAGTCTGTGACTGAGTTTGTATAGGAAAGCAAGATCTTCCAGAAGATCCAGACCACCAATTTGTTTCTCGTCTCCACTGCAAGGCCAGTCACTTAAAATCCCAATCCAAAAAAATCCTTCATTTTTAAAGTAATGATCTGAAAAAAAGTTACTTTTGTATTTCACAAATGTCAAAACTACTATTAATTTACAGTGCTTTAGTAGTCTGATTTATCATAAACTGAGTCTTTAAGGTTCATGTTGTTAGTGAGAATAATTGGTCCATTATTTGGTGTGGTGAGGCAGAATTGCAATGAAAATAAACATGAATGCTGGAAGGACACACACATGTATTATTCAAAATGTGTAATTAACCGCTGCTTCATGTCATTTGAATGCCACCGGGTATCAAAAGGTTGGACCTTGGCAAAGGGCTTCGGTGATAAGGCAGCTAAGACTAAGACACTTGCAATAACTGAATACATAAACTTATGCAAAGACTTTGAAGAGCATCCTCCAGCTGAGAGAAAGTGAGCAAAATTGTGTGTCACAAGGACATTCCCTGCTTGCTCACCTGCACAGTTTATGTTTATGGAATATCTAGAATCCTCAAATGAATGACATGTTCAGAACTCAACACCAAACCAGAACTCAACTTATGAATAATGAGGTATCTGACCACCAACTTGCAGATAATAAAGAAAAAAATCACATCCAAATATACCACATTTTTCTTCAGGAATACAGACAGCAGTATGAGTCCGGTGAAGGATGGTCCCTCCAGCACAGACACAGCCTTCTGTCAGCACTGAGCAGGAGTCTGAGTCCAGAGGGGCAACCTCTTTATTCTGACAGCTCTCTGGAACCTCACAGGCAGCTATGCAAGGCTGGTAGGAGAAGTTTTCGGAGCAAGGGAAGGCTAGGAAGGAAATAAATAAATCAGACATTGTTCAAGTTGTAATCCCATGAGGCAATGCCTAAGAGAACACATTATTGTCTTCTTGCCAACTTCCTGTGCTCACCAATTGAGTTGGATCTACCAGCCTGAAACACCAACACAGACCAGTTACCTACATAATAAATTCAAACATAAGCAATCTGCAAGCACTTCTACTTCTCTTCTTCTTGTAATAACATTTTCATCAAGCTTCAGTTTGCATTTTGGCAGCCGAGATATCAAACCATGCAGCAGTGTTGACACAAAATAACTCCAACTTCAAAAACATTTTCAAATACTACAGATCAATCATAGAGTGTTCCAAATAACTTTCAGTGGCCAAAGAAAATGCATCACTGGGGTATAAAAATAAGTGTGATGTGTCCCTTCACAATGGATGGAATACGTATTTACAGCTATATTTTGTAAGAGCTCCTTTTAACAGTTACTTGCTAATAAAACCCATAAGAACTGAAGAAATGAAAAAAAAATTGGCTCAAAACCACAGACCTTCTTATGTTATCACTGAAGGGAGCTTTTCCTAGGTGATCATGGACAGCATAAGGAAGTGCTGTGATCCAGCTACAGATCCCATTTGGCCTTACATGTTCGTGTTGTTATAGGAGAACTCTGCTGCCAGGATGCGCCAAGATCTCAGGTTTTAGCCCTTACACTCCAGCTAATCTCAAAGGTGTTTTATTTCTCTAATCCCTTCTCCAAAGGCACAGCTTCCACAGCAGCATCAAAGTATGTAAAGACTCAAGACTCACTGGTAATTTCAACTTATAATAACTTTTAAGTTAGGCAAATTTTGTCTCTGTGAACACAAGAGGCGGGCATACATGCAGAATACTTACGGCAGTAATCAGAGCTCCTCCACTCTATGCAAATATTGAATTTGTTGCACATAGCCACATAGGCCGCTAGAGAAATGCATGGATTTCTAATGTACTCAGTGTCTTGAGCCCATATGTCACAGAACTGCTCAGGTGGAATCTAACAAAGGAAAAAAAAAAGAGAAGGCACCTTCATAGAGGCCATGCTAGGTAGGAAAGACTGACCTTTTAAATATCCACTACAAAGAAGCCAAGAGCTCTTGGTTCATGGTAAGCCTTCATTAGTGTACAAAGATAATCCACTAGTATTTAAAAGTAAGACTTCCTGAACATTGACATGATTATACACCTTATTTTCATCTCTTGTAAGTACCAAGGTAAGAGGTAATTCTGGTTTTCTAGTAGAAGGCACAATTTCTCTGTTTCTTCTTACCTCTATGTTTTTTACCTATTTTTTGTCTCCTCTTCATCAATATAAGCTATATACAAAAGGTCAAATGGTAAATGTACTCATATGACCACAAATAATTTATTTGCACACCAGGAGTTATTTGCCTTAGCTTGCTTTCAAGGGTCTGTTCCACCCTTTCACATCTCCAAGCTGGAACTCTGTCTCTAGAGCCTTTGAGAATGCAGGTTCTCAGATTACCTATTGCAGTTTTGGACTTGTTAAATTACTGAAGGCTTAAGGATTAATTAAATCCTAAAACTATTTTCTTTTACATTTTTCTACATCTTATTGATACAGTTGAATTATCTGTGACCAGTTAATGAATTATGTGGTATTTCAAAACTAACAGAGGTGAAATTCTGGAAGTTGCTTGTTCCAACTCTCCTATCAAGCTGCCAGACTCTTGAATTACTTTTACCTTGCAACTGTAAGCACACATTAAAATATACATCTCATACAACAGACATGGTTACACATGTAGCCTCACATTAGTGAAATTACCAAGTATACAAAATTATATCTGAGCTGCAGCTCTCTCAAAATGTAAGCTTTGAAATAGTTAACATACATAAGGGTGACAGCTGCTGAAGGTCTGGTTCAACACCATTCTTAAGCACTCTGAGCAGTCCATGACTGAGCAATTAGTTTCCTGATGCCTGTCTTCTCCGACATACTTTAATGTGTCTGGCACTTGCCAGCTGTCTATAAAAGTCGAGGGTGAGCTGCTTTGGCTTAAAACTGTCCTGTTGGGTAGCATCAAGTCATTTTCCAAGCTTCTATCACAAAACCCTATGAATTACCAGAAGGGGGAAAAAAAAAAAAAAAAGGCAGGTTAAAGCATGTGAAATTATGTTTGAAGGGGCATATTCAAGAAAGTAAACACCTTTTCAAAATCTTATATAATATGACAGTATCACAACCTACAGCAGATGTAAAAAGTCTTCCTTAGGATCAGAATACACAAAATTCAGAAAAATGAAGGAAAGCAATGATGCATCTCTGAATGGAAATCTACTGCATATCAAAGAGCTGCCCTGAGAACCCAGCTAAGAGACTGGAACTTTGCTCCTTAGCTGCACAAACACTAAACAAAAATGCATTTTAAAAAAGGTTGCAAAGCATCTCCATGTATAGCAACAAATTAGAACTGTAAATGTTATCAGAAAAGGGAACAACCATAAAAGGATGCTTATCTGATACCAGAAGGCAGCATCGCATTTTTCTTCCTCTTTTAACTCAGATAGTCAGTAAATTTGAAGCACTTTGGAGCAAAATGAGCAATGTAACATGGACAGTGACTGTGGCCAGAAAAGAACATTCATGTATTGGAGTAGTCTCCTCAGAATATCCTTTAAAACCCAGCAGGTAGAAAAACACAGAATGATGGATCAGTCCCCCATTCCATCTTCCTAATCAGTTTCTGACACTTTTGTATCAGGCTTCTAGAATGTTTTCTTCTGTCGTCTCCACAAGCACAATCTTAATTCTTTATCTGTTAAAAAAAGTATTTGTGGATTCCACCCTTTTCTAAAGAACCGGTCTGTTTGACCATTTTTAGCAATTCCTGATGGCAATCAATCAATGATACAGCAACAGGCATTCAGAGAGTAAAACAGCTTTCCAAACTGCTTCTGATTTAACATTTTGAGTCTGTATTTGCAACATAGATAGGAAACATGTGATGGTTCTGAAAGACTTCAAAGTACTGCTGTCATGTCAGGGACATCTTTTCTCACTTCTCTTACAGATTGACAAGGAGATTTAAAACAGCAAAACTAAAGCTTCACATTTTTCCTGGCAGGATCTGGTTGCAACTAGAACTGACATGCTTTAAATCTTTTTTACCACTTTTGCTACAGAGATGTCCGTGTTCCCCTCCCACACCCCTCACCTCCCATCGCAGCTCTTCACCAGCTGCCACATTTGCCCAATCCTTGCACTGTAAAAGACACCGTTGTTTCTGAATCCTTCCAAAGGGTGCTTGTACTACAAATCTGTAATGGTCTTTTCAGTTTTAGCATTTCCATGAAGCTAAGAAATCAAGACCTACCAATACTGCAGCTCAGCTAAAAGATACCTGAGAAAGTATCCTGCTTGTATTTGTACTACCACAGAAAGAACAAAAAGGAGTTTAGGCTGGACTAATTTACCCTGAAGAGATGCAGTACAACGAGCTCATTTGAGGCAGGCTCTGTAAGTGGCACCAGGCAGCACTGTGCAGGCAGACTTACGCACAGAACCTCCCAGTCAGAGGTGAACACCAGAAGTACACAGCACATTCCCTGAAGAAGTTGTACTTGCAACACCATCCACAGAAGTGTGTTGTCATCTAGTCAAAATGCCTTGAAAACCAGGAATATAATGTTCCTAATCTTCCCTACCACAGTAATCAAATGGATAAAGGCAAAAGAGATTCTCTGCATAACTTGAATCAGGCTTATTATAAATATCCACTGTCTTTACTGTCTTGTTTCTGTTTGATCTAGTTACAATTACAATTAGCCAAACAGAGTGAGAAAAATACTGAAAACAGAAGTTAGAGCAAATAGGAGATAACAATTAAATTTCAAAATGGCGTAAATTCAAACTCTCTGTGAGAAGCACATTTCCGTCAGCAGGACTGGAAACTGGACTGAGCTATTCCTGGTATTTGATATTGAGCTACAGGCATTTGCCCTTTCTGGAACTGGAAAGATATCCACTGTAATTATATGATCTCCTTAATCCTAATTTCCAGCTCCAATTCACAGCCTAACTTTACAGATAAATTTACAGACACAGCTACCAAAGTGGGGATTTACCTCAGCTAATACATGCTTGCAAAAGCTGTAATACCACCAGCTTATTCAAGGCTGTACTTTTTAGAAAAAAAGAAAGCAGGGGAAACTATTGAACAGACCTAATGGAGTGCATTATTAAGAAATTCCCTCTAAAGTATTTTCTCCTACAGTTAAACTAAGATTAGTTCTCTGAAGTTTACATTTCCTGGGAATTCTGACTTTAGAAACTGAAAACAGCATGTACCACTTTCTATCAGGTGGAAATCAAACACTAAATCTGTAAATGTCCATATTTGAAATTATGGACTCAGATCTGTCTTACTTATTTTGGTTTGTAACTGCAGTCATGCCTGTGGTTCAAACAGCTTACAGACAGAAGCAACACTGTGGGCAAAGAGTGATGAGAGGAATAAATACCAAATAAAATTTCAACAGTAAACAAAATTAGAAATAGATTAGTTTTAATAGTATCTTAAAATTTGCAGTGATAAGTAGTTTCTATAATTAGGAAAATATGTCTTCCTAGGAAAGCCTTTATTTCTTGCGTTTCTCTACACTTACCACATAATCCCAAAGCTCTTGGTTCCCTGGTACTATTCAACTCAATAATCATGACACCTGTGTCATGAAACCACTGAATTCTGATTTTTGTTGGGGTCTCAACTGCATACTTGAAGCCTGAATCTTCAACTTTGTATCCATATTTTCGAACAGTAGGCCAAGCAGATCTTGAATTTACTGTTATCTGTAAGACACATGAAGAGAAGTTAATTGTCAGGTAGAAGAACTAAGGCCAGATTTTTGACACCTTAGGAATCCAAGTCGTAAGTAATTTCAGAAGCACTCAGGCTTTCCTCCAAAAAGATAATACAGGCACCAAAGGTACTAACAGTGTATATGTCTTGCTCTGAGACTTACCTGGTTAATTGCCCTAGGATCGCAGTTTGGCTCTTTGAATTTACCAGGAGAAATTTACTTAATTACAAAGTTGGAACAGTGAATCATATAACCTGTGGTGTTCTACCCTATTTCTTGGTACTCACGTGAGAAGGCAGCTGACTGCAAAAATGAAGTGTTACCTAAAGGAAAATGAAACCCTTCAAAATACTTACTTTTCTGCTTAAACGATTGATAATAATTTGATTTGATACGTAGGTTAGGTTCAACATTGCCAGGCACAAAGAAGTCGAATTTGAATTACTCTGTGGAGAAAGCAAAAATACTACATCACCCATAGCCACGATGTGCAAAATCTGAATACACTGATTGCTTACTGGTTTGAGGTACTGGGACATTAGGAATTTTTGGGGATTATACTATTACGAGAGGAAATCAGGAAACTGAAATCAATAACTGCATTGTTGATTGCAGTTTCAAATGAAGATTACAGAGTTTATCTGGATAAACAAACAAAATACTATGACGTTGTTTTCAGCAATTGTGTTATATCATACAATCTTGGAATTAAAACAGAAATACAGGTTTTCAGGGAAAAAAATATGGTGGACTAGCTGTTTGGACAAAAAATACAAACTACATATCTATAGGTCAACAAGAATTAGACTGTGAATGACGAATCTGTATGATATATACAGCACAGAAGTAATGGATCAGTAAGAAATGCATACTTCCTGAGCTGCATAAGGGTGAATAAAACAGAAAATACTGAATACAAGAGGAAAACAAGTCTGAAAGTCACAAACACATTGTCAACCCATCAGTCATATTGAGCTTCTGTGAAATTAACTTCCATAAGGTGAAATTTGGGACCAAACTTTGCAATGGATATTTATACAGACATCAAATTACCTATCCTTTCACAGGAGAGACTGGAGTTAAGAGGAGTTTTGAAAAGACTCACAAGAAATGAACTTTTCATGACAAAAGCCAACCCACACTACTCATTAGACAGGATCCCCACTAGGCTTTCTCTCTTACTCCTGTGTCAGAAACTTAGAATGCACAGGGTGGTTCCATTCAGTCTGGCATTCCCATATTCTTTTATGGCTCTGAAGATGGGTGTTTCCATTCCAAGTTTGTCCATATGAACATAGATAAAAATCCTGTATTGAAAGAGACTGGTGGTATACTGGTACAACTGTGGTGGTATTTGTAATAAGACAGCACTCACAGAAGTGACTAATGATGTAAATCCACCTAAACTCTCAGCACATTGTAAATGTTACACGTACCACAGGATAACATGGACCTACCTCTCATCCTCCAGCTGTTTCACAAGGAACTGTGTATATACAGGTGTTAGAGTGAAGTATTGTGAAATGCAAGCACAATATTTACATAGGAGATTATTGCATAGAAGTGAATAATAGCCACAATATAACGTATTATTATGCTCTTGCCTTTCAGATACATCTTATTAGCAGTACAAACACCTTTTATTAGCTGATAAATGTTAGTTACCATTCCACAGTCAAGGACATGGACGGTTATAGTTTCATCTGGAGTTTGACTAACAATGTAGGATGCTTCTTTGAACAAAGCCAAATGATTTCCATCATAGGTTACAATGCTCAGATCGGAGAAAATGGTGCAACGACCTAAGAAAAAATAAGTAAATGCATTTTCTAACTTAGCTTAGAATTTTGGTAAATCTTACAAAATACGAAGATAAACCAATAAATTTCATAAGATGAACTAGCTTACTAAGAGGTTCATATATGCAGCACGTATTTTCACATGATATTGTTGCATCTTTGTAAATGGACAGCAGAATCAAATCCTGCATATTTTCAGGGGGACCACCTGCAGACCTCTGCAATCACCTATTTCCTTACAGTTCTTGCCAACAAAGTTCCATAATTTTTAGAAACCCCTAACTAAGAAAAATCATGAGTGACAGAAGATCATGCCAGATCCATTGTTCCCCTGTAGTCCTATTCCTAGGGTGACAAATTTCATTTTTCCTCAGTCTTACTCTACAGCTTTTGTGCTTCAGTGGGCTTGAAGTTCTGCTCCGAGTTATTTCAAACTCTGAAGTCTAAGCAGAAGTTCCAATTGCTTATCTCTGTGTACTTTATTTCCTATGATGAAATTCAATTTTCTTCAAGGTTTGGATTATTTCTGACCAATTCTAGGTAATTGATGGGAGTGACTACAGTACAGAGTGCCCAAACTGCTAACAGAGGTAGTTAACAGTCTAGTGAATCTTTTCATCCTGTAGTCAAAAACTGAACCAAAAAATCTGTATTGATTAGGTGTCCCCTGATTAGAGAGATGACAAGTTTTGTCTAAGTCAGACGTGAACATATTCACTGCAGATACCTAACAGATACCTACCTGAGTACGTTAAAGGAGCATTTTTATTTTAGTTCCCTGGATGTAAAACTACAATTATAAATATCCTTAGACAATGAGTAACCAAAACAAAGTTCATCTTCTACTTCTATGCTATGGTATAGAAGTGTAAGTTCTTACCCTTCTTGCACATGCATCAAATTGTTACCTGAATGCACTCCAAAAGTACTGCAGGATTAAAACTTACATGCACATTCCCACTTTGGGCAGCATTTGTCACCATTTGTTTGAGTAGCGAATCCTAAAACTCCACAGCTGGGCTGAGTGGCATTGTATGGACAGTTCTGTGACTTGTTAACCTGGATCAGTTGTCCATCCAAACAAATGTATTTTATGCACTCACTCTCTGTGATTGGCTAAGACAGATTCAATAAAAGACAGAGGTTACCATTCATACCAAGTTAGTATCACAATATTGTAGAGTTTTTGTTGACAAAGGGGTTCACATTCTTCAGGCATGGAATACTTTGCTACAAGCAAAGAGCACCTTTGAAAACCTGACCATTCTGAGGACAAATTAACACTGTTGTCCTATAGTAAAGATGAGAACAGCACTACTGAATTTTTAACTTTACAATAAAAAAAAAGTATGGAAGGAAACAAGCAGGAATGATAACCGGGGTGTCTGGAAAATGTGCTTTAAGGAGGGCAACCTGACAAAACACTGACACTGGACAATATGAAACGCCATATTTTGCGAAAAAACCCACTCTTGTAACAGTCACACTTAGAAAGCTGAGGCCTGAAACCCAGTTTAGTATGACATTTGGAAAAAACGTTATGCATAATGAAGTTATCCAAGGTTTCAGTTATAATGGATAACAATCAGGCTCCCTTATTTGATACTTTAAATCCTAAAGATCAAGGCATGGCTCACAATTTTATTTTTTAATCAGTGTGTGAAAGTAACTAAGGCAGATTCCAAGGCAGGCAGGTAATTATTTATACTCACTGCACAAGTTTGAAGAGTTGCTGTTTCTCGAGGCAACGTAAAAGGTGATGCTGAAGCTCCTGACATGGCTGTTTCCAGTCCATCAGAAAATGCTGTAGTCAAGCCATGAAGTGGTTTGGTAGATAAAGAAGTAAACGAGGAAACTGATGGAGCTGCTGTGTCATTTGGATAGTCAGATATCATTAGCAGCGAACTCACAGAAGGTGTTTGCATCTCAGATGTTATTTCAGATTTTGCAGTATGAGTAGTACTGACTGACGATGGAGCTACAGAAAATGGTTTTGATTCAGCAGGTGAACGTACAGTGGACAGAATTGAAGATGTGCTTGTGAAATATGGAGGGTAAAATGTCTGAGGTGTAATGGTAACACCCTGAGTAAGGACAGATTGGAACCCTGTTGTTAATTCTGACTCTTCAGACTTTACTGTGTCAAGGGGCGTAGCTCCTTTTGCTTCTGAAGTAACCAAAAGAGAGCTGGAGGTGGGCTCTGTGACTGCTGCTGCTCTGTCTGAAGCTGCTGATGCTATAGTGAGGTTTTGCCCAGCACTGCTTATCGCTGAAGAGGCTGAAGCTGCCAATGATGAATGAACCTCAGTCGACAAGGCTGTCCTTGGCAGGATCATGGAAGTGTAGGGGGTGGCTGAAGGCGTGACCTGCTTAGGCAGCACCACAGTTTCCTCTGTACCACTTTCCCTTGATGTGGATCTCAATGCAACAGCAACTTCTGTTGTTCCTGGTAGCAAAACCACTGAAGAAGTTGACTCGGAATCTGGTAAAGGTGATGCTTCAAGTGTTTGTCTTGAATCAAGGGATTTAGTAAATGAGGCGTGATGTGCGAATGTTAGATCTGTAGCTGCCTTCTGAGTGGAAAATGAAGGAAATGGTTCTTTTTTAATCGTTGTTGAAGAAGAGGAAGTGTCAAGCACTTCTGGTGAGAAAGGGGGAAATTTGGTGCCAAAAATCAAGTCAGCTGTTGTTCTAGCTGGGACTATAGGCTGGAAAACTGAAGTTCTTGAAACAAGTGGCTGCGTGACTGAATCAGTTAAACGCAAATATTTTTGAGTTGGTAAACTAACTTTGGTAGGACCTACTGAGGTAGGTAACATACTTGAATGAGTGCCTTCAGGTAGTGAGGTCTTTAAGGGGTATAAGGAAGTCAATTCTACTGTAGCTTCAGTTGTGCTAAAGACAGGTTGTGGCTGACCAGGGGATTCTGTTAGAGATTCTGCAGGATACTGGTGAACTTGGCTTGTCAATGAAGGCTCAAAGGTCTGACGAACAAGTTCTGTAGTCTTCTGAGTAGAAGAAGGTGGTGTAATGGTGGTCTTTGTGGTCTCTACTAAAAGTTTAGCTCCTGAAGATGTCTGCGAGGAGAAGGGGCCTGCTGAAGATGGAGGCAGGGATGGCTGAGCTGCAGCTGCTGGAAATTTCACTGCTTCTGTTTCATTTTGGACTGCAGGTTTTAATGCTGTAGAAACTATTTTAGTTTCTACTGAATATTTTGGTGTGGTTGTTACTTCTGGTAGCAGTTGCATTAAAGAAGGTGAAGAAACTAATTTATCTCCTAGATACTGAGAGCTGGAGAAAGTGTAAGAAGACTTGGTTACTGGAAGTGTGACAGAAGGGGACAGAGAGGATTCTTCTTTGCTTGTCATTATTTTTTTGGTTATTATGAGCTGACTGCTGAATTCAGAGGGTGGGGAGAATGTGGCATCAGTGATATTCACTAGTGATTTTTCATCTGGTACTGCTGTTATTGAACTTGATTGTTCTAATATAGAAGATAAAATAGAGAAAGTTGTGACTGGAGAGGTTTTTTCTGTTGTTAACATAGATTTTTGTATGCTTGTTCTAGGATATAGAGAGGTTATTTCATGGGATGTATTCATGGCACTGGGAGTTGTCAGCAATGCTTCTTTTTCATCTGAGGGTAGTGAAGGAAGAGAAATGTTTAAAGAGATTAGAGAAGCTGATGGTGAAAAAGGCAAAGCAGTTGGCTTTCCAGTAGAGACGGTAGTAATGCTTTCTACTTGTGATTTATCAGGCTGTGTTGTCAACAGTGTGGTTTCAGTCCCACTAAGGGGAGCAAGTGGAGATCCAGTGACAGATGTTCTTTGAGGTGCTTCTCTTTCTGTAGCTACAAAAGGAGCTATGGACGTTTCTTTGGTTTTCATTGATGATGTTGTAACAGTGCTCGAATATGCTGGAGTGCTTGTCTTCACTGTACTTGAAACCAGAGCTGACCTGTATTCAGTAGATGTTTTTCCAGAAAACAAAGTTGACTTTGTTGCTAATTCAACAGGGGATGTTATTTTGGATGTTACCTTAACAGACAAAGGTGTCACACTGATAGTCTCAGCCATGACAGGATATTTAGTGTATAATGTAGTCAAGAACATGGTTGTGTTTAGAACCATGTGGAAGGGATATTCTGTAGTTGAAACAGTTTTAAATGTTTTTTTTAATTCACTTGAAGCTGGAGAAGCAGGCATAGGAGCAGAGACTGCAGGTTTCTTTGTAGAAAGAATGAAGGATTTTTCAGTACTAGAGCTAGGATGTGGTGAATAGGGAGGGAAATAGGAACTTGACATTTGTTCTACGTGAGATGTTATTTTTGGGATTTCCTTTTTATGAGTTGTAAATGACAACAAAGTTGTTTCTGATGAACTCTCTTGCGTTTGTAGAGATGTCATCTTTGGACCTAAAGCTGTAGTGAAAAGAACCTCTGGGGTTCCAGCCAGGTGTTGAACCATTCCAAAAGGAGGTTCTGTAGTTGTCTTTCCTAATGAAATAGGTGGCGTGGATGTTGGTGAAAATGTAGTCTTCATGCTGTGTTTGGTTAAAACAGCTGCTGTTTCTGATGTTGCTGAAGATGCCGGCTTTAATGAAGATGAAGTAGTGAGTATAGGAGAAAATGATGTCACTGTAACATTAGCTACTGTGGTAAAAGACTGTTCTACACTTGTTTTTGTCCCTTCTGAAGTTCCTGTTAAGTTTACTGGTGGCGTAGATGAAGGCACATCCAGAGGTGATGTAGAAGACTGTGGCACATATGCAATAGCTTTTCCTGTTATTGATTCAAATGAACTGTGTGTAAATGTTGTAAGTCCTTCTGGTTTTACTTGTGCTTCTTTTGTGGGAAGTGTTCTTGTGGCCATTTCTGATAACTCCATTATTTTAGTTTTGACTGGCATTTCTGTTGTTCTGAGTGTAAATGGTGCCTCAGTAAAAGCAGAAGTAGCAATTGGTTTGCTTTCTGTTTCTGTTCTTGTGGTCACTGCATGTGTAGCAGTTGCTGTCTGAGGTTCTGTAGCCCTCAGCAGTTTAGTGGAGCCACTACTGATCAGTTGTATCCTTGTGGAAGTTTCTGAACTGACAGTAGATGGAAACACAGGAGAAATGTCAACAGAAGCAGACAGGCTTACATTAGATTTTGTTGTCCCAGTCATTGATGTAGTGCTTCTCCCATATGTCATTTCTGTTGACTGTGAAGAAATACTTGGCAATAAACTTACAGCTGGGAGTGTTTTATTGGATGTAATAGCCAAAAACTCCGGTTTCCCTGTAGTTGCAGTGAGTTGCAATTTTGTAGCAAGTGTTGCTTCCGTGTCCTTTGCCTCAGGTACAGGAAATGAAGTTACCTCTTCACTGATCACTGCCAAACTTGCGCTTGGTGTTAAACGTGGAACAGCAGGGGTTTGAATGCTGACAGGCAAAGTTGTGTCATCTGCAGGTTCAATGCCTGAAATCAGACACAAGAAAACAGCCTGAAATTCAGGAATAATTACAGTGATGAAGCCAGCAGAGTTCTAGGTTAACTCGTATAACTGATCTTTTCACTTGCCTTTAAACTTATAAAACTCATAGACAAATTAAAAAATAAATTCATTAAATCATTTCTTGACATCTAATGTTACCAAAAT
Source organism: Bombycilla garrulus (assembly GCA_013400315.1). Taxonomy (NCBI): domain Eukaryota; kingdom Metazoa; phylum Chordata; class Aves; order Passeriformes; family Bombycillidae; genus Bombycilla; species Bombycilla garrulus. The sequence continues at coordinate 154,287 of VXBU01004561.1, read as the reverse complement.
GTTTTATGAAGAAAGAACATCTTAGTTTAAAATTTGTCTCATATTTTTGAGGAATTAAATTATTTTAACTAAAATGTATGTTTAGTGAGCTCAAGGTTCACATAACTAAGGTCCTGGTTACGCAAAGGTAGGCACTCATATTTGAAATGATTACTAAAGAACTAATTAATTATTAAGCTAAGTCTAATATATGATACATATAAGTTTCCAGACATACAGTCTTCAAAATACACGCATCTTTGAGTGATTTCATCCAGCAACATGTTCAGAGGACAGGCAGGGATGCATCCTTCCACTCTAAAAGAAAAGCAGTTAGTATTAACTAGTCAATTAGTATCTTCTGTATCAAGCATTCAGTTTAAGGGAAAGAATCTATATATAAAGTATGTTTAAGAAGACAGTCTGGTTCACCTCAGTGTACTCCTTCAAAATGTCCCTGCCATGACTTCCATTTCCACTCAGATCTAAGGGAAAACATGAACTCTGTGACACTGAGCTTTTCAAATGAACACTCACAAGTCTGAGTGAATACTAGCGCTATAAGAAATACCCAATATTTTTACATGTCAAAATCTGAGTATCAGTTTTACCAGATTTAGAACAAATCCCACTTCACAGGAAAAAGCAAGGCCAGATATATCTGTTGCAATGACATAATGGAAAAGCAGGGGCACAACTGTTTGAAACGAAGTTGTGATAACCTCTCTTTATTAATACTCCATAATACTCCCAAAATGAAAGTTACAAATATAGCAGTCATTACAGAACCTGACAGTACACTGAAGGCTGAAATGTCAAGTTTATGTGACTGCTGCAGCAGGTTTTATTCCATTTCTTTTCCCTTTCACTTACCTCCTTACCCAAGAACACAGACCTGATACACTAAATGTACATTAGGGCCCTCGTATTCCTACCATCTTGCTTAAGTGTCTTGCCGAAATTACACACTTCTCCATAAAAATAGAGACACTTACTTGGGTACTGTCTGACAGTTTTTTCCCAAAGGGTCCCTGCATGTCTTGAAACAAGGGCTTGTGCAGGCATCATAACGCCATTCACACGTAGAACGGGACAGAAACGGGGCATCTGAAAAACAACAAAGATCGGTCGTTCTTGTATTTCTTGAAACACACACAGATACAGATCACTAAGAGGCGTGCCTTACATTCACTGTAGCATCTACACACACAGTGTTTATTGAAAGACTGTCAAGTCACCTAATAGAAACACAAATTCAAATGCACTCCAGCCCTACCCCATCTCCACACAGAACAGTTTCCTTCACAATGCTGGATTAGCCCAGTGGCTCTTTCAGCACCTGAAAGATTTACATGATATATCTGGATTTTAGTCCCTGCACTGTAACAGCCCCCCCATCTTTTCCAGTAGCAGTCAGGGCAGGGCAGTCACATTTCCTGTACAATTGCCTGCAGAAGACAGCCATCATCATACACTAATGCCCCCTGAACTGGTAAACCTGAGCTCAGAGCAATGTTGTTCAGAGCCTTGAGAGAGTATCTGCTCTTAAACAATGTTTACATTAAACACCAGAAAGAAAATGCTAACTACTGTTGAAGAATTTCCATTTTTGTTTTTTTGAAGTATTTTTTAAGTTTTCCTGATCTTTGCTTGACTGAGATATGAAGAGTAGCTCTTTTTATATCTTCTTGAAGACAGTCAAATTTTCCATGAAGATACCGAGAATTTTTTTTCCTGCAATTTAGGGAATCTGCACTTACAAGTAATTATCTCTCTGTCATTATTAACCAATAATATCTCCTCTTAAACTACAAATAATTCTCTTAAAAACAGAAACCAAACTCAGACAAAAGGGTGTGTATGTTGCCATCTAGTGTTACCCCTTTTAAATCTCATTTTATCCAGGAATGGGATCTGTCACTGCTTTTAAAAATGCAATTCTTCTGACAGTAAAATATGCATTTATTATGGCCTCATAAGAAGTTAAGTACATGTGACTGAACTCTTCTGTGACCCCTTCTAGTGACACCAATACAAACTGCATAAATCTAATGGAGGAAGAGAATCTTTTCCATACATTTTGGTGACTGATGTATGAGGTTTTGTATGCACGGACTGGTTGAGCGGTAAGATTTAAGAACAAAAGAAAATACATAGCAGAAATAAAAGGTTTAAGGACAAAAAGACGACATATGGCAGAAAGACAAAACATATCAAAGACCTATTGGCATGGGCAGTCACCAAAAGTTGCAATAACAGTAAATAAATCCAAGCTGAATCTAGCAAATCTCATTCATTAGTCTACCCTAGATTAAGTATGGAGACAAATCCATAACTTGAAACTCTGGCCACAGAACTCACCATTAACCACAGAGTAAGTTTCAAACAATAGAAGTATAAGCCTGCAGAAGACAGACTGTAACCTGATGAAGAATGATAGTTTCTCAATTTAGCAGAATGGTGGCTGTGAATTAACACTTCCAAGTGCTGGGATTAACATACCATCTCCCATTCTTCAAATGAAGATAGACTTTCATGAAATGATAGCCACATTTGCCTCAAACTTTCCTACAGATTAAGGCCAGAGCTCGGTGATGTTGCATACCTTGGTAGGATTTAGGGTGAATCTCCTCATAAATGCATAGCATTTATTGAGTGTTTCATAAATGCTGCTTTCAAACAAGAATGAAATCATGCTTGTTTGCAAATTTTGTCTCTACTTCTAAAAAACGAACTATGGACAACTGAAGGATTTGTGAACCTGGTCATAAAAAATTGCTTTCAAAGAGCTGTAGAACCAGTGGATATTTAGTTTTCCAGTCGATGGATTCTAGAGAATTGAGTATACCAATTGAGTAGGCCAAGCTGTACCAGTGTTTTTAGTGTGTGTACATTAAAGAGCACACCAAATCACCACAGCAGGAACTGAGTACCTATATGAATTTGTTTCCTTCTCAGAAAGTTTTCAGGATGTCTCTGTTAACACATAAGGTATAATGGTATCTGTGCTTTGTTATGAATTGTGGGAAAATTCTTCAGAGTATTAAGAAAACATCAGTTTCATCATATTTAAAGATTTCAGTATTGTCAACCTAACTTCTGGAATGCCTCAGCATCCCAAGAATTGAGCATTGCAAAAAACAAAACAAAACAAAAAACAGTACAAAACCCCCTGCTCTTGACATGAAATGCAGCCTCACCTCAAGCCCTATGTGCAGTTTTGGTCATCACGATATAAAAAAGGACATTGAGCTGTTAGACAGTGCCCAAAGGAGCAATGAAGATGGTGAAGGGCCTTGAGGGGAAGCCACATGAGGAGTGGCTGAGGTCACTTGGTCTGTTCAGCCACCTCCACTACATGCTTCCCATTTTTTTTTAATACTTAAATTCCCCCTCCAGCAACCAGTAACAAGAGCTTACTGTAGCTTGTGCAGCAGCAGTTCCCTCACCACAAAAGAGTGACACACAGTTTACAGACAATGAATCAAGCTCCTCGTACCAGGCATGTGTTCCTCAAAAGGATTTGTCATGGCATTTGGAGACAACCATGTGTCTCCTTGTCAAGCCTACCAACATTTGTCTCCTGTTTGGTGACACAGCAAATCCTTTCCAAAATGGTGACTTTTGTGCTGGGTGACAGTGGCTCCAGCTGACGTGCCAGCTGAGCCCACAGTTCTCTTACCCAACAGGAGCTGAGCACATCGACATGCTGCAGTCCAGCAGCAACTCCTTGAAGGAGCACGGGTATGAATGTTGCCAAAGACAATATATTAAAGATATTTCCCAACTCCATTGCTTTCACACTGTCTTCAAGATCAGAGAAGTATTTTCTTCTCTGTAATTTGTGATTTTTTTCTTCATGGCTTTCAAAAATAAAACTGGGATAACAACAGTAGTTGCTACCATTTAATGAAGATTTTTACTATTTTATCACTGACAGACTATGAGGTTCTGCTGAGCCACAGCCACTTTCTTAGTAACTTGGCCACTTCTTTTGGTGAGCTGACAATTCCTACTGTTCACAAGTCCACGTGATGACCTTAATTTTCTATGCTGACTTTTACATCACAGGAACAAATTTTGCCATTGTTAGAATCTCTGTAATACAAATAATCCCAAGTTATGCTCAAAAAATGGTTATTTATTTAAAAATAAACCCTAAAATTTGAAAAGTTCCAGTGTTAATAAAGGGTTGTGTTAAAAATAAAGGTCTAAAAAAATTTTACAAATCAAATATTTGGATTTTCATTCTTACCTGATGCTTGTTTTTTCTTTTTTGCTACTTTAACACAAAATTTAAAAAAAATTAGTAGGCAGAAAAATTGCTTTAGAATTAGTTCTATTTATAATAGAAGCAAAACTCTGCTTGGCAACTTAGATTGCCTGTCTCCTCAGTTACAAGTTTAGAAACATGAAATCCTATCTACCCCCTTAACACACACAAACTAGTAACAAATCCTGCTCATGACTTCTAAGTTTCTGCAATGAGAAATGTAAGCAAATATCACTGGAATAATTAAACTTTGTGTGCAGCCAAAACATCACTGGAAGCAAAGTGTAATTATCTACCTCTCATCTACTTATGGTTCAGTTTACTATTACAATGTTAATGCAATTCTTTATTCCCCTCCTATTTATTCAGCCAAAAATGGTAGGTCAAATGTCTGTGTTTGTAGTATGAAAGGAAAGATGTTATTGTACAATAACCTCGGTCTGACTGCAGGAGCTACCAAGCAGATGTGTTCAGTGGCACACATGGGATTTGCAGGTACAACAGCAGTTGCTCAGCATTTTCCAGCCCCAGGGCCAGTCATGATCTTTTGGGCCAACAAAGCACATGAACTCAAACTAAAGTCAGCAGCAACTTGTTATGAGCGAGTCAGGACACTCTAAAAAATTACTGACATTAAGGGATAAGAGCAAATTGATGTTAAAGTAGTCAGTATATCAAGTGTAAAACGGACTTAAGGTAAAAAGATGGTTTTGTAAAAAACTTTTTCAATGAAATTAATTTAATTTTCATTCAGTTTTGCACCATGTTCCTGAATGTCATTCAGTTAATTAAAATACCAAGATTAAAAGGAACCAGAAGTGCTTTGTATCAAACTTAAACATTCAAAAATGCTTCTGTGTAGTGTGCCTATACTTAGTGCATCCTGATATTTTAATTTTAGCTGAAAATTCTCTCTAAAACAAGCCTTATATTTACAGCAAGTTAGCTATTACAGCACATAACTAGCATTATTAAACACTTTGTTGCAGAATTTATACGGGGCAAGTCACATTTTCATAACATACATAAAAACAACTCATAGTGATCCTAAACAGGGATCAATCATATGAATGATAAAAGGTAACTAGTTTGAGCACATTATTTTTAAAAAGGGTAATGAAACAGCAGCTATATCCATGAAAAGGTGATCAATTCCCTAAATAGACTGATTTCCCAGCAATCTCAAAAGGGAATTGATTGCTCTTACCAGACACCTTTGTGCTTGTCCATCTGGTAAGAGTAAAGGTATTCTTTCTTATGACTGAATGCATACCAATTCATTTGCCAGTAAAAGAAATTCCTGAATAGAATGCATAAATGTATTTTCTTGCAAGTAAGTAGACACTGCATATCAAAACTCAGTTTTCTACTCAATTTCCTCAAGTGTCTGTGGGAAGAGGACAGCAGAAAAAGCAAAGCATAGTGAAAATAACCCAATTTTAAAGCTCAAGTGACTTCTCATGGCAAATACTTCACAGCTTTGGTGTATCCCAGTGTGGCAATATTTATTGCAATGAAACTGGAAAAAGTGACTCGTCAGCTGACTTTAAACAGATATGTGTCTACTGCTGTGGTGATCAGGTCACTTAAAATTCTTCCTTTTGAATGTGCGTCACAGAGCATGAAGAAGTCTCATGAGGAACTTTCTGGCCAAGGGGATTTACTGGGCCTATTATTCTGCTCCTGATATTTATCCTCTGATTCTGCAGGAATAGCTGTTCCCAGTTCAAGAGTTTCTGATCTAATATGCAAAGCATTTACAATAGTCAGCAGGAAACCCAATACGCTTTTGCCTGCGCGCTCTGGAGCTGGTGTAACTTTTCCATTAACTTAAACAAATGCTGCTGTATTTTTAGACCATGTAATTACCCTACATCAGCAGGCTGGCCCTTGTGAAAGTACACTGGAGAAAGATTGGAGCCCTATGCTCCTCTGCTTATAAAACTCTGAAACCCAAGCCCTCGGATGTGGTGATTAATGAAATACCTCTTGATCATTTGATCTGATCCCACTTGCTGAGGTAAATTGTTTTAGTTTTCCATTGGCATAAATAGGATTTTTTGGTATAATGACTGGAGGGTAAAGACTTCACACTTGAAAAGACATACCATTCTGTGTTAATGGACGACCACTGAGAATTGGAACATACTTTAACCTTCTTCATTCCTCCCTCAAAGATAAAAGACTGAGGAGATATTTTTGTTATGTCCCAAAAAAGTTCCTTGCTTGAAATGCTGTACGAACATCCTGGTAATAGCATTAGCCCTCTAATTCTGCCGTTCAAAAACCTCAACAGCTCTGTGATTACAAGCATTTGTCAAGAGGCAACAGGCATTTGGCAATGACAAAATCTGTCATTTTTCTGAAGTTGGAGTGTGCCAGTCAACAGCTGCATTAGGCTGTCAGCGTAATGTACTGCAAAACATCGGCAGATTCACAATGACACCATTAACACTTTAATTCAGTGTTTTGATAACACGAAGCTCCACGAGGCATACAGTTGGCCTCTTCTGTCACAGAAATCAGGGGTTGCTTCAGGTTTGTCTGTGCCACAATTCAACATGGTCAGTGTAAAACATGGCCAGGTCATGCTTTATTTGACACAATATTTCATTTTCTTTCTTTGCTTGTAAAACACATTTCAGTTTCAGAGAATGAACAACTGATTTTAAAATATGTTATTACCAGGAACACTTATTAAAATACTTCTGCTAAATGAATAAGTAAATAAATAATGCATTTAAAACTGAAGTACAGTAAAAAAGTTTTAGAACACAATCACTTGCAGTGATTTTAGAATTATATATACTACACTTGGTTTCAGGAAGAAATTATGTTCACTGAATTTCGTAAATGGCTATGTTTGATGTATCTAAAGTGTTAAGTAAAAGCTAAAGCAAAGAGTAGTTACATGAATAATCTGTTTTGCTTTACTTTATACACCAATATAACTTCTTGCATGTTTTTCCTGACCGCCAAGGCCATTTTTATATCAGTGCATGATTCTACTTGTTTAAGAACATGTAAAAACTGTAATTCTTATCTCTTTACCTTAACAATCTTAACAAAAAAACAAAAAAAAACCGAAACAGAAATAGCTTGACTGACATGATTTTTTAATGTGTTTTTGTCATCAGGAGCAACATCTGCAGCCAGCTCCTATGAAGGCATCCTCAGAGTGAGTATCTTCATTTCTGATCCTATGTCTCAGTGGAATGGAACTACTATGGGAATGGGAATCTCTGAGGTACACAGAACCACCCTCACAGCAGTCTGTTTTGTATTCAAAAGCTGTATCTGCTCAAGAAACATCAGGGAAATGAATATCTGGATCCTCAAGAAGGGGTGAATACCTTCAACTACATGATTGGAACACTAGCCATTAACATCCCAACAGACCCAGCGTCTCTGAGTGGGTAGTAGATAAAAGTCAGGATGTTTTTTCAGGAGAGAATGAGGTTTGAAAGGTGTAACCTAGAGGCCATGTCCTTTGCACTGATGGCATTACTACTGAGGAGGCCACAAGGTGCACAATGAGAATTCACTGTACAGAAATCTGTCTCTTGGCAGCAGGCAAAGGAGAGAAAATGTTGTCCACACAGCTTAACTTTTAGAGATCTGTTCTTTTCTATTTCCTTTGCGAATCCATTGTTTAGGAGTATAAATGTTCTACTCCTAAATAATTTTCTTAACACCTCCACAGCAAATATTGCCCAGAAACTTTAGACTAGGATGTATTTCCAAGCCTGTTTGGCAGCTAAAAAAATTGTGTGTTAAGCTATTTAATGGCTTTTCTCAAGAAGACAAAATCTCATCTTCACTAGAATGGTCAGGGAAAAATATTTTGAGCCTGGATGTCCTGGAGTTCCCACAGCTCCCAGTAATGTAGGGGAGAGGTAAGCAATCTCAGCACCTCTGAAAATAACAACACCTTTGAGCCTGGATTTGCACAGGGAGAAAACTGCTGTTCAAAACATTCAAGTATAATTACCTACCTACAAGTTTAAAAAGGGTTGACAGTCTGAACTCCTCTGAATGATGGTACTTTAAAAGCTCAACTGAAGAGGCTGAAACGTGGATGAAGTACCCTGGTTTTGCAAACGACTCAAAGGAACTGTATCCTGAAAGCCATGTATTCTTGTGAATGACAAATGTAGACCTGTTGTGAAAATCTTCTGATTTTTTCCATTTAGAAACAACTAGAGTATTATTGGAGACCAGCTGAAGAAAATAATTTGGTCTCTCAGCTGTTTCAAATGAAATCAAGCGGGTATCTGAAAAAATAAAACAGAAGAGAGCACACAGGATGTATTTATTTGCTCATATATGCATAATAAACCAAGTTCATTCTGATGTACCACTACTGATACTAGTAGCATGAGGAACAAAAATTGACTTTGGCCTTACCAGTGAAAACAGCCTGAATCTTGTAAGAAAAGACACTATGTATGGATTGCAGAGTGCTAGACAGTGATGGTTATTCAGTTTTTTAAATACTCTACAGATTCCAACAGGAATACAAAGAGATTGAGACATTTGCCCACACCGGGATAAAGGAATATAGCCCTGCAGTCAAGTAGAACTTAATTTACAGTCTTTACTAAGCCATTTATTTAATGAAAGCTCCATCTAACTAGCTTTAAATCTAACATTTGCCGTCAGGAATTGATAGCTTAAAAGTTTAGCCTTTTATTAAAAATAAATTAAAAAACTGTATTTTGCATTCAGCTCTCTAGCCCTCCCTCTAAGAATGCTACAGCAAAGTCTTTTTTTTTTCTGGCAAATGTTCCCTCATGATACCTTACCCTGCAGTACTTCTGATTTCAAGCAACCTCTGTACAGCCAATTGCAGGGCATCAGATTTTGAGCCTGTTACAGGCATCTGTTGCTCACAGAATTACTTCATTCAATTTTGCTATAAACTCTGCTAGTCTCTTGAAAACAGCCATTAATCTACTGTAAAATCAACTAACCCTCCAGGACCGGGTAGCATTTCTTAAAAAAAATGCTTAGAAAACAAATGATCTCTATTAAAAGGATATATTATCACTTTCTGGTATAACACTTCTGGAAGACCACCTTGTTTTCTGAGCATAAAAGCTTCAGATAATCTGAAAAACCTAGCAGTTTTTTTTCAAACTAGTGAATGCCTTCTTATGAATTTTCTGTAGCAAGTAGCTCTTTGATAAGTAACAAAGGACAGTCAGTGTGATTTTTAACACCTGCTGTATAGCCAATCAGTGCATTAATGCTCCAAACTCTCCATTACCCAGGAATTGCCTGAAACTGATAAGACATGCATTTTGCTGAGGTACCAAAGAGTCAAGAATGTCCTTTAATGATACATCATATTGATGGTACAAATTCCTCATGACCAAATGATGAAATGCCATTTGCTCAACTGGACCATAAGGCATAACATCTATTTGCCAGGTTAAAATCTGAGCAAGAGATTTTTATAGAGGAATAGAACAGTAGGACTGACCTTCCCTTTCCAAACATAAATTGAACACAATGTACAAGTGCCTCAAAACTATGACTAATAAAACAAATCTGTCCCCAGCTATTCTGTTACATGAGCTCTTGTGTCAATTCTACAAACAGCAGTACTAGTAATCAAATGCTTACCATTTTTTAAAGTGACCCATATCTCTCCTTTGATTACATGAAGACAGCCACCTTCAGGCTGTCCAAAGAGCTCATCAGGGGACTTTGGTCAGTAAAACCATTGATACACAAGTGCTCTGTGGGCATTAAAGCTGTGTATGCAGACAACTTCAGCATTTAATTAGTGTCAAAAATGCTGGATATACTCTTGTAGGCTTTCTGCACAGGTCTGAAGGTGTGCAACACATTTCATCTGGTGAAGAAGGAAGGTTCCTTCAGGGGAATCTTAAGTTGCAATCCAAAGGAGACAAATAGGCAGCACTGACCCTCACAGAGCTCAGTTAGTGCCAAAGGGCATCTGTGTGTGTGTGTGGGCAGAAAATGAGTGATGGTGGCAGGGCGAGGGAAATGGGGAGCACTTTCCTTGCAACATTTATTTCCCATTCTTTCCAACTTCCACCAGAAGAGAGCTAAAGGGAGCAACACATACAGAGTACTGGGCTGCAATACCAGTTGGTGCTTGTGAGGGCTGGGGTGTGGGGAGGTAGCTACTTTTCCACTCTTCACAAAGCTACAATCTAAAACCCACCAAAGAAAATTTTGGCAGACAATGAAGTGCACATTCAACTGACTGATAAAGCAAAGGTTTTTTTTTTCCACCCTATTCTTAAAGACAAGGGCAGAGTTTGCTCTGTCTTATTTACGATGCTAGGTTATTATGACTTTACCATGTGCTTTGGGTTTATAAAGTCCTGAAGTCAGCATAAAGCTCACTACATGGCCAGGATCAATATCATCTTCTTTCACAGGAAAAACAGCACTGTCCACCAGTTTTGCTGCTATTACAAATTTTCCATCCAAATAGCTGACCAGTTTGTATGGGCCTTTTCCCAGAACTGTGGAGAAAAAAAACCAATTATTTTTCATGTTAAGTGGCACAAATGCTTGAGTTCTAAACATTAGGGCAGAGCATGTGAAGAAAAACACATCTCACCACTCTGAAAATAGATCTAGGGGGCATGCACTGAACTTGAGTGAAAACCAAAACAAACCTTTTTTGAAAATATGTGTTTCTGAAAACTACCAATACATTCAATTTTCAAGATTCATGATTAGCTTCTCCTTTTTGTCCCTCTCATATGCTTTCGTTTCATAATTACTTTGTTGAAGTTAGCTGACCCCTCTGTTATTTGATTTAGGATCCTTCTAAACTATTTATTTGTATGGTCGAACTGATTATACATGTCTCACTACCTTTTAAAACCTATTTTATTAATGTCCAAAGCATAAGGCATATTGCAGAGAATAAGTTTGTTGTCAACAAGCATCAAAAAACTCCTCGAACAGTGAAGATACAAACATTAACCACAGTGAAGTAAGACAGGAAGAAATCAGCATCATGAGCAAAGAATGGTCATATTTTCTCTATAAGTAAAAAAGGTCAAAAACATGCAAAGCTATTCTACAAACCTTAAATTGTCACACCTTCTCATTTAGATCAAACTTTACTGTAGAAAAATAGTTGAGAATTCATTTTTAAAACAATTTTTGTAAGGTTCTCTGTTAAAATTAGGCATTTTAGGCCTCACCTGAGTGGTTCACCCTATTACCATTGTATCCACAAGTCAGGACATGGCCAGTCGGCATCTGAGCTAACTGCAGCTATCAGCTGGGAAGTTAATATAATTGACTCTCAAAATCTGTTCCAACAGGTTAAAAGTTCAGACTGCAATTTGCAACCTGCATTCAAACTCTGGTTCTCCAAAACCTTTAAATTCATTGAGTTACGAAATCCTAAAGATGCTGCATTACAAGCAGAGCTTTAGATACTAATGGCATGAAAAGGTATCCAGTTAGGACACCAGCCCAAGCCACCAAAACATGTACAAAGATACCTCTTTACCTTCAGTGCAGAGAGTTGAAAAAACATGTTTTAAATTGCTACTTAAAACATCCAGTGCTCTGGAAATATCCTTCTATGCTGAAGTATCCCATCTCAAGCCCATCCAAGAGTTGAGAGACCACAGCCAGAAACTGAAGATTTCCCTTGACCAAAGACAAAAAAGGCTTCTGCTTCTAGTAGGACTGGAACTATTTCACTCTGGATTCATCACAAAGTTACATAAAGAAAACCTTTTTCTGGTCTAAGACAATTTCTTAACCTTCCTGTCTCCAAAACTAAGTAATTCTGGGTCATCCTACTATTAGTTACCTAGACAAGAAAAATAATCAGCATGAAGATGATTATTTTTGCCCACTGAAAGCTCTGAAACATCTTATGTTGAATACTGATGAGCTGGATTAGCAAAGAGTACAAAAATACAAAGTAAGGAGTATGCAATAACCATGTTTATTGAAAGGCTGGTCACATGCCCAAATCTCTGCTATTTCCACTAATTTCTGTCAGTGAGAATTCAGTAACAAATAATGGTTATAATACAACTTTAAAGTATGTGTTATCATCTAGCTTCACTATCACCCCAGATGTTAGAGGCACTGCACTTTCAGTCTACCTGCACTAAGACTGTCTATTATCAAACAGTATTTCTTTTATGGAACAAACCAAAAAGAAAACTTAAAACCTTTGATCACCTCTTAAAGTCAACTATCCTTAATTTCAAAGTCTTAAAAGGTGATTTAGATAAAAATTCTCATACATTAGTGATTTGATCCCACTCAAAATCTTTTCAGGAGTCAGTGTATGAGAAAGGGCAAATTTCTTGGCCATATTTTTTGGGCCTGGCACAGTCCATAAATTTATCCTAATATAAACTTCGTCTGTTTCTGGGACCTTTCCAGGAGTGAGCTGCTGCAGTATCGATCAGAAGACCAAAATATGCCATGCCACGTGGGGATAGACAGGTTTCTATGTGAGCTTGATAAAAAATTATAGCTTGATAAAAAGTTATTGCACAAATAGCAGGAGCCATGACCCTTCCTCACTCCAGGCTGGCTTTTGTGCCACATCTGACTGGGGAGACATGGGCAGGGTAATTTGGAAATAGTCTCAATATGGATTCCAGGGCTAACACAGCCCTACAGCACCCAGAGTAGGTTCAAGGTATGGTCTAGGACCCTCTCCAAGGTTTGCATCCCTCACTAACAGCCACTTTAATGCAGCAGCAACGCTGACTGCACAGGAACTGAGGCTAGGTCAGACAGACCTAAAAGGAGTGTTATTCCTCATCTGGGGATAACAAGTGATCATAGCTTAACAGCTACCTCCCTCTGGAGGCTGCACAGGAGCCTGTGAGGGATTTAACAACACACTGGGGTCTGTTCAGCTTTGAACTACACTGTGCCTTAAGCAAGTAGTGCTTAGCACAAAAACTAGCACTTTTTGGTTGATATTCTATTAATTACTTAATTGATTTAATTGCTTAGTCATCATCCATCACTGCAAAGATTAGTTACACACAAGCTCTTGGGAGAGGTCCATGAATAAAAAGTACTATGAAATTAAAAGTCTTTGAAAAAGCAAAATAAAGCTTCAAAACAGAATCTTGGCTAGGTAAATAACATGCACAAATTTTTTCATCAACACAATTGTTTTTATACAAAGATTCTAAGACTTAAATAAAAAAACTCCAAGATTCTACTGATATTTTGTCACATCCTTTAGAACTTACCTTTGTTGAAATATTCACAATCATAAGCTAAAAAAAAGAAAAAAATGCAATTACAGGCATTCTATAGATAAACAAGTTTTATATTCCCCTTTATGACTAAGATGTGAGCCAAATGCTTGGCCAAATTAGATCATACACAAACTCTTATTGAAAATTTATTGCCAAATATTTACCTTACTTTAGACAAAATACTAATTTAAACTACAGAGATTTAAAGAAAGCATTGCTTCCCAGCAGGAAATACTAACATAACATACCAACAGCTGTCTTTTTGTGACCTCTAGTGGTTGTGACTGAGCTTCACACTAAAACACACCTTTTCCATCAAAAGTTAAAAGTAACCTACTCACTCTGTGACCTGTTTGCTGTGTGACTCTGAGCAAGCTACATACTTAGTTAGAAAAATGCTTGTTTCCTTCCATTCTTTGTATCTCCCCTTCTTTTATCACGTCTTCGGGGAAATGACAGCCTCCTGTTAGGGATTTCCACTAGGTGTTAGAGAAAAAGGCCTCAATTTTTTTTTGTAAGTTGTAAGAACTGTTGGAGGTAATGACTATGCCCTGCTTAAAAACTTACTTGTTTTTCTTCAGGGAACCTTTATATTTCACACTTGCTCTGAGGGCTCTAATAAGACATGTATGTTTACCAGATCTTATTAAAAAGTAAAGTTCTCCTGAAGATGGAAATCACTGGAGCTGTTAACTTTGGACCCTTGTTTGAGGGATGCCTAATACACCCTAATATAGACTTCCCATGACTCCTCCTTTCGTATTACAGGATAAGAGATTAAAAGTAGAAAAATATCACTCGCAAACACAGAAAAAGCACATAATCCAGTTAGACCAGAATGAAATTAGAGTGACAGGCATCAGCTCATCTTCCTACCAGTGAGGCTTAGCTTCAACTCATGGCCTCGGGTAACCTGGTGTGACTGATTTGATTTTTCAGCTCTGGCTCCCATGAATGCAGGGCAGTGGCATGAATGCAGCCCTTGGCAAGACTGGTTAAACAAACTTACGACACACTCTGGGAGACCTCCAGTCGACAGCAACTCCGTGCTGGCAGCACTGATGGGCATATGCTGAGACACTTGTACAGAAACACTCACAGTCACCACCCTGGTTACAACCACAAGTGTCTGTCAAGCAGTTGGAATAAAACCAGGTGACATCAATCTGGAAATGAAAATATCACTTATCAAAAGCACTCCTAGAAACTGCCAACCTCGACACAAAGCTATGGCTCTTTCAAAAGGAAATATATCCAGCTTGGAAGTATTAAAGATTTCACTCTCAGTGCTTCCTGAAACATGAGAAAAAATGTTCATTGGAACACACCACAAAATCTTGTCCAGCACTTAGCAATACAATTAAATCCATGACCCATTAAGAACAGGCACGTTAAGATATTGACGTGGGCTTGTGTTCTGTACTGTTTCATAATAAATATTTATTTAAGCCCTAATAAACTGTGAAAAACCTTACGAAATGGAAGACTAAACTGGTCAAAAGTCAGTAAAACTCAAATTTTAATGAAGTCAGATACACATAAAACATAAGAAATCAAAGTCGACAGAAAGCTCTTCTTTACATGTGTAGAGTTAATATTTTCTTTACATTATGAGACAATTTCACAGAATAATTTGTCATTTTTCCTTACACTTGTCCTAAGTGACAGTCTTGTCTTAAGTGACAAAATCTCAAAGAAAACTGTCAATGTTAATTTGCTTATTGAAATTTTTCACATTCTGCACGGATTTACGTTTGAGCAAGGAATGAATTTTTCCAATCTGACAGTGCCTATTTAATACATTTATTTATATATGCATGAAAAAATGTGTGTGCCATGTAACACATTTCATGAAAAGCAAGTGGCTATGCTTGCACAAATAATGCTTGTGATTAAATATAAAATATCCCAAATTCGGGGTATTTTTTGTCTTCATTAATTACAAAGTTCTTCATGTTGAAGAGCACCATTTCTCACTGGCGCCATATTCATTTTCACGTGTTAATTACAGGACTACAACTCACCACTGGGTGGCAAGCTTCAAATGCTTCACTTAGCAGTATCCCACATTCCTTCTTGGCAAATGACTCTCTGAGGGGGTTCAAACTGCATGGATTTCGAATGTCAGAGCTGTCAACACACTAAACCAGGAAGCAAAACGAAGGTGAGAAATCTTGTTCATAGCCACTTTCTGTTTTGAACATGCAAAGCATATTTTTGTGCTTTTATTTTTTAGAGAGATTTTGCAAAATGCAAAACAAATGCGTCATTTATGAAACTAAAGCAGGACTAGGATACAGAATTAAGAGCTAATTCTAATGAAGAAGAAAAGGAAAATTACAGAATTTGAAGAAGTGTTTCACTGGTCTGAAAGCAGTAGAAAAACACACACATACTTATAGGTCCAATCAGAGTTGCCAGAGAAGCCCAACCTGCAGTACTTACACCTGAACAGTCTCACTCACATAAATGACAAAGATCACTCAGACAATGTGCTTTAGGAGTGTCAGAAATCAGGTCTTTTTACCCTAACTACTAGGATAGTAGAACCTATGCAGAACCATATTTCTATGAACACCACTAGAAACATTACCTTAGAAAAGATTCTATTTCTAACTTTACAGCTCATAGAACTTTTTCTTTTCCATTGCTGCAGTTGTACAATTAAATGTTTCCCAGCTATGAAAAATCAGTTAAACTGTCAACACACTCTAAAATTACTACTTTACTGTTCAAACATAATCAAAAACATTCAAATTTTTCTTTCCTCTATAAGACACTGCAGAAAAAAAAAAGGTGATTACTTTCTTTTCTTTAACAGAATATGACATCTTTAAGAACCACTGATATTGTCATTTGTATTGCTGCCTGACTGGTTCTCCCAGGAATGAACTTCTGATAATATTTGAGATGAATTTTATTATATAACAGCAAAAAAAAAAAAATACGAGCAAGCAATAATAGAAAAATATACTAGCAAGCACATTCTCTTTTTGTCATGTACCTCTACAGCTGTCCAACTGTTTCCAAACTCTTGTGAGTTTGTTAATTCAAAATTATCTGGAGTCCTCAGTTCATTTACTGTCTTCAAATCAAAATTTCCACATAATCCAGTCAATTCTCCCTGAGGAAAAAAATTATATACACACACATTTATACATAGATAAAAATGTATTTTCACAAGATAAAATACTATCAGTCATGACAATTTTCAAAATTTGCATGTTCAGCTGTTTAATTATAAATTTGTCACCTTTTGATCCTTTCTCAGCTAAATTTCAGTCAAAAGAATTCAGTAACAAAGCTATGGAGGATATTTTTTTTGGCAATATGCCCTCTCAGTTATGTATCCCCAAGCCTTTAAAAAAGGAGATAGTCTTTTTGTTCAGAGAAGGGAGCTATGTGGAGCTATGTTAGGTAGGTATGTAGTTTTTTAAGCCTCAGCAAAATAACATCTGCTTCAGTCATGTAAGGAATGAGTTCTGAAGGAGCACTTGGCCCCAAAGATACTTGTCTCTATTATTACTGAAGTTGTACAGAAAAGAGTAACTAAAAAAAAATTATAAATGAGAATTTTCCTTGACAAGGCTGCGGAATGCTTCTTTATTTCTGATGGTCTGTTCTCTGAAAAATTATGTCTTATTTAACAAGATTTACATAAATACCTCAGAGAAATGGCAATAAGACTTCCACCTACCTGCCACTGCTGACCCATCTGCACATGAACTGTTGTTCTCTGATCCCAAAGAATGGTGATATGTTCATCAGGAAAATGGACAACAGTGAAAAATCCAGCTTTCCATAACTGCATTTTTTGTAGGCCATCTATGTAACTAGATAAGCCCTGTTCAAAATAAAACAAGGAAGCTTATAATGGAAATAATATCTTCATAAAATGTTCACTTGACAGAAAATGAAACACCTAAATAAAATTAACATCATGGTTCTCAGACACATCCAAGAACAGACCGAAGGCCACAGAAGGAGAAATGCTTAAGCAAAAGAAGCCTGGACTTTGAATGTGAACTGTATTGTAATTTTATAATTTTCCAATTTTAAAAGTTGACTTTACATCAGATTTACAGGATAAGTGAGAAGAAGAGAATGTTAATGATTTATTTGTGAGGCAGGTGAGTAGTCTTAAGGCTCCTGATTATGATTTTCACTTAGTTACAAGTAATTCTGTCTCAGTCATATGCCTTTTTTTAATATGGATAGGTAAAAAAGATGCATGAAGCAGCCTCTGGAAACAAGGAATTGTCCAAATATGCCCCTAGGTTACAATCTTATTTCCATAATGCATTTTTGTCTCAACACGCTAACAATCAGACTGCAACTTATTTGTAGCAAGGACTAAGATGCCTGGTTTAACTACATAAAATCTCAAATTTCCTTTCTATAATCAGTCTATAAACTTTAAATAGTACTATTTATACTGTAATTACTAATATACTAAATACTAATATTATACTAATACTGAATTACTAATATACTAAATTTACAGAATAGAGTTTACAGTTCAGCCAAAACAAAAATGAAATTCAGGCTGTGGAGGATATTACCCGGGCCTGTAATTTGTTGGGATTTTTTGACTGTATAGAAATATTCCTCCTCGACATTCCAGATCTGACCAAGCTCTTAGCTCTAGTGGAACTAATAGCAAAACTCCCATTGACTTCAAAACACCTGTATTTCTCCTAAGATATTAAACAGGAATTAAGTCTAAACAGAAGAGCTATAATTATCTAATATTTTTGTCAAATAAAGACAATTTTTTTTAAGGTTTCCATTGAACAATCCAGATGTGATCAGCATGTAAAGATATTTACACCTCTGCTACTGAAGCGACACAATAAGTTTTTGGTAAGAAAAGGAAGAAACACCCAGAGAAGTACATATGCTGCTTTTTGATCAGCAGCAAGAACTGAAACTTACTGGATTCCCAGTTTCATCATCAAATACTAAAAATGATTTTCCAACATTAATGAAAATGTTTTTTCTGCAAATGATTCCAGTATTAAAGCAGTCAATATTCTCTATGATGACAGAAAGACCAGTTGAAGAAATACCCTGAAGGGAAAAAACCAAACAAATGTCAATTTTTAAGTATGCTAATATAAATATGCATATTGCTGCATAGTTCAATTGGCAGAAACATCAGTTTATGTTTATGTTCTGTATGATTCAGAGTCTAAATAATATAAAAAATGAAGGAGCAGGATGTAGGACTCAATAAAATGCACAGACAGGAAGTAAGTACAACCGTAGATTTTAACAGGTAGTTTTAAACCCAGTTTTAGGGAGGGTTTACAAAAAAGTCTCACCTTAACTAGGTAAACCTTACAAGTTCCAACAAAGTCAAAGGTGAGTCCATCAAAGGTCCTGTAGTGCCGGTCCCCATATGCTGTGCACATCGATGGGCAAGGCTGGAAGGTGCACTGAAATGATCCGTGCTGGCAAACGCTGAAAAATGCAGGACCAATAATGGGAATATCAGCTGCAAGCCCAGAAAAATTACAGCTACTGCACTGAGAAGCAAAGAAACAAAAGCTGTGCAAGTGTGAGGAGTGTGGACAGAAACATTTTGAAATGTTGGCTAGAAGCGGGATACATGCATTAGTTCTCTGGAAAAAAAATGCACATAATGAACTCATACCGTCTAAGTTCTAAGTTGCTTCTTCCATGAGAATTTAAAGGTTCCAGAATATACAGACACCACAACAAGTCTCAAAAACCCAAAAAATACAACCAAAAAAACCAACAAAACAAAAAATCCAGTGGAATGTAATACAATTTACTCTCAAGTGCACACCAATAACATGCCATAAAGAGAAAGCCTTATTTTTCCGCTTCTCACCAAACTTTTTTTTTCTGTACAAACTGAATCTTAGAGTCAAAAAGTAGCATATCCAGTTACCAGAGCCTTCATGCCTCCTCTGCTTGAATGAGACTTTCACAGGATTACCAAGGAAACATTTCAGTAGCATTATTTGGCACTTAAGTTCCTCCAAAGAACTATGCTGCTGGACTTACTCCTCCTCCACGTGTCCAGATGTCATCACACCCAAGCCCCAGCCTAACAGTTTAGAAGCTTCCAGAACAGTGTAAATTATGTCTATAGCCACCTCGAACATCAAAGGGTTTTCACCACACATCTACTGAATGATTGCTTAGACCTTGCTGAATTTCCTTGGAAGTGTAAGAGAATAAGTGGATTCTCTTTGCATAGTAAGAGGTTTTGCAGCATTGGACATTATGCCTCTTCCTGAATCACCCTCTTGCAATCTAAGTAACATTTTCAGAAATTATGTTTTATAAATAATGGACAGAATTTCATTACCTACATCCACAAGCAATCATTAAAATACCATTTCTATGCTCCCAAATGACCCAGACACTTAAATTTTCCTAGATAAAGACAGCAAAGCTGGTGTCCTGGCATAGCTTTAATAGAGGGATCTTTTTAAATGTAGGTTAAACTAAATACAGCATATCATATAATTTTAGTACATGCCAAAGTTTACTTTTTAAAAAATTGATTTTTAATTTGCTTGTTAAATGAATGGTGAATATTTTACAATTAAAGTCTTAATTTTACTTAAAGAAGTATTGGATAGATCTCTAACATTTGACATCTCATATACTCAAGCAGCAGGCAGTATGAAGATTTTCTCAGCATAAATTTTTTCCTTCATATTTCTATCACAGTGTCAGTACACCACTGTTTTCAAAAGGGCAGCGAACATCTAGAAAATCTAGGCAGCTCCAGCTACTGGTATCATCAGCTTTTCTCCAGTTCACTTAGCAATTAACCTGCACCTACATGGAGCCACTGTCTAGGTTTTCCAAGCCTCTGCTTATCCCATCACTGATTTGGTCCACGGCTTGCGCTTTGCATCACTACACGTGTCAATACACTACCCAGATGGCTAAAATAAGTTAAAAATACATGTGAGGAGTGGTTGCTGTACCAAAGCACAGGGAAATAGCAGTAGGACTTGCTAACTGCAGTCACCTCAGAGCAGTACCAAAGGAAGAAACCTCATCAAGCTGATGGAGAGAGAGGCAAACAGAAGAAATTATGTTTGGACTGGAAGATTAAGTGCTGCTTCTCATGTTCTCCTGAGACATTAGGTTTTAGTTTCGCTCTTGGCCTATTAAAATCCTTCTCCATATGCTCATCTCTTAAGGGCCTGTGCAAAAACATTTCTCATCCTGTAAAGCCTGGGCAGATCCTTTTTTTCAGGAACACATTTATAGTCAGAAGGAAGGGATTAAGAGGTACACAATGTCTTTAAAGTTCTCTATACCAGGCTTGCTTCATACTAAGTGAACTAACATTTAGTGATCAGAATCGAGAGCACCCTTGCTGGAAAAGCTGAGCTATCAGAATCTTCTAAACCTCAAATAGCTTTTTATAAAGCATATTTCCAAGAAGTATTTGTTAAAGAATACAGGAGGCCCAATTCAGCAGCCCCCAGAGAGTGACCGGGAATTGCTCAATGGTCTCAGATGAGAGCAGACCAGCACATCTACTTCCATAAATCCATCTTACCTGGTACAGCACCTCATCAAAATGTTGCTCTGATAGCCTCAGCACTAGAACATTTGGTATTTAATGCTGCCATTACATGCTAAATATTTCAGGTACTTGTACTGAAAGCAATACTTGCGAAACCTAGAACCACATGTCAGTCAGACCCTGGAGCTTTTGTTGAAAGTTCCTGTCAGTTCCCAAATAATTTTGCCAACTAATGAAATTATTTTGTTTTTCATGTCACTCTTCAATAGATAAATCAATATTCATGTTGCTAACACTACATCAGACATGAATAAGATGACATTTAGTATCAACACAGACTAGTTCAATGCATCAACCCCCCTGTATGATAGTGAGTGCCTGTGTGAGTGCCTAAGTGTGTTTGTTTGCACAGAAGCACTCTTATGCTTTGCACCTTTCCCTTAACATATCATATACACCCCTGCATAGCCACTCAGCAGACTCAGAAATTTTATATGCTTTGTATCAAGTAGATCTTGTTGCAGACTGCCCTCTATTTGTGAGCAGCCGATTGCCAAAAAGCCGCTATCACTGAATCTGTCTTTGCTTCCGGACATGGAAGACTACAAAAGCCATGACAACATTAAGGATTTGTGCATGAATCAATGAGCCTGGCCTCAGGAAAAAAAAAAAAAAAAAAGAGGGCTAAATATCCAGTGTCTTTCTGCCTTCACTGCTGCTGCCTTTGGTGAAGTCTCATACAGATTAGATGGGATAAATAATTCTCTCTGATGCAAGCAATCCCACACCAGGTGCAAATGGAGAGGCCTTTGAAAACAAAGGGGTGAATAACCCGGGTCGCTTTACCTGCCTGCCCAGGGGAGATGGCTTGTAAGTCGCTTCACCAGTCGACCAAAGGGCTACAAATCTCTTCTAGAGCAGCT
Organism: Bombycilla garrulus; assembly: GCA_013400315.1. Lineage (NCBI taxonomy): Eukaryota > Metazoa > Chordata > Aves > Passeriformes > Bombycillidae > Bombycilla > Bombycilla garrulus. The sequence goes on along the minus strand of VXBU01004561.1, from coordinate 132,345 downwards.
ACTGAGGACCTGACGAGAGGCAGAGGAAGGCAGTCAGCACAGGGCTGGAGGGGGCACGACATCCAGACAAGGCAGAGCCTGGTGCTGACAGGACGAGCCTTCCCTGGGCTGGGCTACCCTGAGCTGTGCAGGCCAGGAGCAGCAGCTCACCGGGGGACACCAGTTAAATGCTCCTGGTAAGCTACAAAAAAGAGGGAACTGCTCTGCTGGGAATCTGGAGATTCCTCTACCACAGCATCATGGTGCTTGGCAGCACAGCTGATTTTTCTGAGGCTCTGATAGGACAAATAGTTGCTGCTTAGTGCCAGCCTGCAACATTCAGCTATGGTCAGAGAGGGAAACAGGCAGAGACTATCAGTAAGGAGCTTGTTTCAGGATCAGGTAGGTGAGATGTACTTCCACACTCCTGGGAAGTTTATTCAAATGTAGTAAAACACGTCCTACTGAGAGTGCTCGAGGAAACCTGGCAGGGCACGTGCTGCATTTACAACACTGGACAGTAAAAGGAGGAGGTGTCTGCGTGTGTTTAAATGATCCTATCAACCCTTGCTACTGGAATTCTCCCTTTGAACACTGATTGATTCATCAGTTACACACACACACAAAATCAATGACCATTTTGTCAGTTTCTTTGCTCGGTACATGCTGTTGCTCAGTACTCCCCTTAATTTACCATAGTAGAGGATGCTTATTCAAGGACACAGGGTTATGTTCTGGTCTCTAGACTGCTCAGGTACAGTGCTAAATGTGAAAATTAGTAAGTGAAAAGCTTCTAAAAAATGTCACTCAGATGCAATATTTAAGGGATTTTACCTGTACTTTGGGAATACTAGCCATGACCTTGAAAATAATAAAAAAAAATCATTATCTAAATCATGATTTTTAAAAACTAAAAAGATCCCAAATCAATATTATTTTGTTATGTAAAGCACTTTGAAACAACAAAACCTGAACCAGTTTTAACAGCTCTTTGAAGAAATGTAAATACGAAGTCAAAGTAGATTATTTCGATAATCTGCTGTGAAATTTATGATTACAGCACGTGAAGGGAAAATAATCAACCGACAAATATGTAACTAAAATGAACTCATCACTTACATAGATCTCCACTTACCATGTATGACAGGAAGAAATTACTTTATCACCTGGGAAATATTCCTTTCCTTTCCATGAGCATGGACATTCATCTGCATCCAAGCACATGTCCCCATGTTTCACAAGACTATCAAAAAAAGGAACAATAAATACACATTCAGCAGCAGCACAGCTGGTATCCTGATACAAAATAATTTTCCTAAACTTTAAAGTTATTATTAGTTTTGTTATTGAGACTCTAATAAGATTTAAAGTCTTCTGAAACTGAAAAGGCACAATTTTATTAATAATTGTGTATGAGCAATTTGGTATCTTCCTTTCACCTGAATACTTTATCTTTACTAACTGCCAGCAGTTTGGGTACTAACCTTTCAACCACTAACCCTCTGAAGATTGACTTCTTAATATACACATTTCAAGGCCAGGGAAACTAAGAATTTCTATAAATCCTCTAAATTTAAAGAAAATTCTTGTAACTCAGCTAATTAAATTACATTTAACTGAAGCCAAGAGATAATCCATGAGATGTGGGAGCCATCACAGCCCTTTTTTCTAGTGGTATGTTCTTTTACTAACCCAAATTAGTGGCCTATTTGGTCTAAAGATTTTTTAATACGGATTTCTTCCTGTCCTCTTCTTTTCTTTCCTTGATTCAAAGAGCTTTATTTTGCTGCAGTTTTTCTATAGCTGTAGTTATGCCTCTTGCTCCATGAAATTTTATCAATAGCAAACCAGCAGTCCTGGCTGCATGAAATTATTGTATTCATTAATTAATATTTACTTCTGCATGACACGCACCTTCATGCAAGCTATTACAAATATACTAAATTTTAGTGATAGAAGTATCTTCACAGTCTTCAAAGGAGATTTCCATTATAACACAGCTAACCATATGCATAGCTACTTACAGATAAAGAATAATGCTACGAATTAGTGTTTATACGCAATTCCCAGAAAATCAGATAAAAACTGAAAACTATTAAAAAAAAGAAAGTGAAAATGACTTGCATAGCGAAAGAACAGGGAAATTCTTGCCCAGAAAGACTAAACAGAGAAACTAGTCCTAATTTTAAAGTAAAATGTTTGTGGCTTTTTGATATTATTCAGAAAATCTGAAATTAGAGAGATACAGATTTCTCAAGCAGATTCTACAAATAAATGTCAGGAAGTACACTAGAAGCATTGAGTTGTTTTATTAAATAAGCTATCATTTCACTGAGCCCAGAAAAGTTTCATTTCTTCTAAAAACCAACTCATTTTTTTTACAAATATTTCATGCTATTGGATAAGCAAAGCAATACCTATCTGGGACCCGAGGGTCCGATAACAGACAGAACAGCTGTGATGACAAATCCATCTCTCAAACGAAAGCTGTGAAACTTGAACTCTTGACAAGCTGCAGCAGTGTCTTTCACTCCCACTGCTGCAGCTCCAAGTTGTTTTCATCCTGCCCCATTCCATATGACACAGGAATCTAGAGCAGCTAACAGACCAGTTCCACACAGTAAAAGGATTCCTTACAGGCACCATGCAGTCTAGGATTATCCTTGTTTCTAACATTTGAAAAGTATTTGTATTGAGAAGTAAACAGTCTCTTCGTATGGTACTTCGGGGCAGATTCTTTTTTTCATGATAAGTTTGTTTGGAATCCCAGTATCTCTCTGTACTAATGTATCAGTAATCTCTGTACTAACTCCTATACAAATTTTGTTTGTTTATGAAATCTACAAAAAACCTACAAATAGGTTTTCCTGTGTTCCTAACAGATTCATTGTTCCTGATGTTTAGCACTGTCATTTGGGTAAGATATAGCACCATGGACAAGATGTGATAGGTGTGAGGCAAATCCATGACAAACAGGGTAACAGTAATATTTTGTTTCCCTGCTATCCAAAAGGAAACACTTCATCTTTGCATTTATCACTTTTATTTGCTCGTATTAATGAGCTGGTAATTTGTATTTGACAAATTACATTGTACAATTTTGTAATTTGTGTTTGACTTAGACTCTTCCTCCATGTGTTATGTATCAGACAGAAATTAACAGCTCTGTAAGACTTATGAATGGGAACATGCAGAACACCATGAACCCTCCTCCCCTATTAAACTGAAAAACTAATTTTCCTCCAGGGTAGGTGAAGTGTTCTTTGTAATCCACGCTTATTTCAAGCATTGTGTCACTTGGAGACAATCAACTGTGAGACTGAAATTCCCACTGGTTTAAAGCTGCTCAGAGCTGAACAGGGCACATTCAGACACAAAGAGATCACACTGACAAGGTAACACTAAATGCAGTTTGTTCCTCACGTTATTACACTGGATTAAAAAAAGTGGTTAACAGCTTTCTCTCTTGTAAAGCCAAGCAAATGGATAGATTTCAATGATCTAAGAATTCACCACAAATACCCTACAGAAAGGCCTTGCACAGCTCCTCTTTGAAGTATCAGACGTTTCTTGATGCTTATACTTACTGCCCAGCCTACAATGAACTGCAAAGACACAAGGACAACTGTCCCACTTCAACCTGCTGAACATTCACTTTCATTATAATTTCATTAAAAGCTAAAGCTTTCTGCATTCACACGCACAGAAATATGTAAATAGTCTTGGTAAAGGCACCATTAGCAGTAATGTCACCTGTCATGTCCATCATTACTGGTCTGACTGGAGACCATGGAAAACCAATGGAATAGGACAGGCACAAACCAACACATGTCCATTTGGAGCAAATATGTCACATAGCATCCAGAAATGTAGGAAGATAGCGCTATTTGTTCCCCTCCTTTGCCTTTAATCTGTTTTTTTTCTCCTTCTGTCTTCTGCAGTCTGATTAATGATTCTGTCTCCATGTCAAAACATGCACATTTGCTATTAGTTAAGGAGGAAAATTAATTTGATTCATAGAAACCCAGCAGCAGAAAATGTAATTCCAATACTGCACTTGAAAAAATATGCACTGAGTATCACTTTTATTTTTTTTTAATATTGAACATTTCCCTTTAAATTGTGACAGATGAAAAAAGTAAGAAAAAGTATAAATAAAGTCTTAAAAATTACTTAATATGTCAGGCAAAGTAGGGTGAATCAGCATTAGAAATTGAGCTCCAGGAGAATTAATGTTTGATTTCAACAGCTTCTAAAATAGACAGAAGGTATATCATCAGTTTCTGGGCCTCAAAAACTGTAACTCAGAATGATCTCCTGTATATTTAGATATTTACTTAAGCATGGTTACTTGCATCTGATTTACTCACAGCAGAGGAAAAAAATGAAGCACAGCTGCACTGTAAGCACAAAAAAAGAAGGAATGCTAGAAGAAGTATTTGAAAGAATATTTCAGACTCCAGATACTAGAAAATAGACTGCAAAACAAAAATATTGCCCCCTTGAAATCTTAACACCATTTTTGTTAAAATAAGTCCTTTCCTTTCCTTCTGTGAAAAGAAGTTCTTTTTGTTAAGTACCTTTCAGGGTATCACTGAGCAATAACCACCCCACTAAACAGATCAGAAAGGTCCTTCTTCCTGAAAAAAAATGTAGCTTCTGAAGCAGATTTTAGTTGTGACATATTCACTTTATTTCACTCACTTTTTAAATTATTTTACCTAAATCAACTAATCAAACACATTAAATTGATTTCATTGCTACTTAAATCAGCTTAGCTTACATGTAATGAGTCAAGATAAACGGATGCAAAATCTCAAACAGGAACAAAAACATGAATAAAGGAATGAAACTTATTTCAGGTAAAAGACTAATGTTAAGATCAAATAAATTCCATGGCTATTTTACCCTTTTAAAGTGGACAGTGTCATCTCAGTTTTCTATTTCACCAGTAAGAACTGATAGCCTAGAGCAGGGATTTCAAGGTTGCATAAATTCACAGTGCATTCGAGTCCTGCACTGCTTGAAATGACATGAACACAGGATGAGGTATTGTATAAATGTGATGGTGTTTTCCCATTTTTCTCTCCCAAAAATTTAATTAAAATTTTTTCAATACTGGCCTGTATTGGCTCTAAGTTTATCAATCTGCATCATGAGTCACTGTAGTGTAAATTCAGTGACTGATTTAAAACATCAGGGCTCCTCGTATACAATTTCTATCCAGCTTCAGTCAAAAGCATCTGTTACTGAAATTCTTCAACAATTAAGATGCATTATCTAAATAAAAAACCTGAATACTTAATACATACCATAAGTCTCTCACTTCTCCAAAAGCACACAAAAAAAACCACACACCTTTAGGATCATAATTTTTCCTAAAGCAACCTCAAATAAAAACATCAATATATAAGCAATATAGGACCACTAGAGCTGAATATTTAAAAGATGTAAGTTTTGAAAAGTTTGTGACTTTAATTTCTACTTCATCAGTACAGACTGACATTCCTAATTCAAGCCCTAGGCTTGTAACACAGTTTTGCTCTGCCTTAACCAGCTCTGAGAATAAAATACTGAAACACAAAAAAAAAAAAAAAAATAAAAATTTAAAAAAAACCCNAAAAAAAAAAAAATCTAAACTTTAAAAAAAGCCCCAAACAAAAAAACCCCAAGCCTAATAAAATAAAACTAAATAATTTGTTCTAGTATATCTACAGGCAATACACTAGAAAAGAATTCTGTTTGCCAAAGTTACAATAAAGACAAATCTTAATTTTGTATTTTTGTCCCTAGGAAATCATAACACTTGGCCTCTTACAACCATAAAACCATATTATCACAGCTTTGGGATCGCCAGCACTTGACAATGAGTCATCCAATGTTAAAAAAAAAAGTGATTGCTTACATTCTAGACCTAAATTATACCAGGAAGCAGTAGAGATCACAAGCTCAGAGGTTATGCACAGCAAAACAGCAAGGAATAAAAAGCTTATGTGATCTGAGTTGTCAGCCATATAGTGCTGCTGAAGTGTATCACACTTCGAAGTCAGCCTGGTCCAAGTGGGTGAACTTTTGCAATTCTGAAAATATTCATTTAATTTCAAAGTCTACCTTAGCACTGCACTTCTTGAACATGGTACCATTCTGTGAGTCCCATTAATGACAGGCTCCATTTCATATGAACCATTTCACATTTCATGTTTCTGAGTATTAAATTCCCAAAATCATGAGGAGCAGTATTTTATCACAAGATGGAAATAGCTACACATCACTCAGTATGAGTGCACAGACTTCAACTGAGCTATTTCAACAGTTCAAATGCTTTCAGAGTTATAACACCAGAAACTTCAGGCTCTGTGCTTAAGAAATTAAATTCCATCAAGACAAGCATAACTTAAACACATAATTGTTTTCTTTATAATCAAAATTCTCTCAATAATACAGTGCTTGATTCCACAACAGCTCATCTGCACGTTATCAGAATAAATCCCCAAGACTTAAGAGATCCTTTTGAGGGAAAAAACATGGAAAATTATGCCTATGAATAAATAAACTTGACTCCCTCAGTCAAATATTGATATAAGAGGTTAGATATTAAAAAAAAAAAAACTAGATAAACACAATTCTGCTGTACCATACAGACTGAATAAAATTATTTCAATGCCATTTCTATATGCTTGGTTTTTTAATCATGTTATTATGACGTATTTAACTTCACTCATCTCTTGGTTTAGCATTTATTATGACTTTAACAGCCAGTATTGTTATTACAGGGATAAGCTATAATTATTATTATATAAGATATTATTATTATATAATAATATATATTAATATTAATATTGTATAATATAGCATATATTTTATATTATAAGATGTTATTGTTATTGGGATAAACCTCCACAAGTTTAATGCTCAGGCTTTGATATCTCGAACTATCCAAGTAGAGTTAATCACTCAATCACGTTTGTGAACCTAAAGATGCAAATCTGTCTGTACTCACCCTGGTGGGCAGACACAACCTGACACACAAGGAAGGTGTGCTGAGAAAGTGAGGTTTAGCAGCTGATTCTCACAAGTCCTCTCTCTGATGAGCTCAGGATCCACTTGTGGATTACTGCAGTTAATATAAATCTGTCCAACTGGGCAGCTGTGTGCTGGGGGGGAAATGGGCAAATGGTTTAATCTTCATACCTGAAATTTTGTATTCTGTAATTATGTGCAATAAGGATCTGTAACACAGAAATTATAACATCCAGCAATAACATTCAGTTACCTCAGTATTATTTGGGGCAAAGTTAACCTCTGTTTGCCCTACTGAAGGTCTGCTGTTTATCATGCAGCTAAGCTTATCAGCATCAGCAATCAAAAAAAAATAGTATTTTAAAGTAATGGGGGGAAAAAGTTAGTCAGATTTATGTCAGTATTTTGAACAGTTAGGCTGGTACAAAGCAGGAGCATTACTTTCAAAAACACAAATAAATAATTATATAATTATGGAGTCCGTCACAGAAGTTAGTGCCATGTGTACAAATTATTTCCTAGTTGCACACGGGTTCCACAGAGACTGGAGAAAATGTATTCACTGAACCTGAAGTATCCTTTCCCTCTCTCTTCACTCACCTATTATGTTGTTATCACAGTTCATTATGCCATCCCTGCAATGACTGCAAGAGAAATACACAAAGATGTAATGAGAGCCAGGAAGATCTAAAATATTAATACATTCTATTTAGGAATGCAGTATAAGTCAATACAAAATAATTTTATAAATGTTTGCACTAAACATTATAACTGTGGATAAAGTGGGCATTGCCTTAACACACAAAGAACATCAGTTAAACTTCAAACCTATAGCTTATGCATGATGTTATTATGAGTTAAGATGCACAGGCTGACAAAAAATATGTACAGGAATATACCCCCACCCTACTCTCCAAAACGCAATTCCCCTGCATGAAACAGCTCAAAACTGTTTAAAATTCATAAACTGCATAAAACTCAACCTAACAGGAAGTCTGCAGGGAAGCACTGAGAAACCTAACACTGTCTGCTTCTTCCTAATTTGAGCCAAAACAGTCCAGTACTTTTCTAAAATAGTAGTGGCTCCTATTGCAACTCATTGTCAGGGAAAACTGAAGCAGTGCTGGTTGAGTTTCAGGTCCTGGTCTTCACTAGAGAACCTGAGACCACGAAATCCATCACTCTTTTCTCATTCTTTTGCAATGGCTAAAGCCTCCCCAGGACTCCTACATCTGGTCAGCAGGTTCAGAAGTAAATTCTGTATGTGCTTCAGCCTCCCTGTGAACGCATTTGGAGTTCTGCATGGACCCCAAACCCCAGCAGGAAAAGCACTCAAGGACTGCACAGTGTCACTCAGGCAAGAGGAAAAGGGGTAATGAAGGGAACTGAGAGAAAGGCAACTCAAAGGCTGATGAAACATCAATGAAAAGATTTTAAAGAATTGGTTGAAAGCAAGAGAGCAGAAAAGCTATTCCATAGAGAAGAAATTCCAGTTTGAAAGTGGGAAGCTCCAAAGATGAACCAATTGAGAGGAATAAAGGATGGGGAGAACATAATAAAGATCATAAGTGTTTCTAATAGAAAGATAAAAATACTTCATCACACAGTATTTTTTTTTCCAGTTCATCTATACATGTATTTCTATATGATTTCTAACGTATTACTTAGCGGGTATTACAAGGCAATGCAAAGGAGCTGACAGTCTGTACCTCTGCATTTGAAAGCCTTTCCTCTCAACAGGTCTGTATACAGCCTTATAAAAAACACTCAAGTAAAAATCATGACTAAATGGGAGACACAGATCTCTAATTCTAGCTAAAATTCTTGTAGTTATAAACCAGTAGATTTTAATTTTCTTAAGAAACATAAGCTGCCAGATCCCCAACAATTCCACTGAAACCAATATAAAGAGGATTTTTGTCCACAGCAATTTGAAAAAAAAAATCTACATTTTTGGATGATCACATAATCTGCATTCAGCCATATGTACATCACAGTGGTCTCCAAAATTAGCTGAACTTCACCTTTGAGGAGGAGGATTAAAGATTTACCAGGAGAAGCCCCTTCTCTTTACTACCAGGACTGTTTGGCATGTTTTGTAAACAAAAACACCTTGAGAGGGCAGGCAACAGTGCACCCAGCCTTTGTAGGGCCCCATATGCACCATGGCTGCCTGGCACACTCCAGGAAATCTGCCCTTAGATTAAAAAAAAGCCAACTTGACGAATAAGATATTGATTTATAATAATCAGTATTTATGGACTGCTGACAAGAGTGAGTCTGTGTGTGCTTGCTAAGTGCCCCCATTGCAATAGGGGTCTGACAACACCAATCTCTAATATGGCCCTTGTGACAAACTGAAGTACTACACTGAACAATCACACACATGGTTTGGTCTGCTCTGTTATTAATTAAGTGCTATAACAACTGATACAAGGCAGTGAGAGCTCAGATATTATTTCTGAAAGCTTGTTATTTACAGAACTTGTCGTCCACATTACTTAACCTTCTCCACACAGAAATAATGTTGAAAAGGATGCATCTGGCAGGAGCCAGGGTCATCTGACCAGCTTTCTTCTTTAATGTCATGACTGCGATGATGCAAATGGAAGAGCAACAGGACAAGAACAAATGCCAAATGTAAGGAACAATAACAGAGATGCTTATTTACCATTGTCTGCAGCTGACAGTTTTTTGTGTTGTTTCTTAGTTGATAAAAGCCACATTGCTCTTTTACAATGATTCTATACTAGTGGAAGACAGATTCTTAATAATTCTTCATAAATGGATTTAGAATCTGGTAAAGGGAAGGAGAATAGCAGTGAAGATCTATGGACAGTCAGGAAATGCCTGTGCTTCTCTGGAGCTCTCCACATTAGCCTCGATATAAGAAATTATTGTGGCTTTTCTGCTTTGCACTTCAATATATTGCATTACAAAGCACAGCAGCCTGAAAAGCCTCAGTTCTAAAGGACCTTTGCAAACACAGAAAACCAATGCAGATTTATCCTGTAGGTTTCATTAAAAAATAACTAAAACAACAAAAAGAAAACTCAACAAACTAGCCACAATTACTTGATTGAGGTTTTTAAAAAGTGACATAATTTCGTTATGTGAAAACACAATTTTGTTTCTTACCATTTGCCTAAAGATGTCATGATATTTTCACCAGGGGGATAGTCAATTCCTTGAAAATAACAAGGGCATTCATTTCTGGAATAGAGAAAAAACATGTAACTGATTAACCCAGACTGAAAAAAGAAGATAAAATTCCCGCTGACTTAATTGCTGTTCAAATTTCAGTTGCTTTGTTGGTTTTGGTGAGGTTTTTTTTGGTTAGAAGATGGTTTTGTGGTTGTTTAGGTTTGTTGGAGTTTTTTTTACTGCGAGAGATTGATCTCAGTACTGCTGTATAACTCAAGCACATTTCAAACCAAATCAGTAGGGAAATGGAAGCTTATGTTTTGTATATCTTATATGCCAAAAACTAGACAGAATGTGACAACTAATGCTGATGTTGGGTGAGTGTCCATATGATAGAAAACCTATTTTTGATCAACACAGACATCAGTTCTGTATAATTGTAAGAGACCTTGTCAAGATTACACATGCATATCATCTACAAGGATTCAAGTTAATTAGCTTTGCACTCTGACTTGCAAATGTGGTGATCAGAAACAATGAGTGAGACTATCAGAACTGCAACTTTACCCACCTCTGTAAGCATCGCTCAGTCTTGGTGTCCAAATACATTCCAGAGGGACAAGCACAGCCTTCAACACAAGCACTGCTGCATGTCTCTGGCACAGACAGTGCTTGGCAGGTTCTGCCACAGGTAGATACACAAGTACTGTACTCCTTTGTGTCCTCACATGAAAGAGCTGTCCAAATGAAACAAATCTCTCAAATTTCAGAGCGAGAGACTCAAGTACCTCCCAACAGTTTTCTGATAAAAATCTCCATTCTTTCATTCCCAATCACATTAAATTCCACTAAAATTGCTATCTTGGCACTAGGCTATGTAAAGGACACAGATGTAAATCCACAGTAATAACAAGTGCAATGAGTCTGGGCAGTTAATCCAGATTTACACCCTGGAAACTGAACAGTTGAAGCTTTTTTGCCTCTAACTCTGAAAATACTTGGCATTTCTGCATGGGCTTTTGGAAATGCACAGCACCTTAAAAAAACCTTAAAAGCTTTAAATAAAACTTTGCAGATGTTGAACAACACCCTATTTAATTTTCTTATATATATATATATCTGCCTCTTGTAAAAGTCTACTAAAAAAAACTGAAGAACTTGAAATACTAACAGATTCACATATTTGAAATGCTACAAGCATGACTTTTTAAATATACACTAAGAAAACTATGCTTGTTTCCAGAAAAGTAAAATCAAATCAAATTACTTGAATGACTCATTCAATCGTAAGTGGACACAGCCATTCATGCCATAATAAACACAAACAAGGCAGTCTTTTCAGATATACATACAGATACTCTGACTTGAGATGCTTAGGCTGGACCAACTTAATCCTCTTTATCATGCACTACAACATGGATAATTACATGATGTGATGACATTTGCTAAATGTTTGGTTCTCTAATGCTCCTTAGAAAAGATTCTCAGACTTGTTAATAGAGCCAGACCTCCATTAGGGGTGTCAGTTTCAGGCTGTTTGATGGGATTTCCAATTCTATGCTTTTTTAAAAATGTATGTGAGAGCCCAGTACATCCTACTGATATTTTTTGCACCACAAAAAATTAATATAAACTAAAGAATTTAATCTTATCCTTTGCTTGTGAGGCTTTATGGAGTAGGAAAAAGATGTCACCTTTATCTATGAAGTTACATATATTCTATATTCTTCTATTTACTTTAACAACAAAACCAAGTCTCAACACTTGAACACCTTGCGTATTTCAGTGTCACTGACAGTAAGAGAATAAGCTAAGAGATTTTCAGATAGCAGAAGTCAACAGTAATTCAACTAAAACTGCTAAATACCATCATTCTTCATCTTGTTCATTTAAAGAATTAGATGAACCTAGCATCTACAAGAAACCTATTTATGCAGTTCATTAATAATATATATGGTATGCGATATGCAATGCCATGTAAGGATAGACATGTTGAATTCTGTCTACATTTGAAGCCCTCCAACTAATTAAAAAATTTGTAATGCTTCAAGTCAAAGAACTACAGAAAGTAAACTACAAAGGAGGATTCATCTAAAAACAGTTACAAATTACGTCTTGACAGAAAATTCTTTAAAAAAAAAGCTGGTCCTGTGTGCAAAAGGTCACACTAGAACTAATCATTTTCTCATTTTAAAGGTTGTACCTATTTGATTTTATTTTCCAACTGTCTCTAAATTCCTCAGTCAATAATTATTTAAGTCTAGAAGTGAAAGGAAACTCACCACAATCTGGAACAGTTGCTCTGAAATCTATTACAACTCCAAACCTTCGGCAATGATGAGCATAGTGGGCCAGAGCAGAGCAAAAACAAGTCTGTCCACATTTGCAAGTGTCTCTTCTGCACTGCTCAAAATAGGGAACAGGACTCAAATAGGGGTAGCATGGAGCAAAAAGATCTTTCGTAAGGATGCTACAAGCTTCCGCTGCATAAGAGGCTACACAAATAACAGATTAAAAACTGTTTCAGTGAGGGAGTTTAAAAAGACTTGGAACAAAAAGTGTCTTCTATACAATGCAATGCAATATACTATTGCCACATAAATCTTTTTTATCTTTGATACCTGTACAGCTGTACAGAAGGACTAACATTCATGTCCCCATCTGTTGCCAATAATGCAGCTTTTTAGCACTGCACATTGTGTAAATACTCAAAAGAGGTGAGATGTAGCAGGAGACACAACGATTCCTTAGCACTGCTGAAATTACAGGGAAAATCTTAATATTCTACCTCTATGTCTTTAAAAGTGTTTTAGTGTCCAATACGAAAAGTGGTAGAAATTTTGAAATAGATATAACTGATGAGCTACCAAGTTCACCATTGTTCAAGGATGACTTAGTGACCATCTGTGGTCGTCATGGCATCAGCCACCTGCATATTATCCCAACTGTACCCTTTCAGCTAAATCTATAGGCTGACACTGTGCAAGCGTCTTTCTCCTACTCATTCTCTTCCATAGTGGATAACTAAGTCAAGTATTCAGTTTTTTTCAGCATTCTCAAAAATGAATACTGCAATAGTTTTGAGTGTCCATCTTAACTAACAGCACCACCAACACAAGACATTCTACCAGACTTTAGTGCATTTCTAAGTTAACACAGTGTAAGTGCAAACCAGAAATAAAAATGGCATCTTCCAAACACTTCTTCAAGTACTACAAAATTCTCAAACAATTCACAAGGTGATATTTTAAGGGATTGAACTCAGCTGCCTCTATACTACCCCTAGGTACTAATTTCTTTAATGAGTAGGACTGGTTATTACTGAACCTAACTCAACTAAAATGGGCAGAGATGTACTAAGTAGAATTGCAATAAGAATTTGCCCTGACTGCCCACCTGCCTGCAGATGAACATCACACGGATCCACCTGTGAACTATCATGCACAAGACCACATGCTGATGAAGTTTTCCATGTGTTTCCAAACAGCTCTGGAGTGCTTTCTGTTACTCCAACTGGAGATCTTTTACAAAACAGAAGTCAGTCAGAAAAGGTACAGTGAATTTGCAGAATGGTCTCAGTTCTTACACCCCCTGATTCAAGTTCCTCTTTCACTATTCCATATTCCCATTCATTCACCCATAAACTGTGATCATAAGTTTCAGGACTCTCTTTTTTTTTCAGGTAGAGGCCCAGAAACAAAAAAGAAGATGGTCTCTGGAGACTTTTTAATGAAGAAAAGATCAAAATAGACCAAATTCCATTTTTATAAGAGAGCAGGGAGTGTCACTGTCCTGATAGTTTAAACTCCCTTATTCGTACTTTTGGTTCCTTTGTGATATCTGATCCATTTCTAATCTCTCCTCTACATATACTTTCCTGTCTGTTGCTGAGGGAAAGGGAGAGGGAGAGGAAAAGCTCCAGAATTATAACTGCAAAAGCAGCTGAACAGATATGTATGAGGCCTAGATAATAGAAGTTGAATGATAAAAACTTTGATCAAAATAACCAAGCTGCAGTAATGTCATGCAGAGAGAATGATCAAAACTGTGCATTTAAACATGGAGTGTTATAATTGAGAGAAAAGGTGTCATTAGGCACACAATCAGGTAAAGCAGCTGGGAGCGAAAGTGTTGCAAAAGACATCACTGCCTACAGCAAGTCTCCCAAATCTGCTGTGGATCAGGTTGTTTGTGTGTGTGTATCAAGATCTCTTGATACCATAGCCTGTGTCATGACTCAGCACAATTTGTAAGACCCCAGGTTTAAAGGCTTTTTTTACAAATATCAACTATTGTACAACTTCTCATTTGTGTGACAGTATGCAAAGACTGTTGTCAAAAATACACTATAAAACTACCTGTCAAACAGAGACATTTTTAAGTAATTTTACATAAATAATATCTCTTAACTGAGATGCTTTCTATGTATTTCCTAGTCTCATTATCAATAATAGTCTGATAATACTTTTTAATCTGTAACATAAAAATTGTTCAAAATTCCACTGGTTTATTTGTCCATCTGTTTTTTTAGATGGGAGCTATAATGGAAAACTTTTCCATTTTCCAATTAGTTTTGAGTTAGGAAAAGTTCCAGCTTTTCTGAGAACATAAAGTTCTTGTATTATTTCCTTTTTTCACCCTGTTGTGTCCTAAATTTGTGTTCTTCTCCCAGCTCCATTGGTTACTCTAATCCACTGGAAGCCAGTTTGTTCTTTAGTGTCTGTGAGACATATGTTGCAAAAGAAACTGGGCGAGCAGCACTTTGACCATGGTGCTTGAGCACCTCTGACCACCTCTTCCTGCACCACAACAAAGGGAAGCTCAGGCAGCAGCCAGTTCCTGTTGCTGGTCTGCAGGCACTGAACAATGGGGGCTCAGTCAGACACAGTAGATTAGGGCTCACAGGAGAAAATAGGAGCTAGAAAGAGATAGAGTCTTGCAGGGAGGCAAAAAGTTCCTTATATAGGCTACTCTGTATTTTGGACATGATTTTTCTGGTAAAAGAGTCCTTGTGCATCATATATATTTCACCAGAATATGATATTAAAATAGTTTGATCAAAACCTGGCTTGATATTCTGCAGTTGAAGCTGCAGTTTCTGTGTTAGCAAACTGAACTCTACTATCTCACCAATGAAAAACTTCAAAATCAATTATTCTTGTGTGTACTTTCAGCTTCAGTACACACTTGATCTACCACTCTAACTACAGATACTCATATAGTGGCAGATAGAAATCTTGCAGCTCTGCATACAAAAAATCATCCTCTGTGTTTCCATTGAAGGTTCCACAAAGGCCCATAGTGTCGTCCTTCCACCGCTCATCCACTTGAAGGTAAAGCCTCAGTCCTTCTCTGTCGTAGAGGATCTGTAATCCAATCTGGGTCTTCACTTGCAGAAATACAGAGGAGAGTTTCCGTATTTCAAATAACTCTGGGAAGTAAAGACAGAGATTGCTGAAAGGCAAAGGAAACCTGCTTGAAATTTCCTTTCTTTTTTTTTCTTGTCATTTCACTGATGTTGGTTTGTATCACTTTCATGTAAGTTTTTTCCTATTAAGGCCCTATTTTCCTCTAAACATTGATTTTTCATGAAAGGTTATACTGATTCAAACTTTAAGAACAAAACAAGAAACTTGTGAGACTCGCCACACTTTTTTAAAATGCATTGAGAGTTCAATGAAACATCTACAATGGTACACTAAATGAAATCAATGTAGAGATATAAACATTGCAGACCATTTTTTTGCAGACAAACTAATC
Source organism: Bombycilla garrulus (assembly GCA_013400315.1). Classification (NCBI taxonomy): domain Eukaryota; kingdom Metazoa; phylum Chordata; class Aves; order Passeriformes; family Bombycillidae; genus Bombycilla; species Bombycilla garrulus. The sequence continues at coordinate 116,442 of VXBU01004561.1, read as the reverse complement.
CTAAAAGCGGGAACATGATTCCTATGTTAAAACCTTTTTTGTGAAATTCCCAAAGAGCCCAGGCCTTGCAGACATAAAATGTACTAATTATTTGCACATAAAACTCTCATTGAAGCTAACACTAAATCTCACACTCCTATGCAGAATGCCAGACACCTTCAGAGAGATTTAAAAACTCAAAGCAAAAAGAAACAAAATATCTTTTTTGTCCAAAAATCTGTAGCTAAGGGGCAGTTGGGTTCTTTCTGCTTAAATTTATGTGAGTTGCTTACAAAAAATGGGAGAAGAAAGTATTCAATTCAAGAATCAGAACAAAGAATTTCCCCTGTCAAGAACTAAAAAACCTTGCAAACGTGAGAGATGGCATTTGGACTTGTTAAAATAAACAAAATCTGAATGTAAGAGACAAATAGCCTAATGCAGCTACTGCAAAACTTCCGGTAGTGTAACAAGTACGTCAAAAGTCAATTTGTGAAGCATTTAATAAGTAATAACAATATTGACACTAAAATATGCTTTTTAACTTCTGTTAGCAATACTGACAGTATCACAACACACACAAACATCATTGAAATATCACTCTAGATTTGATAAGGGTTATATGCTTATGTACTGCTCCTTACCATCTGCATAAGGCAGGTTAATTTTGTACTGGTCATAGATCAAAACATCTCCTGAATGAGTCAGAGTCACTTGCCTCTTGGGGTCCTGCTTTAGAATAAGGCTGACAGATTGGATACATGATCCATCCTGGTTCTGCAAGTGAGAGCGAAGCAAACAAAAAAGTTATCCTTAGTGGGGATTGACAATTTTACAATATACCCTGTTCTTAGCAGAGTGCACTTATGAAACATGCACCTTTACAGCTAAGTAAGAAAAATCAGGATTTTGAATTATTTCCCATGTGCATTTAATAATAACACTAACCTGATATACAAATACAGCACAGAAGTGGGATTTGGAAAGAGAAATTTAAACAATTCTCACGTAGCTTAGTACCAAGACACACACAATTCATGAGACACCCTGATTATTAAATACCCTCTGAGGCTGAACTGATGCTCACTAACAGTGCAGCATTATCCACAGAGCAGTGCACCAAACTCCAGATGTGTACTTTAATGTGTTCTGTTATACCCAGGTTCTTTTAAAGCATATTTTAAGATAAAAAATTCTTTTAAAGGCAAACATTAATGAAAGACAAAAACGTCTTGTGAGTCATGATTTAAAGCAGCACTTAAATTCATTATTTCTGAGGGGAGTTGTACAGTGGAGCATGTTCCTAAACTCCCTAGATGAATACTAATATAAGAAAGGCAGCATCATGTCAGCATATAATATCACAATATCCAACTGACCCAGCTTGCTTCTTGTTGCTACCATTGCTTGTTTTTATTTGCATTTCACTTCTCCAAGTCAAATTGTCATATAGAAAAAACATGAGTAGGAAATGCTGCATTACAGTCTGGATAAAACACAAAAAGAAATCCTAGGCCAATCCTATTTACTTTTCTATACATCCACACTCTTTAGTAAAACTTAATTGTCAACAGTACCAAAAGCAGCTAATTAACTGAAATTATACAACAAATACACCTCTATTAAGTAACATGGAAACAAGTCAGAGAGGTGATTACAGAAATCAGTTACAATCAAAATTTTCAGGACAGGACTTCCACTTTCCAGAGTAAATGCAGGTACTTCAGCTTCCAATGTCAATATGGAAATAATGCTTGCTAAATAATGTATATTAATCACAGCAGAGTAACAGATTTTTCTTAACAGAATGAATTTGATCACTATTTCATTTTCTGGAAAGAGAAATGTTCTATCAAAGATAAACAGGCACAGAGGTGGATCAAGAGATGACCTGAACCTCCTCGTGTCAGCACTGAGCTTGCTAAATGCAAAAAGACATAAGAATCCCAGTCTACATTTTACTCTTTCATTGATCTAGAAGGCAATTAGGTTTCTGACACTCCTACTACACTCAAAATCTTTTTACCATAGCTTGAGACACCAACTCATTTACACTGCCTTACTATGGCTGGATAAAGTTAATAGACTGTCCATTCCCTGCCATCTACAGACAAAAGGGGGATGCACCCAACTCCTGTTTCCTTTGTTCAGCCTCCTTCACTGCAAGACCTTGTAAACATTTAATAGCTATTCCACAACAATGACAAAAACTGGGTCTGCTCTTGTCACACTATTTGTTCATTTTACTCTCATCTCGATTATGTGTCTTCAATATCTCATAATGTCACAATAAAAATAGCTCTTATCAACACCATTTGGAGCATAAAATCAGAACAGTCTGATATACCAGAACATACACAGACATGTCTGAATTCACTTGGTCAAAGAGCAGTTTGGGTCTCCCTGCAGAAAATTCCACATTGATTGGATCCAGAACTGAGCTGCAGCCAAGGAATAACCACCAGAGGTTTTGGAAGCTGCATTATTCAGCCCCACTGCCTCCAGTGAAATCATGACTAAGGATGAAACAGTAAAGTTTTAAGCATCTTCAGTGCTGAAAGAGGCATCGAAAAAGATATAGTCAAGGTAACTTTTTTGTTGCACAAACATTAAAATTATGCAGTGAATAGCACCATTGACGGTGTAAAGAGATCAGTGTGTTCAGCTCGAAGATTTACACTTTTATTCAACTTTCTGACTTTAACCAGGACTTCAAATACTGCCCTGATTGTCAAAAAATTGTTTCTAGAGCTGCAAGAATCTCTGGACAGTACCATGTGGCTCTGACAGATGCTGAGCTAGCAGCAGAGCAGATCATCTGTCAGCTCTTCAAATACCATGGACCCAAGTACACACAGCAGTGTTAAAGATCAAGAACTACATGCAGAATTTCCCTGTCTCTAGATATTAATGCAACAGTGATCTTTCACCAGCAGATGAAATGATAAAATTAATCTTTAAAATGGGAAATTATAAAAATAACTGGAAATATTTCATCAGCTCAACCCACTCTCCTGGAGTGACAGTGAAGACAGATGTCTGCCCTGTGAAGCCATGTGCTTGTAAGCTTGACTTCTGTGCATTTCCTTCAGCAACAATGGCTACAAATTGACAATATTATTGTCTTTTAAAAAGCTGAAAATAAAAGAATGGTAGGTGGCATGAAGAGCAGAAGAGAACCAAGAAAACAATCCTCCATAGTACCTACATTACTATACTGTATTGACAAAAGCTTTATTATTCCTTCAGGCTTAAACTGAAGAAGAAATTCTGCCAGACAATTCTTCTCTATTCCAATGGACTGTTTCTTTCACAGCACTGCCCCTGCCAGCCTTTGGCAGGTGTTTTCACAGGAATGGCCATTTCTCTCACTAGACACTTTAAAAAAAAAAATCTATATTCAGAAGACCTTCTCATCATATGAACTGCAAATCCAGTGAGGCTGTCACCTGAAACTCAGATAAGGTTAAGCTGTGCTGATCACTTGACTCATTCTCCTTCCAGAAAGTGCTTAAACAAAATTTCACATCATTTTGAAATAACTTGTCGCCTGATGACTGTTTATGTCACCAACTCCAAGGCTCAGGATGACTGGATTCTTTGTGATCCAGAAAGCTGAAATCTCCCCAGGTATTTTCCTTCCACATTTTCTAGTCTGCTTGAATGAGATGGGAGTGATAAGGCTTTTTTAAAGAAGCACATAAAATCTCGAACCAAGAAATATGAGATTCCACCTTACGAATCTTTCAGCTTCCCATTTCAATTCATTAATTTTAATAAATGGGAAAAAAAGCTAGTGGAAAGTGCCTGGGGAACAGAAAAGCTGCTCTTCTGCCAAGTGGTACCAGCTGGTTGATAATCAGACACTTGAATAGCTGCACTGAAGCCCCACATTCTTGCTTTATACTACAAAAACTGTTCACACTAGCCTCTTACCACCTGTACACTGATAATTAAATTAGCAGCACGTAGCCCTGGAACATGTCCCATAATCCTCTGATTACCCACCTGATTGTTAACATCCAGAATGCTTTCTTTACTCAGGCCTCTGTAAAATCTATACCTGTTAGGAACTGATCAGGTTACCGTTGTTAAAGGCTAGGTGAAGTATGAAGCCAAACAGCAGTAAAAGCCAAAAGAACCTGTTTTTCTTTCACCTACAAACCACCTGGACACACAGACACATTAAGTAAAGTCACTAAGTCAGGCTGAAGAAGAATGCAAGAGTTACTGCAAGGCACTTTGCACTCTCATCAATGCTGCAGAAAGCCAACTAGTTTGGTTATCACTTTCCTCAACAAAAATTAACCACAACAACTAAACAAAAAAGCACAATTCTGTCTGTTTTGTACACAGAGAGAAGTGTTCCTAACACAATGGAATGAGACACACATACATAGTCTGCCCATTACCACAGCAGGTATTTACTCTATTGATGGGCTTTTCCACAGGTCAGGCTGCAAGGTACCTTGCTGTGAGCTTGTTCAGAGTCACTTTGGCCTCAACTCTCCTTTGATAAAAAAAGTTGCCTAGACAGTTTCTCTGGGGATTTCCTTCGCTTTTCTTTCATGATATACTATACACAACCACCTTTCTCAAGCTTCTTGGACTCCGCAAAATTCTAAGACTATGATACTGGCTGAACAGATACATGCCTATGCTTATGTTGTGTTTCACAGCTTTTTTTTTTTTTCACTGAGATGATGCTAACTTAATCCACTACTCAGAATTCCGAGGTTAGCACAGAATGAAGCCAGTCCAACTTGCTAAAATAAAACTAAGCTAACTAAAATATGCATTTGAAGTGGGGAACTGTAACAACCATCAAATACATCTTGAAACAACCTCAATCTTCTTATAAAGTGGAAATACAAGCAGGATCACAAAAATAATTCACATAGAGGTTAAAGCCTTAAATTTTTTTTAAATGTGTCTGTCCTTGCCAACATTTCATTTCACAGCCCTCAGTGTAACACTTCTGTATCTAAGAGCTAAAGCTTATTAGAGTTCTGTACAACAATTTTATTTGCTACCCAGGAATCCACTTTTTCAATGGTGGTAACTTCTGTCACATCTCTCACCTGGTAACCTGATATACTTCTTCTAGGAACCATAGAAGAGATTTATTTGTGGATCAACAAATTTCCAAATAAATTTGGTCTCTATCCAGTTAGGCTATTCTTCTTACCTCCCAACTTCAACCACAGAGATGAGGGGACTCCCTGCACTCAGTCTCCTATCTCTTACCTGGATTGCAAATATTTAATTTCTATTACAATAAACTTGTCACTGCAACTTTATTCTAACTTTCTGCTGAAGTCTTTTCTGTCATGCAGAGAAGTAGGTTAAAATACAGAAATAGAAAACGGCTACTGAAATATGCCTTCAGAAAGTGTAGCATGAAAATTTATATAATAACCTCATTTCCCCAAGGAAATCTCAAGTGCCTGAACAATAGAAACTGCAGAGAAGAGTGATTGCAATCATTAATGTAAAAGGACTTATAGAATCATACATTTATTTAGAACACAAAAGAAAATTAATTTGGTTACCTCCAGAGAAGTACAAAGCAATGGCACTAAATCTGCTTTTATGCAAATTATTTAATAATGTGGGCTAACATACACGGATGGTCTAGAATTACAGCAAAGTCATATTTAAGCTTATATACACAGTTGCTTCTAAATAAAAATTATTACAGAAGTCCATTGGAGACAGGACATAAATCTGGCCAAGATACAAACTCTTTCTCCTACTGTGACTCCAGCATGACTTTAATATAAATGTGGGCCAAATCCTGCCCTTACATGCACATGATAAACTCAGACAGTGAGAAATTCCAGACAGTGAGATTCCGGAAAACAGCTAAGCTCGGTCACCTGCACTTCTCATACCACATATGTATTTTTAAGATCTGTTCCATCTTGACATAGCTTCCTTAAAATTATAAGCCCTATCAAGACTGTGAAAAAAATTAATCTCTGTAGTTAAAAACCTTACCAGTGCGCTATATCGCACATGCAGTTTTATCATACATGCTCAGAAATGCACATATAAAATTAAGGAAAGAATGGGTCTTGGACACAAGGCAGACAAAATATTTTGTGACACCTGTGCACAGCATCAGAAACTTTCAAATATAAAATAGGACCACCCTTAGAATCACCTTTAATAGCACCCTTAGTATCAGCTACAGGTATGCACAGGCTTGTAGCTTGCTTTTCCTCTTAAATGCTTTTTTTCCCCTCAATTAGTAGATGCTTTAGGATACAAACATTAGAAGAAGGCTGCCAGTCCTACCTGTCCACAAGGAGCATTTTGCAAGGATATGGTGAACGTGCCAGATGTGCGGCTCTTTGCCAGGATATACTGGCAGGTGGCCTGGAAAGTGTATTTGCGCCCATCAAAGGTCATGAAGTGAATGTCTCCTGAAACTGAACATTCAGCTGACAAACATAATAAATAATGTAGTAAATATGCAGTAAAGCCAGTGTACTCTCCACAGTTATTACTGCTGTAGAGTTCATACACTCTGATACATTCTATAACTTATAAAGCTGTATTTGCATTACAACCAGGTATTCGGAACATGGTTAGGAACTGAGAATTTCCCTTGCTTTTGTTATGGAGTTCCTGCCTGATGCCAGGCCAGGATACCTGAACAGCTCCTCCCCCAGAAGGAGGCAATAAGATCTGTCACCCTCATATTATGGGTATTTAGTTTGCAGCTCCTAAAACTGATTTTCAGGAATATTAACACTTTTAACTGATAAGCCAGGCCATTTTAATATTTAATCTATTGAGTGCATAGATTGAAATAAAAATTCAAATTCCGTAATGAAATACCATATTAATATCTACAAATTATATTTACTGAAGTAAGAATTAATTATCAAACAGTTAAGTATTCTAGACTTTCACATACCTGGACATGTAAAATTTGTACAGATCCACTTTCCTCCAATGCAGGTGCTGAAATCAAAACAAAAAGTTTTCATGCTTTTATTCTGTGAATTATACACAGCTGTCCCTCAGTTGTTCTTCCTGGATTCCTTCTCTATGGAATGAGCACTGAGCTTCTTGAGCCTTACAAAAGGGTACAACAGAGTTATCACTGTCTTTAGAACAGGTGGAAGCCTGTCATGAGGACATGATCCAGTGTCACTATCATTTCTTTTTAGCTCCTTAATAACCATTAGAAAAGTTAAGAATTAATAACATCAAGAAGAATAAACACAAGCAATTTGAATCTTACAACTTTTAAGGACAAGAATTTTTGGAGGGAATAAAAAAAGTTGCACATCTGCAAACTCATCTGTTTTCTTCAGTTAAGGTGATCCAATAAAAGGCACTTCCTTTTCATAAAAATTTTCCTTTCCAATTTAGAAAATTATCTTAGAAATTCCAAAGCAGCAGCTTAATGTCACAATTACATTAGGCTCTTTATGTCCAAGTGAGACAATACAAACAGGAGTCAGCATAGTTCTCCTGTTGAGATTTTAAATTCTAGATTCTTTTTCTTTTTAAGGGAAGAGTTCAAAGTCAAAACCAGCACTAAATACTACAGTATTCTCTGCAGTAATTTTCTTCCCTATTAATAGCTTCAGTTTTTTTCCTTAATTGCAAAATATACACTGAACAATACTTTTTTATGTAGAAACAGTGAGTACTTATCAATTTTGTCCAATTTCTAACTGAAATAGGCCTTGAAGAAGCTGTTTCTTATGATCATTAAAGGATTTGGTTCACAACATTATAAGAAGAATTACTAACCAGTTATTACATTCTTCATAAACCACTGAACCCATTTCAAAGAAGCTTCCATGATAGTCACAAGGACAGTCCATAGGCTTGACACACAACTCATTTTCATAAATTAAGCCTAGAAGAAATAAAATTACAAGAAAAAAGTGAAATATCCATGGATGGCAGAATATCAACAATTACATTAAAGAACAACACCAATGGTCATTCATGTATAAAAATAAATCTCTAGACTATTTGTTAGTGATTTTCACCAAAAGCAGTGCATTTGAATAACATTAGATAAATTATATTACAGGGATCAAATCACTAAATTTCTTGAGATACAATAAACAAAAGGCAAATAATAAATATTTAATTACTGGATGAGAGGGAAAAGAATCCACACACACACAAAATAACAAGCCCAAACATACAGGCCATGCTGCTTTGGGTAACTTTGGCTTATTTTTAACACATTTATAAATCTTTGTCTCTTTGGTCCTCATTTTACTGATTTTTTTTCCTTTTTCCTTATTACTATAATTATTACAATTTTTTTCTGACCAGAGGACCAGAAGAAAAAAAGTCTTACCCAAATCATAAAAGGCATAATTGTTGACAAATACGATTAAACTTATAAACAACCTGGGTACATATGAGGCAGGACTTGAAGATCCATGGCATAACTTTCTCTGTCCTCTTTTAGATAGAATTCTGTACTCATCAAAAGCCAATAACTAGGGGAAAACTGGGTATCAACATCTATTTCGGTGATGAGGGCCAAGTTTTGCTACAGACCACACTGCTAAGTACCTCACTTGCCAGAATCATAAAACAGCCTATGACCTTCAGTATCAAAACCTGTTTCTGGCCACAGGAATGAGTTTTATTTATGTCGTGGTTTTGAGCTTTTCTAAGCACCCTAACCAGGAAAAAACAAAAAAAAACGAGCCACCAAAATAATCCTCCCCCTACCAACAAAAAACAATCAGCAAACCACCACAATCAGGAGGATGCCTGCCCTGTAACAACAGGGCAAACCCTGTTTTTCACTGAAATTGTGCAGCTACAGCTAGAATGTGGCTCAGAGCTGAAACCTATTCCTTTTTATAGGGAGGAAAATGCTCTTGCCAGTAGGGAAGACAAGGTCAGCTACCCACACAGCTGGCATTCAATTTATAAAGAGCTCCTGCTTTTAATCTAGTCAGGTCATAGAGGGATATAAACTTGAGGAGGAACAACTGAGTGTTGTATGGAATCAGGTGTGCATCTGAGGAGCAGAACTCACCATCTGGGCAGTAGCAGCCATCGATGCAGTGAAGCTCACTGCCAATGCACTGTGATTGTTGGTGACATGAAACAGGGCAGCAGTTGATGCACTCACTGTAGGTCAAGGGTTCTGCACAGGTAATGACTGAAATATAGAAACAGGCAGAGAAAATAAGAAGTGTAGAGCTACTGTCACAGGGCTTACATTGACTGCATATGTTTCTTTCAGGTATGTATTTTCTGGCAAGTCAAATGAGTAGCTGTTCTCTAGATAAACATGGTCTAAAACAAAACTTTCCTAACACACAGAGAATTGATACATAATTATATATTCCCATTCTCTGCATTAAAGATGCTTTAAGAAGGAATAATCTTCAATTACACTTTCTCACAGCAGAGCTATTTAGACTCCCAGACCATCATCAGAAGCAGTCAGGACACACATTAACAGATTTTTTGGAACCACAGTGGAAATCTTCTGTCATGAAATCTTCAGTTTTGGTCCTGTGTTCCGGGCAGGAGAAAAATTAGACAATCTCTTTCAAACTTATTTATGTGACTTGTAAGATGAAGTCTTATGCAAGTGCAACATAAATTTATTTTTAAGGCTCATGACACACATTTTATACATCACAAAGCCATGAGGACTTGGAAAATATTAGAAAGAGTAGCTCTGTGAAAATAAAACTGGTCAATCACCTTAAAAAAACACATTGTAACAAGCTTAGTGTTTTAAATAAATCCAATATAAATTGCAGGTATTAAAGAGAAAATCCGTTACATTTATGTAGCCTTGAAGTGAGTTTGACTCCCTTAATGGTTTCATTAAGAACTATACAAGAAAGGTAAAGAATTAAAACTACAAAGGGCGCCCTTTTCAAACCACAAGGCCCAAGCATCATTTCCAAGTAGAAGAGCAGGGGCATTACCACACTGCTGGAAGTGCACACGCCATCCATGGAGTGGCTTTCCTGCTTGGGCACACGCTCTGGCATACTCAGTGAGGGCTCGACACCAAGTTGCATCATCAGCTGCTGACCTTACACAAATAAAAAGTGACATTTCATTTTGTACCTCCATTCAAACACAACTCAACCTGACGAACGCTCCTGCATTGCATTCAGCCATGCTGTTTGAATCTACTTTAACAATGTTCTAAGGTACTGTGCTGTTGGACTAGGTTAAAAGTCTTAAAAGGATAAAAACTTTCTGCCACCCTTGAGGAGAGATTGTCAATATAAGTACCAATACATTTGAGACCTGACACTATTTTCCTGAATAAATCCACAAAAGTCAGAAATACCACAGTACAAGGAGACTTCAATAAATATCATGATTTTTACAGAAGGAATAACATCCTGCGGAAAACTCACAAGAAGGAAGTGTAAAATTTCTACCAGTGAGCCAGGGTACAAGAAATAGAAATTGTCTTCTGACTTGCTTATTTTTTTTAATTTAGTCAAAACTGCTCAGACCAGGAGTATAGCAGTTTATGAAATGTTAGCTTAAGTTCAAATGGTTATCAAATTCCTCTTTTCAATGGATTACCATACAGCTTACAGAAGCCAAGCTGGCCCATTCACTAAGACGTTCCATTTCAGCAAGAAGGCTTTAGAATGGCAGAAAGCACCCAAGAATGTTACATGCTCAGAATCAAAACAGATAACATATTCAAGGGAGACAGACTAGCACAACTGGAAAATATCTAGGCCTGACTTTGGTCATTCTTATACCAAAGAAAACAGGAACAACTCCAGAGCATTCCACAGCAGTAAAAGTAGAACAAGTGAGAAAAGCAAGATAACAGAACAATGTTAGATAAAAACTTACATACAGAGAAAGTCACAAATCAGTTCATTTAACATTTATAATTCATTCCTAGAATAGAGGGATGGTGGGTTTTTTATAATAGCTTTGGAATTGGCCAAAAACATTCACTTACATGCAGAGATCATTTGTGCAGCTTGCCATAAAAGAAAGAGGACTCACATACTCATGACATTGTTTAAATGGAGGATGTAACAGGATATTACACAGAGCATATGCCCTCTGAAATGAAAGAGACAGCTGTTATAATGAGATTTTCAAAAATAAACATAAGCAGAATAAAATAGGATGCTGTGGAAAATCAGAATAGATATCTGTCTGTGTCTAGGAATCACTTTCCTCTCACCAAACAGAAGCAGTGTTTAGCAGCACGTTGCTCCCCATGTCAGAGTTTCCATAACATTCAATCTTTCGTCCAAGGTCATACCAGTGGTAGTAAAACATATCTCTTCCCCAAAAAGAGCACAGATAATTTTGCAACTAAGCCAAGATGACCTGAAAAAAGCCCTCATCTTAACTGAATTACACAGTAAAAGGCAAGAGAAATAAACCATAGCTGGCACCAGCTTTAGTTTCAAAGCACTTTAATTTAATGGTTATATCCTGAAAATACTAATTAAAGGGAAACATTACTTCAAAGTAATGGAAAAAAGCAACAATAATTCTGATTTTAAACATTGGCAAATGAACTGTGCTCTGACTCCGGTTTTGCTTCCCTGCTTCTTCCTATCTTTCCTATGGTTAAGTTCTAGAAGAATCCCATATTTCACAACTTGTCACTCATTCAGCTTCAGAGTCAACACTCCTATTGGCTGCTATGCAGACAGTGTAATATTTTAAGAGATCAAGAATTAAATACAGAATAAAAATGGGGAGGGGAGTTGTGGTGATGAGAGGACAAGGAAAGACCTGCTGCAGCAAGCATTTCAAATAATCTTTCACCAAAAAAGATGTGAATATTTCCAGTCTCCTTCAAAGCATTAAAAGCTATCAAATAATTCAATTAAAAGTTGTCAAATTCTTGCTCCAATAAGAATCACCAGCTATGGCAATAATTATTTTGTGTTGATCCAAACCTGCAGAGATTCATGGCTTTGTGTCAGGCACGGGGGTTCATTTAGGAGAGCTTTATCCCAGTCAGGTGCTCCTTGTGGAGGATTTTCCTGCCAGCTCTCTACGAATTCCATTACATCATCTGTCAGTTTTCCTAGACAAGATACACACAGAGAGTCACACAGTGACTTGGAAGAACAAGAGTGTTTCTATAGGATTTCCTTGTGGAAACGGTTCAATAATTGAAGTGCATCAAGAGGAGAACACCTAACCCTTCCTACTACTAAGTAAATCAGCTGAAATCAATCTGGTCCTTTCAAGAAGCAAAAAATACTTTTAAAAGGAACTAGAAAAGTGGGTTTTCAGATGGCAGAAAGCAGCTTACTCAGGCAATTTGGCAAGGAAAGGATTTAAGGGAAAAGGACCATGCCTGCCTTAGTCTATCGATGGAATAAAGGAAAGAAAAGCTTAAATAAAAGGCCTAAATAAACTAATAAATAATACCTTGGTCTATACTACTACTTAATATAAAATTCCCAGGGAGTGTAAAACCCAAGAAAGATAGGCATTCCTGGGTCACTGCAATGGTACAAAATGATTGCCTGAATTAGCCAAATACAGGTGTGACTCTTAAATAAGTGGAAATCTCCATACTATGGCTAAACCAACTAATCCATCATTCTTATTATCCACTTTGGACAGGGGGAGACATTGATTACTGCTTGGACTACCCACAAATGCATACCTTGTCACATCTTTACTACTACTGCTCCCCAAGCAAAGTGGATAAGGCTCATGCACAGCAAATTCACTTACTTGTGCTACTCACTGTAAGGGACAGAGACTCTGAGAAAGGTGAGAGGAGAGAGAAGGTCTCTGGGGAAATGACCCTTGGTATTAAATACAAACCACTTGACTTAGTGAGCAAAGTATCAGTGGGGGTAAGGACTTAACAGTGAAGGGCTGGTGCTTTCTGAAACTGAGTGGAATGCATAAACAACAGAGGGAACCATATCCACTCTGAGCTTTGAAGTTGTGCTCTACAGAAATATCCTCAAGTTAAAGAGGAGGAGCCAATAGTTAAACAGCCTAAAGCAATGATTTCCAGAAGCTTTTATGGCCTCACTTGAAATACTTTTCAAGGGTCCTGATCTTTTTTCCCTGTTTTTTTCTTACTCATTTCATAGATGCCTTTACTCACTATTTACTGAAAGCCAAGCCTTTTGGAAGGGTCTGAAGCTGACACTGAAAGATCACTGTTTCTGAAAGCATTAACACACAGGAAACACCAAGTCAAACAAGACTTGACAGTTTTCACTAATTTGATTTACTAATCATTGATTTGTTTCCAATAGCAGTACCTCAGGTTTCCACAGCCCATAAATTTTCTAAAAGATCATTTGAACAAAACATTTTAAAACAGATTTTAGCTTTCAGGTCCCAGGAAACTGAACTACAAGAACCATTGTAGGTGATTGAGTAAGACAGCTTTAAGATCTCCCTCTCTAGAGACCCACCTACACTGAAATTGGTCCTTTTCACTAAGTAACATTTAGCAGAATATTTCCATACGTTATTTTCCATTTCAAAAGTCACCCATCTTAAATTCAATCAGCATTACAACTGAAAGCTAAGCAAAGTAACACTTATTTCACCCGAAAAAACAAACAAACCAAAACTCCACCACATTACACTATAGGAAGTATCTTAAATATTCACCATAACTAGTTTCCAGATCATCCTGCAGAATGGCATTATTGTTTCCACACAGTCCGTGGGTTTTGCCCAGGTACTCTGGTGCCATTTTGATGTACACTGCAGATGTACCATCCCAAGCCAGTGTAAAGGCGTATTGGTGCCTGACCAGGAAATATCCAGCTAGTTTCTGGATGTGTAAATTTCCAATAACACAAGGTAATTGTACTCTGGAATGACACACAGAGCCAAAAATAATATTATGATAGAAAACGTAACCATTAAAATAAATTACTTGCTGATGCCTTCCTCATACAACTGAAAATCCCTGATGTAAATATTGAGTAACTCCACTAAACCAGATGAATTTTCAAATAACAGCAAAAATCGTGAATGCCAGTGATTATACTTAATTCTATATACCATTAATTTAGGTATCACCTTCCTCAGACACTACTCTGTAAATAGAGAGTAATTCTTGCAGCTGCACTTTGGATGCTTTTTCAGCCTACCAAGGAATAAGTTTACATCTCTGTTGTCAAAATGGTACCATGATATTAACTACAGTGTAACTATAGCATTAGAAACATGACTGCAATTACCCAAGTCCTTTATATGTGACTTCACTGCTCATCTTTATCTGTTCATCTCCAGAAAAGAATAAACTAATGGACCTTTTGCAGGAATAAGGATAAGAATTGCATTCAGGATCATTATTCACCTGCCAAATAAAATCACAAAGTCAATATTTTAATCAAATTCTTTGTAATAAACATGTAAAAGAACAAGTACCCCCAAATCTGCACTCAGCACAGGAACAAGAAGTTTGGTCCCCCTCTTGTGGAAAAAACTGAGCAGTGTTTTCACAGCCATGGTCATAGAGTGGTCTTCACACAGCTTTGAGTGAACAAAGTAGGCTTTGGAAGCACACATATAAGTCTTATTCCAGCTGTTTACATTCTGTGCTATGGTAACTGATAGCCCACATCACATTAAAATCACATCTAGATTACATTTTACAACCCCCTATTATCATCTCAAGTTATTTTTAATCTCTTAAAATGAATACATTATTAGCATGCAACACAGTTGAAAAGAACATAGAAGTACCATTCCCTACCTGTATGGAAAAGCTCTGTTCATCTAATTCAGCGTGTCTCACAAGGGCATATGTGGATTTCCCAGAAAAGTAATAATAGAGTCCATCAAAAGTTTCAAAATTATACTGGCCCCACGTCCTGCATATATGATCTCTCTCAGCACCTGTGTTGTACACTAACAAAAGGAGAGTCACTTGAGACACAGCGCTGGTCTTTTGACATCAACAGGAGCTGAGATGGGGCGCTACAAGCAACATGCTGTGGAATATAATGACATAAAAGAAAGGAAGACAAAATTCTGCAGCATGATGGGAACCTTTAGGAAGAGAGAAGTCATTGTAGCTGCGGGAACATGAGTGCAATCCCAGAAACCCAGTCAGACTTGTCTCTTTACACACCTGTCTGGCATCTTGGTCCCGTTGCATTAAATCGACTGCAGTTGCACAGTTCTCTGTAGACACACTCCCCTCCATTAAAACACGTAAGAGAATCTGAGCGGAAAAAAACAAGGCACATCAAAATAAATTCTGATCGTTTTCTTTCCTAAAACCCAGTTCTTTCACTGAATGTATCTCTGGGAATGACAAGAGTTGCTAACTTAGCATTAAAATGTCCTCAAGAATCTAACCAGCCCCGCAAAAATGAAACATAGTGTGAAAGCTTCAACTCCAGTTATACAGCCAGATTTATTAATCTATTGCATCTTTAGAGAAGCCAAATCAAAGGGTCTGTGACATCTGTTAGTCTGACATGTTTTCAGTCCCCTAAGCAATGAATAGACAAAGTGAACGAGTACTGCACCACAAAGAAGCCCAGTGCCTACATCCACACCCCAGTAACAGCCTGTGCATAAGCTCTGCCAGGAGGAGAGCAGGCTGCCCTAGAAGTGCCTATGCTCTGACCCCAGCTGTGTATCTTTACCTGCCTGCCCTCCTTCCATCTTACAGCTTCCAAGTACACCAACCACAAGCACTTTCCAGAAAGACAAAGATCCCTGACTTGCAATGACAGGTTTGGGCTTACGGGAGGGAGGTGTTGTTCTGTTTTTTTAAATTTCTATTTTCCCTGTAAGATCTCTATCAAAATATAAAGCAAGTTTTCACAGTCTAAAGAAAAATGAGCACAAGCACAAACAAGGTTTCCCATTACTAAATTTAATCTTTGTGAATAAAGAATGTTTTTTAATTGTGGTCCATTTACTTATTTCGCTAGTATTTGCTCCTATTAAGTTTGTTTAGGAAAGGATTTTAGTTTTAGTAATTTACTGCTATGCAATCATAGTAGGAGTTTTTTGTACTTTAGAATACAAACTGAGATTGCTTTTGTTGCAGAAAGAAGACAAGTTGCTCAGAAGAAACTGTTTCAGCAAGACACAAACTGAAAGCTCAGTCTTCTTTTCTTTATCTTTACAAATGCATCATTCTTGAAAAATAATCCAAGAATGGTTTGGGGTGGAAGGGACCTTAAAAATCATCTCATTCCAACCCCAGTGGACCAGGTCTCTCAAAGTCCCATCCCACCGACCCTTGAACACTTCTGAGGATGGGGCACTCCCACTTCTCCAAGCAACATATTCTAGTGCCTCATTACCCTTATAGTAAATAATTTCTTATTAATATCTTATCTAAGCTTACTCCCTTCCAACTCCAAGCCCTTACCATTTCCATTTGCAATCACTTTATAAATACTGAGTAGTTATTTGAAGATTTTCAAAGTAGCCAAACAGTTAATTTTGATTCCCTTGGCTTCAACAAGCAGCCTCCCACCCTCCAAAGGAAAAAAAAAAAAATAAAAATAAAGGCCATGCTCAAAAGAACAAGGCAGGTAGGCAAAGAAAAAGACCGTGCTTCTTTGCCTGCTAGCCCACCTAGCCTGCTCCTTCCCCTGCCTGGCCAGCATCAGGTCAGTAAAAAATAATGCAAGCACCGTGCAGAAAGATCCCTCCTGCACTGGCTGAGCCATCTCATTTACATGCTCACAGTGACCAATCTTGTCAATAATGCAAAAGCCTGTTCCTCTTGTCAAGAGAGGCAGACATTGATCTCTTTCATCTTGAGTGTTGTGAGACCTGTGTAACCAGAGCTCTGGTCTCTGTTCTTTGCTTCTCTAAGACTATGCCCTGTTGCCTGTCCAGTTACAATAACGTTCAATTAGGCTGCAAGTCATGTTCCTCTGAGCTGTAGAGGAAGTTAGCCCTCTTTTGATGTTTCAGGCTGAATGATTCCCCTCTAAGCATGGCTCAGGTAACCTGCTCCAAGCCATGTTTGTTCAGATTGTGCAAACAGTCAGCTGACCTGGGGACCCTTGCTGTCACTGTGAAGCATCGCCCTGGCTCTCTTGTGGAGAGAAAGGGTGTTAGTCAAACCTGATTAAAAAACGCAAACCACTCAATCGTGAGCATTTTATTCCTTATGAAGATCTCTTCTGTCTGTGTGTATATGATTCTAAGAAAACATGATAATCTCAGCTGTTGTACTTGCTTATATCCCTTTTAACATCATTGTTAAGTGTCTTTCCTTACACGGCATAGAACAGCTGTGTGTGCAAACATTAGTCATCCTTAAGCAGGTAATGAGGGAAACAGCATTGTTTCAGATCACATTTAGTGCTGCTGCTACTGTAAATGTGGCTTCCTTTAATCACCCCCCTGCTCCATTAACACAGAAATACTTCCTAAAGTATTCAGAATAAATATCCTGTAACAAGGGGTTCATTCTAATCTTTGTCATTAAAGGAATATGAGCTCTCCAAATAAGCTAACCCAAATGACCACATCAAAAGTTTATCTCTCCCCTAGAAATGTGGGAAACATTTTAATACCTGCAGAAAGGGAAAAAAACATCAAGAATAACTGAAAGTTAAAATTAGGAAAACTCAGGGAAGAGTATTTTGTCCTCCATTAACCTGAAAGTGACGCCTATTAAAAATTCCTCAGCTCCTCTTTCCCCTTTGACATTATGCCAGTTGAGTGCACTGGGCTGGAATCTGAAACTGAAAACTGGTGAGACTTTTCTAGCAGAAAATAGTAAGTCTAAGTAGCATGATTTGACTCACATAAGTAAAAATGGGAATTCTAATCTGTGTTGCCACTAGAACCTGCAGATCACCTGATAATACCACCATTGCTGTGATGAAGCAACCAGCCTCAAATTCCTTCTTAATCAAATAAGGTGAACACTTGGAATCATCCTGTAACAAAGGTCTGAATTCTTCTCTGCTGTTCCCAGCTTAAATATTCTAACCTCCCATAACTGACTAGGCTACAGCCCCATGGGTAGGGTTATTTTAGTCCCTTGAGCACATGGACCCCCTTTTCAATTCATCCCCCTTTTCAATTCTTCTATGAGCAGCAGCAGAACCTTGAGCCCATTATTTACCACAGCCTTTGAAAAAGCGTGACTGTAATCCAGCCCACATCACTGGAAGGGATTCTGCAGAGCAGTGTCCAAGCTTCACACAGAGACATTCCTTAGCAGCATCATGATAGCTGCTCAAAGGCATCTTGCATCTTCTTCAAAATACACATTTATTTTGAAATATTATTATTGATGCAATATATTTTATGGCTCTGCATCTCTGATATAGTGCACACTTAGCTTTATCTGCTTTCTTACATTACTTCTTCTCCATTGAATACTTAAAATCTCTTAAATTTATTTCAGCTCCAATTGAACTCCATGTCCTGATTTGTTCATCCATGATTTAGTCCTCTGGTCCAACATGCTCATTAGGAATAAAATAAGTAATTTATATAGTGTGGAGCCTTTCAGCATGAAGTGAGACAGAGTCACTAAAGAAATCCTCTCCTCTTCGAACACAAGGAAATAACTGCAAAGAAATCGTCTCTATGTATTCCACACAAAAGATACTAAATCAAGGAGACGTCTAAAATAAAGTTTTTTCATTTTCATTCAAGAAAACATCTATTTTGAATTCCTTAATTTTTGCTTTAACTATCATATGAATACCAATGCTTGAGCTCAGGTCTGACCTCATGGTAATACACCATTATCACCAGTACAACTAGTAATTCTTGAAGATTTGTGCCTGATGTGCACCATCCTATGAATACTTTTATGTAAAACATTAAGAACTTCCTAGTGCTAATATTTTTTCTAAGGTTTAAGACACAGCATGAAAAAAAATTGTTTAATGCCAAGTAGTAAACGCAGGTTTCCTTTCAGGGTATGCATTACTAGATTCCCTTGGACAGAAAAGTTTAAGTATGAAATATTAATTTAGAGATCTGGAGTGATAAAGTTTTATTAAGCAAAATAGATAAAGGATCCAGCCCATGCCTTCAGTTCTTATGATTCTGCCTATATATCAACTTTGACCCAAACAGTTTTAGAAATACGGAGTCATTTACAGAAACAGACAGGAATTATATTATTCAGAATTCTTTAGAAGTAACATATCTTTAAAGTAGCTCGGCAAGAGCTGAAGAGTCTGAAGGTAATCAAGTACTAAAATGACCAATTATTTTAAAAATCAGCGAATTTTATTCTTGAATGGAAAAAGCAAAGCAGATCAGGATAAGAATTTGCAAAAAACCTAAATTAGATATAAAACCACACAAAAAAAGAGTAGAATATATGCTCAAAATGTAATACTTAAATTTTTGCAGTCAATATCCTTGAAATTCTGTCTTTTGCAACTCTGCATAGTTTCCGCTGCACATTTTTCTAGGTCAAGTTTTCAGGTGTTCCTTCAGCTACAGGAGAATTAATACAACTATTTCCTGCATTATTTTTTACCCTTCAGCTTCATAGTCTTTGAAAGCACCTGCCTGCAGTGGCACACGTTTTCCCTGGCATACAGGCTTCAGGAGGATGCAATACAGCCCAGGGCCAATTTTACCTCCTTGCTCTAGGATATAAAATTTTCCTCTCTGGGATTCTGAGGTGAATGAGGTGGATAATTTTAACCCTTCAATTCCAAAAGCCTTCCAGTTCGCTGCATATTTTTTGCTCTGCTACATCTCCTTTAATCAGTTTTCAAGCACACATTGTAAGGGACAAGCATCTTCTATGACTCCAGTGACTCATGCCTGCTACAGCATTTCAACACAAGAAAATTCGTAGTGTTTAGAATGTTGGAAATTCTCAGCAGCAGCCTGAATACTTCCAGAAAAAATTTGGTTTGCCTGTCTCAGGTTCTTAATATGCTTTAGCTCAGGAGTTTCCTGTTTGGGAATTGGGGAGTGTTGTACATTTTTTGTTATTTTTTAATTCTGCATTAATAAGATTTGCACAGAATGAAGTTAAAAGTTTAACAGCTGCATAAACTGTACATTAACTTCAATTATTCTGATACACATTTCAAATCCTATGTTCTCTGGCTACAAGAAACTAACACAGAACTTATCTTGGTATTTGCTTGTGCTATAGCAAATTTTTTGTTCCATTGACAGATAAGACACGACACTACTTTCTGAAATACTTTCAATTGACTAATACATCACAAAGGTAAAGAGATCGCTTGCAAAAGTCATAAAACAAACACATAAAACATTGGTTTTTCTTTATAGAGTTACAGAGTGCAAGAAAAACTGGAACTGCAGGAAGAATTGATCATAATGTAATTTCATTATAATCACAGTTCTACCAGTACTTCCAAGAATAATTCTTAGAGACATTGCTAAAGTAGAGAAAGCAGCTGACAGCCTACCTCGCTGTTTTGGTTTAGGTTTTTTTTGTCATTGATTAGTGTTTCCATTTGTTCAGGTTTTTAAACAAAAAAGGTTTATTATTCCATGTATCCCTGGATATTTAAAAATCCCACTCCATGGGCCGAGTTATAGCAGCTTGCATCTCTTTAAATTGGAGAGACCAAAAGGAAAACTATTTTTCTAAGTATTAGGAGCACAAAATAGATCAGGCTATTACTTCATTTTGTTTTTAATGTGTCTTTCACACACAGACAACAATAGATTCCACTTGCCACACACTTTACTGTGATTTAAAAAGGAAACTTCCAAGCCTGTGTATTCCACTGTTTAAGAGTTTAATAATGCTGATTTTATTTGCCTTCAAGTATGGGCAACCATTGATCTTTTGGAAAGGCACTGTTGAAGATATGCCTTAAAATTAAGTACATCAGAAATGGAAAACCCATATGGAATACTTTTGCCTCACAGAAATATAAATTAGAAACAAAATTAAAACTTTGTACTGTTACATCTACAGAGAGAATAAAGCCTAATTCTTATAAAATCTAATTCTTGCCATCATAACCACATCCTCCTTTAGAAGCTTAGCCATGTGATGAGTTAGCATGAGAAATTTGTAAATATTTTGTTCTCCATAGCTCCACATTTGTTCTTCCATTTCTTAAACATTAGGCTTATTTAAGAAGCAATAAATTTGCACATAAACCCTTGACAAAAGCTCTTTAGTAGAAGTCTTGCAAAGGGCTTATGTGCATGGTTTTTATTGCACTTGAACAGTAACACATCTTAGAAGCTTTTTTCCAGATCTGAAGCAAAAAATGAAACCTACTAGTCCCAGCTAAAGAATTTTTCACTAGGCAAAGACTAAATCCAGAGAAACAAGCAGTTATTATGAAAACAAATTTCTCAGCATGATCTGGGTATCTTCTCTTTGTAAGTTGCTTTATTTAGTATTTTAAAAAAGTTTAACAACCTCTTGGTCAATAAGATGGTGCAACCCTCAAAAGCAGAAGAATTTTTGTTAGTATAGAGTGTTAGGTTTCCACAGTACTTTTATCATACACAATATAGCTATGATGTTTTTCATATACTGGAGAGAGATTTATAGGTAATAGGGTTTTTTTGAGCAATATAATGCTCCCCTAACCTCTTGTATCATTCCTCCATGTCCAGCTATACACTTCCCAAAAGCTTCTGAAAACTGTGTATTGAAGGCATTAAAAGCTTTTGGAGATGACACAATCCTAGTCACAATTTATGAGTCTATTCCACACATCATCTTGCCTTTTGGGCTGTAAAGCTATGGGATGCAAATTGAGACTATTCACTGCAAGGTAGGTCCCACATCCAATGCTATCAGGCTGACTGAAGAGAAACTAACTACAATTTCTCTGAATTATTTTGCCTCATTCTTCTTCTTTGTACAAGACAAGTATGACACAGATCCTTCTCAGAGTTAACACAGAACATCTTTACCCTTTAGCAAAGACATTTTAAGCCTGCCCACCTCACTGCTGAATCAAAAGATTCATCAAAAGATGAACCAAAAAACCAAATATGCACATTCCTTAAGAAAATGCCCACCACTGCAAGCTGGTGGCTAAAAGGACCTTATTCTTCTAACCCATAGATTGTACACACAAAAAGCATCTGCAGGTTACCTCAGCAAAAACCAACGATCTCCGAACACAAAAAAGGTACAAGACATGAAATTTAATGGTGTCTAAACATCAATCCACATTTTCTTATACCACTATAAGAGAATATTTCCTTTCTATAAATTCTTTATTACATAACCTGCAGTTAGGAATAGTCTTTAAAATTATCAAACCAGAACCAAAAGGTAGGTGAAATTCCATGACAAATTTCCATAATCCTGGGTGCCTTTGAGACCAAACAAGGTAGAGCCTCATTATCATTAAGGCCTGCCTGTATTAGCCACTTTAGGAATCTTTTTCTTCCTTAGAATGATTAAAAAATGCAGAAAATAAGGGACAAGAGAAGTCACTTTATGTAGAAACATAAATAACTTACTGGATAGTCCACATTTCATACTGTGAATTCTCCTGTTCTGAGACAAGGACATTGCTGTAGGTGAAGAGTTATAAACTGCCATTCCAGACTCCTTTCAGAAAGAACAAAGAAATCAGCAGCTATAAACAAGACACCTTAAAATCTCTTAAGTCTTTCAGTAAATTTACCATTTTTATTAAGATTATTGCTTCATATTGTCTTACTATAAAGTTCGCAAAAAACTCCATTGTAAAGTAAAAAGTACACTCTATTCTAGACTCCGATATTTTTTTCTTTTTCTTTCCTCTTAAACATACTTCTTACTGAAGATTTCTGCTCAGTAGGCCAGTTAGCCCAGAAAAAAAAAAAAAAAAGCCAAACAAAAACAAAAAATATGTTACAATATCTCTAATTCTTGGTGGGACAATTGGGGTGAAGCATTTGCTATTATTGGTGGTTGATTTTGTTACCTGTTTGCAGTTATGTGACATTTTTTCTTTGCTGAGCTTTTCCCAGAAAGAGGAGAGAGAAATCAGAAAGGTGACTCCCTCTGAGGAGCCATGAACAAGGACTACAAAGCAATCCTTCCTTTTCCCACCCTCGAACAAGGCAGTGGGAACCACACACCCTAATTACATTTCAGCAACGTGCCATGAGTGACACAGTCGAGTTGCCAAGATAAACCACATCCAAAAACCTGAGTGCTGAGCTGTAGTGACCCGATACCACCAGCTCATTTACCTCCACCAAGAAGCAAAAAGACTCCCACAAAGCTAATGAGCCAGACCAGACCCGTTTTTCCTCCAGCAAGGGTGCTTTGTACAACACATAATTTCTTGACCAAGCTGAAGCTCTAGATACAGTCCCACAATCTTCTCTCGCTGCTCTGACCTAAACTTTTGTTCATGATTGACAGTCATCATGGTTTGGATAAAATACACATTTGAGGGCAAGTCCTGGAGAATCACCAAGGGTGGAACAGAACAGCAACCCAAAATACAGATGGCATCACAGCAGTGTATATTATTATATACAAGATATATTATTGAGGCAAGACACGAGAAGCGCATTATCCTGATGAAAACCAGAACATCCTTCCCTCTGCCCCGCACCGCCAGCCCCCCTTCAGAGGGGTATCCCTGGGCAGCAGCGCTGGGAAGCCTGGCATCATTGGAGCTCAGCAGCCCCATGAACCATAGATACAAGGT
>VXBU01004561.1:76698-92668 GCA_013400315.1 Bombycilla garrulus | reverse complement strand
CGGCCCGGCCCTAGCACCCACCCCGGACACCGCCCCTCACCCGGCGGCGGGGTCCGGCCCCGGCCGGCCGCTCCCCTCGATCGCCTCTCCCTCTTTCCCTGGCCGTGCAGGGCGCTGACCACGCCGCCTCCACACACGCACTTGCACTTTNGATTGTACACACAAAAAGCATCTGCAGGTTACCTCAGCAAAAACCAACGATCTCCGAACACAAAAAAGGTACAAGACATGAAATTTAATGGTGTCTAAACATCAATCCACATTTTCTTATACCACTATAAGAGAATATTTCCTTTCTATAAATTCTTTATTACATAACCTGCAGTTAGGAATAGTCTTTAAAATTATCAAACCAGAACCAAAAGGTAGGTGAAATTCCATGACAAATTTCCATAATCCTGGGTGCCTTTGAGACCAAACAAGGTAGAGCCTCATTATCATTAAGGCCTGCCTGTATTAGCCACTTTAGGAATCTTTTTCTTCCTTAGAATGATTAAAAAATGCAGAAAATAAGGGACAAGAGAAGTCACTTTATGTAGAAACATAAATAACTTACTGGATAGTCCACATTTCATACTGTGAATTCTCCTGTTCTGAGACAAGGACATTGCTGTAGGTGAAGAGTTATAAACTGCCATTCCAGACTCCTTTCAGAAAGAACAAAGAAATCAGCAGCTATAAACAAGACACCTTAAAATCTCTTAAGTCTTTCAGTAAATTTACCATTTTTATTAAGATTATTGCTTCATATTGTCTTACTATAAAGTTCGCAAAAAACTCCATTGTAAAGTAAAAAGTACACTCTATTCTAGACTCCGATATTTTTTTCTTTTTCTTTCCTCTTAAACATACTTCTTACTGAAGATTTCTGCTCAGTAGGCCAGTTAGCCCAGAAAAAAAAAAAAAAAAGCCAAACAAAAACAAAAAATATGTTACAATATCTCTAATTCTTGGTGGGACAATTGGGGTGAAGCATTTGCTATTATTGGTGGTTGATTTTGTTACCTGTTTGCAGTTATGTGACATTTTTTCTTTGCTGAGCTTTTCCCAGAAAGAGGAGAGAGAAATCAGAAAGGTGACTCCCTCTGAGGAGCCATGAACAAGGACTACAAAGCAATCCTTCCTTTTCCCACCCTCGAACAAGGCAGTGGGAACCACACACCCTAATTACATTTCAGCAACGTGCCATGAGTGACACAGTCGAGTTGCCAAGATAAACCACATCCAAAAACCTGAGTGCTGAGCTGTAGTGACCCGATACCACCAGCTCATTTACCTCCACCAAGAAGCAAAAAGACTCCCACAAAGCTAATGAGCCAGACCAGACCCGTTTTTCCTCCAGCAAGGGTGCTTTGTACAACACATAATTTCTTGACCAAGCTGAAGCTCTAGATACAGTCCCACAATCTTCTCTCGCTGCTCTGACCTAAACTTTTGTTCATGATTGACAGTCATCATGGTTTGGATAAAATACACATTTGAGGGCAAGTCCTGGAGAATCACCAAGGGTGGAACAGAACAGCAACCCAAAATACAGATGGCATCACAGCAGTGTATATTATTATATACAAGATATATTATTGAGGCAAGACACGAGAAGCGCATTATCCTGATGAAAACCAGAACATCCTTCCCTCTGCCCCGCACCGCCAGCCCCCCTTCAGAGGGGTATCCCTGGGCAGCAGCGCTGGGAAGCCTGGCATCATTGGAGCTCAGCAGCCCCATGAACCATAGATACAAGGTGGTGGATGCTCTCTTTCCGCGGTCTGCCCTGCGGGAAGCTGCCCATTCAAGAGGCCCGGTCTCCCCGGTGAGCTGCTGTGGTGCCCGGCCGCATCCTCACCTCCGCCGCCGCGGCGAGGCCGACCCTGCTCCGGGCTCCCGCGGCGCTTCCTCGGCTGAGGAGGGACAAAAGAGCAGGGTTGGCTCGGCCCGGGCAGAACACGCACCCAGCCTGCCCGGAGAGAGCCCCGCTGTGCCCCGGCCGGCTCTTACCTGGGGAGCGGCAGGTCCCCGTCCGCGGGGAGCTGCGCCCGGGCACCCCACGGAGACAGCACTGGAAGGCAACAGCGGCAGGTTAGAGANTCACACACGCACTTGCACTTTTCCGCCCGCCGGGGTTTTGGGAGACGGTTCGTGTGCCGGTGTCTCGGCAGCAGCAGCCGGGACCGCCGCTCTAAGCACCCGCTCCGAGGCGAGCGGAGCCCGGGCTGCTCCCACNGTGCCATGCCGTGCCGTGCCGGTCCCCGGCCAGCAGGACACTCACCCGAGGGCAGCCAGGCACACAGCAGCGCCCCGAGGAGGAGCCGGGTCTCCATGCGGGCGGCAGCGGCTTCCCGAGGAGCTCCGGCCGCTACCTNGGCCGTGCAGGGCGCTGACCTCGCCGCCTTCACACACGCACTTGCACTTTTCCGCCCGCCGGGGTTTTGGGAGACGGTTCGTGTGCCGGTGTCTCGGCAGCAGCAGCCGGGACCGCCGCTCTAAGCACCCGCTCCGAGGCGAGCGGAGCCCGGGCTGCTCCCACAGCTCCCGCGAGCGGGCACGGACCGAGTGCGGCCCGCAGCCGCCCGCTCCTGCTGGGAACGGCAAATCTTGTCCGTGCTCGGCACGGAGCAGTGGCCCCGCTGAAACAGGTGTCAGGACTTGAATAACGACAGGCATAAGAGACATACACTGAGTGCAGCATGCAGCTAACGTCTATGGATGGTTTCCATAGCTTCTGATAACTTCTCTTTTTTGCTATAAATTCACACTCTGGAGCTCTCTGTGGAGCCTTTTCCATGTTTATTCCTCTTCTTTTTTCTTTCTTTTTTCACCCCTTATGATTAAATTTGCTTCCTTCCATTACCTATCTTCCCTTTTCTCCTATTGCTGTTACCTTTCCTCTGTTATTTTCCCTTTCCCATCTGCTGCTGTCTCTCTCCCCATCATTCTTCAGGTTTGCATATCTTATGACAGAAGCTTTAGAAGCTACCCATACCAGGTGAGAAACTGTCTCAGATAAAAAGGGGCCTTTTCTGACTGCTTTGGAAAGTCTGTTAACAGTAAGTCATTAAAAAGATCTATTTTCTGCCTTTGTAATTTGTCCCTGTGGATTGTGTTTCTTGTGTTTCATTTCTAATGAAATGATGGAAAACTAGTGATGTTTTCACTGAGAATTCTGTTCCTTCCTGTAAGTGCTGGAGGGAGAAGGTGCTTGAGAGAAAAGAACGTGAGGAATAAAAGATATCCTTTAACTTTGACACAGACTTTTCCAAATAACCCCAAATAGATTTTTAGAATTATGTGCTAGCCTCGGCCTATATTTGCTCTGAGTGCAGCACGTGCTTGGCTTTGGTGCACTTTCACTGATCCAAGTTACATTAATGGAAGTAGGGAAAGTAGATAAAAGCAACAGGGATCAGGTTACACAACACAGACTTTAATGTATTTCTTTGCCTACTAAATGATCTGCTCACTTTGTTAATTTTCCCTTTATGCCACAAGTAACAAACAAGAATTGAAGCTAATTTAGAGCCAATTTAGATGCAATTTCATTTCTTCCTAGGAAAGATTTCATTATCTAAAAATACTAAATAGTTATAATTGTACCATCTTTTAATATATGGTGCATTTGAAGCAATGAAAACTTCAGAACCATCTCATAAATTTATTGATTATACAACTTCCAGTTTTGGAGCACGAGTTAGCTTTGTGGATTTGTTTGCTTTGTGTTTACGCAGAGAGAGCACAGGAATTCATGTAACAGCAGACTAACAGCCCACCAAGATTGTCATCCTTTCTGCACTGTGACCTTTACATGATGATTTTAAGTGCTTTTCACATCAATAAGTGAAGTTAATTCCACAATTGTTTACTACGTGGAGGAGTTTCTGAGTCCTGGGAAATTTCTCTGTATTATAAAAACCAGTTACTGTCTTTCAAATGTACATAGCTTTGAGCTTGTATAAGATCGATCCCTGTAAAGCTTTCTAGAAACCATCGATAGGTATCAGTGGTTGTTCTAGACTATATGTAAATTCAAAGGCGACATGCATGGGTTCTAATGCATACTTTAAATTTTATGTGCCTCCTTCTTTCTCTTTTCAAATACAAGGTAGTTTTGTTTTGCATATGCATGGAAGAAATTCTACATCTGTGTGAACAGAATAGCTTTTTGGTATTGTGTAGTACTGGAACTTAGGTAAAAGTGATTTATATATTAATAGTTGCAATTTTAAGAGAAAATTGTTTTCTGAAAACAACTGTATTTATTTGTATACAGGCTTAATATTCACTCCTCTCATTTTCCTGACACCTGATATGAGAAATGTGTAGTGTGCATACAGTTGGAATGTTCCAATACAGCAAAATCATGTGAAAGGGCTAAGAGCAGTTTCTAAGGAGCTGGTACAGCTAACAAAATTATCACACAGAAAAAAATAAAATAGAATGCAGGGGTTTTTATGGCAGTGTGGTTGCTTTTGGGGGTTTTTTTTGTGGGTTTTGGTTTTTTTTAAGTCACACTTTTATATGTATTCATACAAGTTTCCACTTGATTAGAAGGAGGAGAGGTAGTTACCTGTCCTTAAGTAAGTAAGTCCTGCTCTCTCTGGAGTTATGTGGTTAAAGGTGATTCTGCACAGAGACCAGGAGACTTGGGTGAGCAGGTGTCTTCCACTTGCTCAGCTCCTGATTGAGGAAATCTATGATCTTGTACTCTAGTAGGGAACGTGGGAGAAAAACGAGCTCAAGACAAAAGAGTATGAAAGAGATTAGTCAGAAATATGTTCCTTTTCAGGTGCTCCGAGCTTGATCCTTCTGCAGTTACAGCAGCCACGTCAGAGGCTCGATTTGTAAGCAACAATATTGTGTTAGTGGGAAAGGCTGGAGAGAATCCGATTTAGACACTAATGCATCAGCTTCACTCTGCTTACGTAAAAATAAAGAAGTTGAGATTATTTGCCTTACAACAATTTATCGAAGCAAACCTTTTCTGTTTGTTTGGGCTTACTTTTTTTTTTTTTTGTTTGGTTGGGTTTTTTTGAACCTAGGTGTTAGTATGCTGTAAAGGTCAAATCTTGGTGCTTTCTTTACCCATTAGTGTTACTGACATGCATGCATACCTACAAATACAGGAGAGAAACCGGTATGGGAGTTGAGTGCCGTTTGAGGAGAACCAGTTGCAAAAATCAGCCCAGGGAAAAGCCCAGGTAGCACACCGAAGGACGGGGGGCCGCGCGTGGATGGATGTTTCTTTTCCTTTTCCTTTCTCCGCCGTTTCGGCCGCAAACCTAGGCCGGGATTCGCAGGGCGGGTGGCGGTGCCGGGCCGCTCGTCCTCTGCGCTGTCGGGGATGCTGGAGGCGNCGGGGCAGGAAAGGAGAAGCTCGGGGACTTTGTCCTGCCCTGCCAACGGCGCGGGTGGCAGCCTGCTGGGAGGGGATGGGTTAGAACCCTTAGAAAGAGAAGGAGAGCAGAGGAGCGTTTTGCAGCGCACGAGCTTTTCCAGGGCTTGGAACAATTTATTTTTTGTTCAGTGCCCCGTTGGAGCCGGTGCGGCTCGGGGCAGGGGCTGAAGTGCAGGCGCTGGCAGTGCCCGCTCCGCCCTGCGCGCAGCCCGCGGGGCTCGCCCGCTGCGGGTCCACCTTAACATTCCCCGGCGCAGTTGTGCACTCATGTGCAAACGCACTTGATACATGGAGCGGCTCGGGCTGCCTGGCACCGTCGTTTTGTCATTTACCCGGTTAAATAAGTGCTCGGCGGACCGCAAAATTGTATGAGCGAAGAACGCTCAAAAAGCTCTAATTAAGGAAAGAAGGAGAAAAATAGTTTACATGTGTAAAAGATGTTTTTGCCAAGCCATTTAGGACTCTCTCAGATTAAAGTTTTCTGTAGTGTTTTGTGGGAGTTCAGGGTTTTTTTGTGAAGAAAGTTATTGTTGATTTTATTTAGTTTTGGTTTGTTGTTTGTTTTTTTTTGTCAACTACGTCACATAATTTCTGCAAAGTAATGTAATGTTCTGTAGAAGTGTCTGTCACCTGTGTAATAAACACGTTAACTAAAGGATTGTTAGGGTGAATTAGAGGGACAGCAAAAAAACTCTGTATGTCAAATTGGAGTTCAAAACCATTAAGGACCTGGATATTCCATAATGAGGACTGTAGCCATCTAGCACACTGTTTCTGCCTTGCTTCCTATTACTGTATAACTCAGCAATGGGTTGTGCAACATTTCTGTGATGACTCTGGTTTCTATGTGGGTGGTTGCTGTCTTGAACTTTAAACCTTCTCTTCATTGCTGCTATAATTCATAAATCATTCAAGCCCCACCCCTGATAACGTAAGATGTATTGTCAGTGTTGCTGCAAACCGCTGGGATGCAGATATCGGTGACAGCTTTATCTGAGTTAGAAGGCATTGAAACAGGTCTTTTCTTTTTTATTTTTGTATCATCATGCTTCTAGTGATCTCTGTGGCATCCACAGGCTTGGATGCTAACTTTTTCTGTGACATATCAGTGAAGATGCTCACTACAAGATCTAAGTTTCCTCAGTTAATGGCCATTTTCTTTCTTTTTTTTTTCCCTTAGTTTCTTTTTTCTTAACAATTTTAATAAGTTTCCATATCAACCAAGCAGCAATGTGAAATATGTAATATATACAAACTTATTGACCATTTTTCCCTTTCCTTCAATAGTTTTAATCTGTGTAGCTTAAACAGGACTTCATACTCTTCTATGAAACCTGGCAGATTGGGATAGTGCTAACATAGTACATTATTGTCATCTGAACTTTTTCCACAACAAAAAGTGCTTTTTCCTCCCCACAGCTTCTATTCCACTGACTAAACTCAGGCAGACTTCTTGACAGACTTAATTTTTTTTTACATACATATATGTAGGTGCAGATTGTATGATGACTTTTTATTAAATTCTGTGAAAAAGCGCAATGTATGCAGTGAGAAATGGAGCATAAGCAACTCCTTGTATTTTAAGATTATCAGTGATAGAACTATTATGAAGACTCTCTGAATAATCACAGATGGGGTAAGTGTGGCGGGGACACCTGGAGGTTTTCTGCCCCAACTCATGGTTTTTCCTAAATATCATTGGTTTAAAAGGTGTGAAATCACCCATCCCATGACTCTACAGTCATTTTCTTGAGAAACATACTAAAATACTTCTATGATCCAAGTTATACCATGTTACCACTGATTTTTATTTTTTTTAAGATAGTAGGGGGCATGATATTTTAGGATATATGAAATTACAGTCAGCTTTTAGAAGCTGATGATAAGTCCAGGAAAAGCATATCTTTACAGTAAGACTTTATCCCAAGGAGTTAAAGAATTAGGAAAATGGCAAGAGATGCAGGTGGCTATGATGCAATGATAATTAATGGAATAGAAGGCAGCAGGAGGAGAATGACCCCTTAGTAGGGGTGTTCCAGTATGATGAACCCAGCTGTAGCATTCTGAATATATTAGAAATCATGTGGGTGTTGGGTTTTATCAAAAGATACGAAAATTGCTGGTGTAGGATGAGAAGTGCAGGAGTCAAACAGAAAGACTGAATATTTTGTCAGAAGAAATAGCAGAATTTAAATGTATCCCTCCATCCTCTAAGAAGAAATGGGGGTGCATCCACCAGCAAGCATATCAGGAGAAAAATGAAATGTTGTTAATCTTTGCTTTCTCTGTAAGGAAGAAGATGATGGTGGTTTTTTTGCTGTGGACCCTTCGCTGTGTGGGGTTGATGCACTTAAATGTTTAATGTTCTTTGTGGGACACTGCTCACACAGTATCTTAGCTAGCATTGAGGATTGAGTTCTATATTTTACGTGTCAGGGAGGTGAAGAATGGGTGCTGGAATCAGTTTTACCTTGAGTTTTACCTTTACAATTAGCCTTGCCTCAAGTCTGTGCACAGTATCATTGAAGTTTTGATTGCAAACATTTTATTTCCTTTTAAGACAGACTTTATCCTATGTGTTTTGAAACTCACTGTGAATAAATGGGTTTGCTCACTGGTATAACTGTAAACCAGTCTTGACCTGTATGTAGCTTTCTGGCCTTTAGGTGTTTTGAAAGTGTCTTTTTCCAGAGGAGACAAGTAACAGAAAACCACCTGTATGCGAAGTCTTGCTGGCTTTAGTGAGCCAGAAGGTACAAGTAATAGAAAACCACTGGTATGTGAAGTCTTGCTGGCTTTAGAGACCCAAGTGGGACAAAAGGAATATGAAGCATGTATTTAGTTTAGAACATAATACAAACCATTGCAAACCTAGAAAGAAAGGGCCTTTCTTTAAGTATGCAAATTGCTTCTCAGTCTTCACGTCACAGTAATATTACCCTTTAGGTCAGACATAAATTGTTTTCCTAAACATCAGGCTTGTCCAGATGTAAAAACTAATGTGATGTGACCTCTCGCTACAAGTAAGATTAGTGGGGGTCTCACTATCACTGAATATAAATTGAACTCCTCATGTAAGAATTCAGGTTTGGTTTTCTTTTGCTTTAATTTACTGTAATTATCCAAGAGCGAGGATAGTAATATGACACTGGTTTAAGTAAAGGTACTATTAGTGGGGGAGGAAAGAATAACTAGCAAGTTCTATCAGTTAAGAGCTGGAGCAAAGAGGAACAGAGGTGCAGCAGTTTGCATAATGCTATAAGTGAGCTCCTGAAATTGGTAGTTTGGATCACAGGACAGAGATTATATCTCAGTGTGGCGGTTCTATCTGTGACAGCATGTGCTACATTAACGAGTGGCCAAAAAGGTTTCTGAAGACTTTTATTCAAGAGTACAGTGATTATCAGGTAAGACAAATGTGATATTACTGTAGTAATAGTACTACTACTACTACTGGGGAAATCTAACAGACAGAATATATCAGGATTCACCACCTTGTCTAATTGTTGTTGTGCTAATTTTAGAAAGTCTTGTTGTAAGCGTGACATTGTGAGGCAATGCTCTGTTGCAAAAACATGTTTATCTTTAAAAAAATATCTTTCCTTCATGAAATCTTTGCTCAATGGCTTAAGAATCTGTGAAAGTCTCTCATGTTAAGCATTTGGGGATGTTAAATTAGAGATTAACGATAATGTCTTTGGGTTTTCAGGTCAATCTGTTAATTGACAATGAAGCAGAGAAGGATTACCTTTATGATGTGCTGCGGATGTACCACCAGTAAGATCTAGCTTTATACATGTTTGTGCAGAATTTTACTAAATTTTTAAATTGGAAGAATTAATATTCGTTATTTTAAATAGTTTATCTATATGCTACTAGAAAAGTAGTTGAAATAAGAGGTTTTTATCCTGTTCAATGAAATCTTGTGGTTTGACAGCATAACCTGCAGGCAAAGAAGGAGCATATCTGTAATCACTTATAAAGTTACTTTGGTTTTATGACTTAGCAGTTTTTTAAAACAGTTGGGTGGATTCATATTTGGGGGTGTGGGCAGGGGGGGAGGTTCCTGCATGGTAGACCTGTTCTTAGGAAACAGGAAGACAGCATTAATGAAATTCATTAATATGTCCAAATATTGTTTATTTATTTGGTACAAAGTTTTCACTGACTCACTTTTCAAAGACTTTTTGCTAACTTTTCAGGTAAAAATTTTGCAACTGTCCTTCAGAAAGCTATAAATATTTAGTCTTGGAATCTGTTTGGCATGTTTAATGGCTCTGGCTTATTACAACACAATGGTAAAAAAATTGGAAAGGTGATAGGCCTATTACCAATCCTTTTGCTGAACTGATTTAAACCACAGTTGCCTCAGACTTGTTTCACTGCAAATGACATCAGCCTATGATCTATTGTTTTTCAAAGAAAATGAGAATATATTTTCCACTAATCATAGGCAAGTGGCTCTGATAGATGTTGTTTCCATTCATATTGTAATTAAAAGCTTCTCAGGCTGAGTGAAATGTAGACGTTTCCATCTGATGTTTGCACCGAGCTGTAGTTATGGGGGTATTCAGCTGCGTATCTGATTCAGTTTCACTCGGGTCTCTCTAATTGCTTTTCCATTCATAAAGACACTTGTTTGGAAAGCCAGTTGGTTCAGCAGATCTGAATTATTTAAAATCTTCTTGCAGTTACAAAATTAACAATGCATATGGCAACTTTTCTTCCATTTCCACAATTGCAAATTACTTGGGCAAAATTTTCAATATCTCTGTGAACATATAATGATGATGTATCACTTCCTGGGAGTACATGATGAGATATCCCAGGGCAAAAATATATGCAATTGCTGTTGGAGTTAGCACTTAATATCTACTTCACTGTGAATAGCATTTCCAGGAGTATTTGACCTCTAATCCCATATAGGTATTCTTGATGTGTGTTTTCAATGCCTATGCCTCAGAAATATTCCATCCCAGGAAATGTAAATTAAAAGAAAGTGAACAGCAAATAATACAGAAAAAGTTTAACTGACTATTTTATAGGAATAGCTCCACTGAACCTTAGCTATTCCTCCACTCCTGCAGCTGGAAAACAAAGTATAATTTGTAGACCTGTAACTATCTCAGTGCTGACAATTTCAAGGAGACCACTTTGCTTAGCTCTCAGGAAAGAGATGTTCACAGCAGTTTAACTTCTGTAGGTTTTGTAATTGGTTAATCACCCTTCAAATCTGATTTTGAACAAAAATTGAAACTTAAACAAAGACTTTGCTCTAGGTGCTGAATACTGTGGTGATTTTTTTTTCCTGGATTGAAACAATTTTTCAGTCCTCTAAGTTCAGGAAATGTAAAAGCTTGTAGCCTAGATTTACTTAAAAGGATCCCTAACTAGTAAGGAAACAAAAATCCATTAGGCAGGTATGTCTAAGGTGGAAAGTTGTTTTCAAACAGTTCCATAAATCTTGTGGGTACTCTGAAAATTGAATTGGAGATGTCATCTATAAATGTGATGTGCATGACCTTCAAATATCAAGTGAAGGTATAGAAGACTTCAGATGTTTTGACGCAAGTATTCTTTATTTACAGAAGGTTTGCTTTCTCGGGACTATTTTGTTTTTGTCAAACCAAAATCTGCACAAATATCTTTTTATGTGGCTTGAAAGGACATGCAACTATTGAAGCCATGTGCACAACAATTTATACAAGGAAGCTTTTTGTTGGTGTGTTGTTTAGCTGTGTTTGTTTTGTCACTGCGTTTTTGCAGGTCTATGAATCTCCCAGTGTTTGTGGGGGACCTAAAACTCGTGATTAATGAACCAAGCAGGTTGCCTCTGTTCGATGCTATCCGCCCCCTTATCCCATTAAAACACCAGGTGGAATATGATCAGCTTACACCAAAACGATCACGGTAAGAGAATGAAGAACAAAAAAAATAAAAATGCAGCTAGTTTAAATACTGGTAAATAGGTAAATTCAGAGTAAAATATTGTTCACCTGTGTAGAGTTGGGCATAGTTATTTTACTTTTCCCATATTTGCTAGAAGTACAGCTACCTGTACTCTACTTACATTGTTTACCAAGTAGCTTAATCTAGTAAAAGCAGGGTAGAGTCAAACCCAATATTTTCTGATTTTTTCCTGCATTTAATAATAAAAAAAAATCTCATAGCTCTAACCCTCTAAGAGCAGTTTCAGTGATTGCAAATATCTTTTCATATGAATAAACTTGGTGGTTTTAGTTAACACACATCCATGCAAACCTCAGTGAACTTGTTTTTTTCAGTCCCTAAATTATATAAGAGAAAAACAATGTCTAACTTTCATATGAAACATTACTGAGGCATTATGCAGGTGAACACTCTAAGTGTTTTCCATTTTTGCAGAAAGCTGAAAGAGGTGAGATTGGATCGTTCGAATCCTGAAGGGCTTGGATTAAGTGTAAGAGGTGGAGTGGAGTTCAGTTGTGGCCTCTTCATCTCCCAGTTAGTTAAAGGAGGACAGGCAGACAATGCTGGACTTCAGGTAAGAAAATTGTATTCATGTTAGGTGCTAAGAGTTATTCTTTAACATTTAGGAATTGCTTTTGTTAAGATGCTCTTTGTCTCTTCTGATAGAATTCCTAAGATATGTAAGGTAATGCCATGGTAAATACTAATATACCAGTAGTGAATCAAGTAGTTTAAAATGTTCCTTTTGCTGTTTCTAATGATATGTAAATCTTTTTTTTTTTCTTGTTTGGGATATGACAATTTTTGAAGGTTAAAGTTTTTCTGGAATGTTTATACTTCATGAGTAGCTACTGTTATATGCAAGCAGATGGAAAGAAGGATCTCTCGACTGTGGAAGAGTGCTTTAAGTTGCCAAGTTCTGATTAAATGTAGAACAGAGCATAAAAATACTGAAAGTGTTAATTCCATCTTGCACAGATGTAATTTGTGTAATGAAACGTTTACTTGAACTTCATGTATAAATTGTGTAGGTTTCGGTTTACACAGTAAAAGAAATAACATTTTTGACCATTCTCAGTGACCTGCATAAAACTACATTTACTGTGATGGAATTTTGGATACATGAACTTGCAATAAGGTTGGCAAAAATAGTTATGTGTAGAAGCACTGTAATATTTATGCAATTTCCATTAATGAAGTTTTGGGAGTTTGGTTTCTTTTTGAATGTGGCATTGCTTGGTGAAGAGAGAAGTGAGAAATTGCTGTGCCAAATATCTGCATCTTTCTGTCAGACTTTGAATCTGATAAGGTGTATTAAAGGTCTGAATTTCTGATTGGAAAGGCTAATATGCCTGGCTACTTCTAATTTGTCAAGTCTGAATATTTGCTGAAAGTATTGATGGCTAAGGATTATGTTTAACACTAGTGCAAAATATATTAGACTAGCGTGATTCATTACAGTGTTTAATTAAGATAGCATATTTTGTAGATATGCTTTATTACCTCAAAAATCCCTTAGATTAAAAAATAAAAATAAATATCTGTCAACAAGGCAGTTGAAGTTCGGTTTCTGTGTTTGTGTCACTAATGCTGAAAACTTTTTAAAACTTAAACTGTACCTCCTTCTGTTTGCATGCATGTGCATGCCCTTCTGTTTCTGCATTCATACCTATATATCCCACTCTGAATCACCTTGAAATGAGTTCCATCCTCTGTCAGTCTGCTCTGCACAGGTGCATGACGGGTGCATCCAGGGGGATGCTTTAGAAACTCATGGGAACAAAACCACAAGTTCTGTATGTAGTTGGAAGAGAGAGGGTGTTATAGCTTAGCACAAGCCTTGTGCTCTATGTGTTGTCAGCCTAATTTAAGCATGGGATTTGCCAATGGGCAGCTTCAGAAAATCACATTGATGCACCCTCTTTGAGTTTGCACTGCAAAAGTTCATGTACCTCATCCTGTGTATTGCACAGCAAGAATGGGAGGTGTAGACAAGGGAGTTGTTCCTGGCTTGTGGTTAGCTCAGTAGGAGAGATTTCATCTGCTTTCTTCCTCAACTGCTAGAAACTCGAGAAAAATATCAAGACCAGTCACTTACATGAGTTTTGTAAACATCTGGGAAGTATTGGAAGGCACTAATGATGCTGATCAATAAAGGACTTAGTAGCCGCTGCCTTAATTTGCCATTCTAATACATTCGTGTTAATGCTGTGTTGCAGCTCTGCTTCTCTGCCTGTTTCAGACTAATGTTTTGACATGATCACTGGATAAGGAGTGAGTCTCAGCTGTTGTGCTCCTATTAGGATGTCAGTTTTCCTGCTTTCTCTGTACGCAGGAAGGCCCCGTGGCTTTCTGTGACTGAGGTCATTGTAGGACATGTTGCTGTCAGTGACGGGGAGAGTAAAGGATCTTTGGGCAGGAGTGTACAAACTCTGCTGTAACTCAGAATGTAGTTAGGGTTAAGCAGATGAAGTAAGGACAATAAGGGGGAAGAATGCTTGAGACTCACTCTGAATTTGTTAGGGTTAAATTATATGAATTAATATGGGCAGATAATGCTCCTGTATCTGCCTGGCTTCTGTTTTTTGATATGTGGCGTTAAAGCTCAGCCTAAAGTGCTTGAATAAAAGGTGGCACTAGGCACTTTCTGAACCTCACTGAATAACAAGACCTGACAGGCAGCCCATTGTTCTAAATTGCTGTCTCACAGTGAAGCCAACTGCTTCTGAAATTTCACCCACCTGCTTTATTTAACAAAATCTCTACACATTTTCAGTCCCAAAAATGTGGTCTGAGAAAGGTATAATGATTTTCTATTATACCATCATTTTTACATCCCGCTTTTAAAATTTCCAGTTCCAGTTGCATGATTTCTCCTTAAAGTACTTTCCAAGTTACATTAAAATGACCAAATAATAATGAAGGTCCTCTGTGGAACTTGTAGTTTTGATGCTTTTTTGACTAGTTTCTCTAAAAGGCACAAGTGTTTCGTCCTTCCATTAAGAAATGGACTTCATCTCCCCCCACTCCCACAGCTTTTTGATACTTGTGTGTGAGGAGTCTGAATACAAAGAGATTGGTGTGAATGATGAAAGTGGAAGCAGTATACAAAATGGGAAATTTGAAACAGTTGATGTTATTATATGAAGCCCTTAAATTTCCTAGAAGCACTAAATATTATATTTCTCCTGTTAAAAGTTAGAAATAATAGGCATTTTACTTGAGAAAAGTTAGGTTTGCATCCTTTTTCTAAAAAGTCTGTCATCTCTCTGTTTGACAGGGAAAGGGGAAACTGTGATATAATACCAAAATAATTGTTACTGTTCTACTTCACTCAATCCCACAGACTTTTATCTCTACAGCTCTGATTCATTAGCTTGGTATACAGTGATACCCGTACAAAAGTAAGAAAATACATGAAAACAGCTATTAATTACCCCAATATTAGATACCATTGTTCAGGAAAAGCTGTTCAAGTATCCTAAAGAGAAGAAGTTTGCTGTATACCTATACATCTCCTGTAGTTTAGCCTAGACTGGGTTATTTGTAAAGCAGCCTCAGTCATTGTCTGTCAGCAATACAGATGTCGTTAGGTTGAGTTTCAGAAATAAGATGACAATCTAGTAAAAGAGAGTGTTAAAAATACCTGTATGGGAAAAGCTCATTCCTGTACTGGAGGGTAAAATAAAATATGCTCTTGTGTGCATCTATAATTTTGCAAATGCCTCTTGGGGAGATGAGAACAGATTTGACTCGGTGAATGCTGATGTCCTCAGAACAACACAAGTTCTGCTGATACAGAAGCCCCACAATGGCATTGTCATTTGCAGCCCTAAAACTGGGGGGCTTCTGTGTTAAGGCATTACAGTCCATAACACATTGTATGATAGGTTACCCTCTTAAAGAGTCGGGTTTGTGCAAACCCAGGCTGCATGGTCTGTTGCAGTCTGCATGATGTGGAAAATGTGAGTAAAGGGGAGATCTTGAACTAAAAGAAAACCAAACAAAAAGCCCACTCCCCCTTCATCACACATGTAAAATCAACAGAAAATGGATAGGGTGAATGGACATGCTTTTGAATCTTTGGAACAAGTTGGTTAAGTGAGTGACAGCAAAAGCTATCAGGGGTGTAAATATAAACTCACACCTCATGTGCTCTTGCCTGATTTTGTGTTTTTACTACAGGTTTTATGTTCAAAAGCCTTCATTACTGACCCAGTTCTGCTCTTACTAAAGATTATTTTTAAAATCTGGCTGTCAAGCTCGTAGGAGCGCAGGCCATTGCCCTAGATGAGATTTTTTTGGATGCCCAGCAGAGGGAGTGGATGTCCCACTGGTCAAGGGATAGGGACCACAGTCCTGTTTTGCCTCTGCAAGTGTGTTCCGTTCTGCAGGACAGTTTTCTTTGCTTTTATAGCGTTCTGATGCTGTGTTGTGTCAGCTGCAGAGGAAAGAGTGACACATGAGCAATCATGGTAGAGTGGACATGTTGTTAATATTTTGTGTAGTATTGCAGAGCATGAGACACTTCCCAGAAGAGTTAGAAAAGCTTGTGAAAGAAATAAAGAAGTTACATTGGTGGTTTTTGTTTGTTTGGGTTTTTTGTTTTTTTGTTTGGGGTTTTTTTGTTTG
>VXBU01004561.1:28204-76676 GCA_013400315.1 Bombycilla garrulus | reverse complement strand
GGTTTTTTTGTTGATTTGTTTTTTGTGGTTTGTTTTGTTTTCTTTTTCAATTGGACAGATCACAGTAGGAAGATTCATGTCATTTTTACAATATGAAAAAAGGCAGAAGGTGACAGCACCATCACCCAATGTCCTGTCACCCAATGTCCTGTCTCTGTGTGTTACAGTCTCTAGAACACAGACTATATTGAGGAGTTTCTACTTCTAGTTCCACTCACTCCACTCATATAAAATGAAAGCACAGAGCTTCTCAACAAAATAATTGTAGATTTTTTTTTTAATGAGTTTTATAATGCATTCCACCCTAGTTTTGTTGAGTAAAAATATAGTTGCTTTGCTGAAACTTGAAATCAGCCTAATGCAGATACCAGCATGGAAAACTTAAGCCTAAAGTGACATTTGGGAGCTTGACACTTGAGTCTTTAAATGGAACATTTTAGGCAATCATTAACTAGGCATAATGCTGCCATGAAACCAGACACATTTGTGAGGAGGCACCCAAAGTTTCATTGACTAAGAACAAAACC
Organism: Bombycilla garrulus; assembly: GCA_013400315.1. Lineage (NCBI taxonomy): Eukaryota > Metazoa > Chordata > Aves > Passeriformes > Bombycillidae > Bombycilla > Bombycilla garrulus. The sequence goes on along the minus strand of VXBU01004561.1, from coordinate 76,149 downwards.
CCATGCTGTTGGTGTTAATGAGAAAAGCCCCATCAAATGCATTTTACATAACAAATATTCACAATAGTTCAGAGGAAATGATGCTGGAGAGCAGTAAAGCCAAAGTATTTGGCTTTGTCCATGTGGAGATCAGAGGTATAAGATGATCGTGTTGATGCTTTGTTAAGGTAATTTCCTGGTAATCATTTGTATATTTTACTGTGCAGTGGATTGATCTGCATTGATAATGGAAGAAATCACACACTGATTTTCATACAGCCACATCACATGGTTCGTGCTAAGTAAAAGTCTTTGCTTATGGTGCTCTAGCCAGGACCTGGCATTTTTCAGTGTAATCTTGAGCAGATAATAAGGCACTACCTTGAAAGAAGTAGGCAATGTTGTCATCACTGATTCCTTCTCAGCCTACCTGGGTAAGAGGATCATTGGGTAGAGGTTGTAAAAACTTGGAAAATTCTCTCTAGTCATCATAGCATATCAAGTTTGGAATTAATATCAGGGGAAAGAAAACTTTTTTATTGTATTCCAGTAAATAAGATATGATATTTTGTAGAAGTGGCTGAAATCATCCTGTTCAACACTATTAAATTGTGTACTGCCAAGGAATGTCCTTGGGGTGCTGCCATTGGATTGCCGATAAATGTTAGCAGGGTCCCCAAACAAAAACAAAGAGGTAAAATCCCTTAAAATAATGCATTTTCTCAATTCAGAATCAGGCAAGATAATAAGACCAAGTTTAGCTTCCTGTTGAGCAAATGTATTAAGGAAGGTGTCTCAGAAAACGTATGGTAAGAGCAAACTTTAATTGCTGAAGTGTAAAAGAATAAAATAACCCCAAAATTATTTGAATGAATTAAAACACAGACGCTTGTTTGTAAAGTATTCTGTGGAGTACAAATCTGATATACGGTAGACAGTATTTATAAAACTGTTATTTGGCCATTAATTTGCTCTTTTGGTGTTTGGTATTAATTCAAAATAAATACAGGTAAGTCTGATCTGGACATTACCTGAAATTCAGAAAGTATTTATGAATCAGCATTATCTAATGTTTGCATCAAAAGGATTGCCAGATTGTATCCAATCTTAAAAACTTTTCAAATTATTAACTCACAATTACTTTTTCTTCTCCCTTCTGTTTTTGAGGTTGGAGATGAGATAGTGCGCATAAACGGATATTCCATTTCATCATGCACACATGAAGAAGTCATAAACCTCATTCGTACAAAGAAAATCGTGTCCATAAAAGTTAGACGTAAGTAGCACACAAAAAAAAATCTTCTCTATCACCAAAGATTGCTATTAATAGATTGCTTGTGGTCTGCAGAAACTTAACAAAATATTTTTATTTTTCAGATGTTGGCATGATACCTGTCAAAAGGTAATGGCTTTTCATTTGAAACCAGATTATTCATTTTCACACAACCTCTTCTATCCAAAGAATCTGTGTTTAATTACAGAAATGTGTGAATGCTGATTAAAATGTCACATCCTTTTTAATGAACAGGCAGATGTCTTGTTTGATAAATATGATTTTATACCACTTGCCTTCTTATATGAATTAATTTCTATTTTCTCATTTGTCACAGACATCACCTGGAAATTTAATTATCAGAGCAGCTAGCCTAAAAAAGAGCTCCACTGCTTCTTTGTGTATGGAGCATTTGATGATGGCGTCAGAGTTTAGAAAAATTTAAAATCATTCTTGTCTTCCAATTTTTGTTGAAAAGCTGAATCTTTAAGTGGAATGTTTGAGAAATGTTAATGAAGGAGCTGTCGCTCTACATAGAGATATGTGTAAAATGTTCGAGTGGTTATGGTTCATGTTGCAGTCTTCCTCTGCGTTTCCTAGGATTGTTTCACTTGAGAGGGCTTTATCAATTTTATATTCAGCCTTTACTAGCGCAAATAATTGTACATTTCTTCAATATTCTATTTAAATTGCTGGAAAGGAAATCAGATGTGAGTGGTATCCAAAGAAAGTCATGGATGCAAAACAGAAGGCTCCATTCCAAAGTAGCTTCTGGAATACATTGGCATTTATTTTATCCCATAATTTAAAATTATTTTTTTTCCTTTCAGTTCACCAGATGAACCCCTTAAGTGGCAGTATGTTGATCAGTTTGTGTCAGAGTCTGGGGTAAGAGATCAATATTTTGTTAAACGTCTTCTGGAGAATCTGTAATGGTTCTGAAACACTTTCTCTTCTGACCTTATCCGAGAAGCTATTGTATGCATTACTATAATGCAATATCTTGTTGAAAGTATTCTGTGAGGAATATCTTTTGTGATATGAAATTATTCTACAGCTATTAGGTAAGGAAAGGGCAGGACACAAATGAAATTGCTTTTACTCATTAATTGCTTCTTCATTTTGCTTGAGCTTATTAACTTCCCAGTCTGTGGTTCCACTGCATAAATCTTTATCAGATTATTTGCCCTATTTTGGGCATATTAGTGGAGGAATTACAACTTTGAATGCAAGTGACTTCTAAGGGTTGCAGAAGTGAAAAGAAACACCACAATTACTGTTCTTTTGCTTTCAGGAAGAAAGATTTAGTTAAATAGTGAGTCTTATCATGTATTTCTCCAGCCCTTTTGTCAGGGAACATCTGAATGATTATTTTTCCATATCAATTTCCTCTAATTTTACTTCACTCTTTTCTGAAGACAAGGTCTCACTATTTAAGTAATCTTCTCCAAATAGATAAGTTCAGTCTTTCACCTCAGCCATGCAGCTCCTCTGAAATGACTCTACTTCATGTTTATTTCCAGCAAGATAGGACCTTGGAGCCTTGAATAGGACCTTGAATCTTATCTTGATGCTGGCTGGGATTCATCCATGAAATTTTATAGTAGTCTTGATATGAATTCAGACCAGAATTAACATCTGCAGCATTATTTTATCCCTCTACAGGAAGGAAAAGGCAGTGTTGCTGGACTTGCTTCTTCTGGAGGAAGAGACAATAAAGAGAAGAAAGTCTTCATTAGCTTGATTGGTACAAAAGGCATGGGATGCAGGTGGGTACACGTGTTTTATTTATTGTCACTGTTTTTAAAATGAGACACTCAAGGCAGTTATTTCTATACTTCTTTGATATGATGTCAGGAAAATAAAGATCCACGCTGGATCAGGAAGACAATCTGCAACAGCAGGATATCTGTGGCACATTTTACATATTTTTAGGCAAAGCATGATTACCTGTGTTGAAAGCTCTGTCATAAAGAAAAAACTTTAAAATTTAAAAATTAGAGTAGACTGAAAGTGCCTTAGTACAATTTGTCATGGAATTGGATCTTTTAAATGCTTTTACATTTTTAGATACTTAAAAGTGCTGCTTGATGATATGGCAAATTCCAGCAATATCCACTGTCAGATTCACTCCTTGCCTTCTCTGACTGCTTTCAGAACTAAAACACCATCACAAAGCTATGTCTAATTTCTAAAATTAATGTTGAATTTGCAAGTTTTTTTTAGAAATACGATTCTGGGATTCTTGGAGTCCTGTCCTTGCAATACTTAGGGAAGATTTGTAGTAGAAAGGATATTGTAGGATTTCTTACATGTTTAGAAATATACAGTTGAAAATATCAGGGCTTTCCTCTCTTGTAATTTGGAGGATGCGAAGGTTTTTTTAAAAAACTATTAAAAACTTTTAGGGATGGTTCATCATCATTTGTTGGATATATAACCTACAAAAGCAGTTTTTGTAGTTAGGCCCAGCTTAGATGTCAGCTTAAAGTTCCTGAGATAGATGTTGGCCTCTGGTTGAAACATCCTTCTTGCTCCTAATAGATAATCTGAATAAAATAACATTTTTGTATACATAGAGTATGTTGCAATTCAGTGAATAATTACTAATTCTTCATTGCATTACTTTCTTGCTTTCAAATATCATTAGTGTCCCAATCCATTAGACAGTGTAGGTCAGCATACATATAAGTCTCAGCATATACAGACAAAATACAGAAGCTTGAATATTTTTCTTTTAGCTTTTTCTTTAAAACTAGTTTTATGGTGTAGAGAATAGAAGAATAGGATGATAAACCATTGTGTGTGTACTGGTAAGTTATGGTGCTTGTTTCAGAGTTGGCTAACACCATAAATATTCTTTAACCAAAACAAATTATGAGGAAACAACTATGACTACTCACTGTATTATACTGTATTCCTCATAAATATTATTCTATAAACATTATCCAATTAGTATTTGGGGGTTTTTGTATTTCCAGTATTTCCAGTGGTCCAACACAAAAGCCGGGCATCTTTATCAGCAATGTTAAGCCGGGTTCTCTTTCGGCAGAGGTGGGCTTAGAGGTAAGTGTGCCGCCTTCCAAGGTAGTAGCACAAAGAACTCTTGTTTTGTATTCACAATTTCAAGGATTCTGTAAAGGGTTTATTGTGGGGTTTATTGTTTGGTGGGTTTTTTCCCTCCAAAAAGAAGGGAAAGAAATACCTTGTGATGACATTTCAAACAAAGCTAGCTTCCTGAAATTTTAAGAACATGAGTGACCTGGGTCAGACCAATACCTCCTTCAAGTTCAGGATTTGATCCCAAGCAGTGGCAATAGGAGATCCCAGTGTAGGAAGATGTGCAAGCCTGACCAGTTTCCAGTCTGTTTTCCTTGTGCTCTGCCATTACCCATGATTGCTGTATTGATTGTGTTAGAGAGAACATCTCTTTATGTTTTCATTTAATATATGAACTAACTTAGCATCTGTTCTGAAATTTGCATTCATTTCTTTAGGTTGGTGATCAGATTGTTGAGGTGAATGGAGTGGACTTTTCTAATGTGGATCATAAAGAGGTAAATCAGGTCTTCTTGATTCCCTGGATTTGTAGTTGTCAGCTTATTAAACATCTGTCCTTGCTTTCCTGTCCACAAAAATCATGTTTTGATACTGGACTACTGTCTCAAGTAGTATTGAACACAGGATTTTGGATATTTGTATACCTACCATTCTATTTAGTTCTGGAAACTCCAGCCTTCACAACTAGCATTTTACTGGCCTTTTATCAGTTCATTTACACTGATTTTTGTTTGTTTGGTTTTTTAATTTGCAGGCTGTCAGAGTGCTCAAGAGTAGCCGTACTTTGACCATCTCTGTGGTAGCAGGCGCTGTAAGTAGTATATTTGTAAAAGCAGAACATTTGTAAGCAGAAAATTGCTATGTAAGTAAATAAATGGATGAAAACAAAAGCTATATTTCTGTATAAGATCTACACCTTGGTCAAATCAGGGCAGTTTTGAGTGGCATGTGATTCTTTCATACCACACAAAGTATTCTCAAATAAAACATGATTGTGGCCCAATGAAAAATCATTCCCTTGACAAGGAATGGAAATTAACTTTATTGTAATGGTTTCTCATGTTTGAGAACTTCTGTTCTAATAGATAGCTGCTTCTGTTGAAACATGAAAGGTGAATTGGATTGGAAACAAACAATTTTTAATCCTGAATAGCTGATGCTTTAGTCTTATTCCAAATGAGTTCCTTTTGTAACTGTTTATCTGATGTCATTAGTGTATTGACACACTGAAAATTGCTAAATTTTTCATTTCCACTGTTCTGTGCAACAGATCTATAAGCCTTTGGGGTCTAATCTAAAGCTAGCTGAAATTAATTAAATCTTCCCTCTGACTTCAGTGTGACTTTCAGCAAATGTTTTAGTGTTTTTACTGCTTTAATCCTTCTTAGAGAAAGTGTGTAGTTCTATAAAAGAAGATAATCAAGTTCCATAGACTAATCAGTGTTTTTTAGTTGCCTTGCAACTGAATTAAATAGGGGAAAAAAAGATTTAATAAGTCACTTCAGCTACTTCCTAAGGGCTCATGTATACTGTGTAGCTACATTAAGGAATTAATAGTTTATTTGATCTACTCTTACAGTAACAAATGATGAAGCTGTCCAAAAGCACTGTAGACATTGTTTAAACAAGTACTCTGGGCTAGTTGATTAGGCTCCAGGAATTCAACATCCTAAGGATTTAGTTTCAGCTCCCAGTTATGTTAACAACTTCAAAAATATGAGCTCTACCTCAGCATGCATCACTGGGGTGATATCCTTAAAATGGCAAATTGTTGCTATGGAACTCTTCTGTTCCTCACTGCTTCACCTTGCATGTGTCTTTTCAGTCGACATCTTTGTCTGGAGAACAGATAGCATAAGGAAGCAGTTTCCCTACTATGGTGCAAAGATATTCCTCAATGCCTGGTTTTGTTCAAGACATCTACTTTGCACTTTAGAGACAGGAAAAATCCTACCTCCCTAATTAACATGGGATTTTGTTTTCAGAAATGAAAATTATATTAATGTTATGAAAGTGTCCTACCTATAGCACTATGGAAATATCTTTCTTGAATAGAAAATAGTGCTGGTGTCTTAACTGTAAAGCAAATGAAACAGGAACAAAAACAACTGAAATACATAAACTATAGAGTGTTTTGGGGATGTGCCTTTCTGGTATTTGGGTCCCTGAGTGACGACACATTTCTTCAGCAGCTAGGCATAAGAGTATTAAACACAGTAACTGTGTAGATGTCTTCACATTGTGAATCATTCAGTGTTCTGTTCTCTGGCATTTTCTTGCTCAGTGAGATTTCATGAAAGTGTAATGCGAAGTTTTTTCTGGGTGACACTGAGCATGTATTTTCGTGACCCCTACAGTGTTGTTGCTGACTTCAGTAGTTGCAAACCTCTTCTGAGGTCTTTAACACATAATAACTTAGAGGCTGAAACTAAAATAGCTCCTTGGAGTAAGCCTTCAGGACTTTGAGTTTCTGTCAAGGTGTGTGTTCCTCAGGAAGAGCAGTGTGAGGAAATGGCAGATGTGCTACTGTGTAATTGGGTTTGAATTATTTCCTAGAAGAACTGCATTGATGAGATGCTTTCACAACTGATTGGAGTGGTGGTTTTGATTGCAGGGAAAGGAGCTGTTCATGACTGAAGAAGAAAAGCAAAGAGAAGCGCGTCTCCGTGAGCAGGAACGCCAGGAGTTAATGCATCAGAAGCGGCTTGCACTGGAGACCAACAAAATCATCAAAGAGCAGCAAGAGAAAGAGAGATTGTGAGAACTCTCTGTAGGACAGTCCGAAAAATTTAGCTTAATTTGGAGAGGGCATGGAAGTCAGGAGCACTTTATTTCTGTGATGCTTCTCACAGAAGTGAGAAGATTCTCAAACTAACTTTGTTTTGCTTTTGCAGAGTCTCTGTTCATAAAATGTTTATCCTGTGATGCTGTTGATGTTCTGGGCTTTCAAATCTGATATCATTCAAAGCCATCTTGAGTAGAAGGGTGACTCTGCTCCCTGACTCTCATACTCCAATAATTCAGTGTGATATTCATTATTTTCCTGATGCTATTCTCTCATGTTTTATTTTTAGCAAGACAGTCAGAAACTTTATACTCATAAAAAAACATGCTATAGTCTCACCTCGGAAGGAGGCAGTGACTTAATGAATTAAGTAGATGATATGCCCTTATTATCCAGATGGTCAGGAATGTCCTCAGGGCTCCTAGGAAACACTGCTGAACCTTTGGTATCTTAAAGATGACTTCTAAAACAAAGCGTTTTCCCCCAGTATAAATGTATTTACTGTCTGTATCTTTTACTAACTATATGCTCACACACTTTGTTCAGGTTCTTACTCAGGAAATACTATTTTTATCATGTTATCCTAATTCCTCTTACTATAGAAGGAAGTTGGAGATTTCCCAGAAGGCTGCAGAGGAAGAAGAGAGATACCGCAGAGAAATAGAGCAGTGAGTAAAAACCTTACACAGGCAATATGCCACCTGGAAAAGGGTTCCTTGTGTATTAGATCTGGCTGAAAACATTCTGCATGTTGTTTTCAAATAAAATGGTGTAGTATTGCTATTCAGCTAAATGTAGGATCCAGTACATAGCAGTAAGTGCACCTCGTAACTGTGGTGTTGTGAATAGGAATTGGTCTGAAAATCAGCACCTGTAAACATGAGGCTTATGGCAATAACAAATTCAATGTGAAGTTGAGCACTTACTTTAAAAATATTATTAATATGTAGAGAAACATAAAATTAAGGAATTTCTGTGTCCCAGAACTTGTTTACTCTGTTGTCACTGCAACACTACATTTAATTCTAAGAGGAAAAAAGCAGTACTGCTAAGAAACAGATCAGTACTATATTTTTAACTTAAGCATTCTTCTACATTTGGAAGTTTGAAATTAATCAGTTGTTATCACAGTAAATAACTTTCCTTTTAAAGGATGCTGGGACATTGCATGAAAATGCAGGTTGGAGAATGACATCTGTTTTGATTCAGGCTTTTAGGGCTAAGACTGATCTTCAAGTCTTTGGCTTTGCCCCTTTGACATATTAAGGGGGTTTTAATTAATTTGTTTCAGTGCCTTTTCATGTATCTGTATTAGCTAAAATTTTCTGATAGAAAAAGAGCAGGGATTTCTGAATTTGTAAGGTGCAAAAAGAAATATATTCCCCAGCTGTTAAAAGAGGAAAATCTTCTGGCAGTCTTGCTGTGGACTCTACAGCAGCACATGGATGAATTCTTATGCATTCCCCTTTTCTGATCCTGGGGAATTGATAACATCCTGTTTTTTATTGTGGCCTACTACAGAAATTGCTGCAATAGCCAAAAGTTGCTATAAAAGCAGCCCATCACAGACGAAGGATGATTCTGTTCTCCAGATCTAGATTGCCTGTCTGTTATAATGGATGTTGGATGTCTGCCATGTTGTTCTGCACTGAGAGCATCTTTACCCACTCAGGGAGGGCTCTCATGCCCTGAGGGCTGCTCAGTGTAAGGTCTAGCACAGCTTTACACATCCTTGTATAATTTTTAAGTGTTGCTCAGGCATTTTTAAGCTTTTCCATATCACAATCCAAACTGTTAAGTTGGTGTCAATCTCCCTGGTGAACAAGAGGGAAAATAGTAGTAGAGGAACCTAGATGAAATCTAAAGCTGAGATGTAATGAGCAGTTGTGGCAGGCCAAAATACAATATTTTTCTGTAGTAATTGTTTGTGAGGATCATGTCTTGCCTTCTTTTAAGAATCCTTTCTGCAGGAATTCCTTGTATAAAGTCACTGTGCCCTTTTTTGGTATCTTACATTTGAAAAAATTCCAAATGTGCCTGAATGGGAGAGGTCTCTAACTCTATGTACTGCAAGTTACATTGTAACACCAGCTTTGTAAAACTAAAATTAAGGAGAAAAACACTCTATCCATTGTTCCCTGACAATGCTTCTAAATTTAGTGAGCTCAGCTACAGATTTGAGAATGTTTTCACTCAATGTGAATATTTTTTCAATTTACTTTAGCTAATTTAGAGATGCAAAAGATAATCCAAATATAAATAGCAACATATATATCTAAGACCTGGTAAATTTTGGCACCACATTATCAGTTCAAGGTGAGCTATAGTCAAGAATAGATCTTGGATCATTTAAGACAGCATATATGAAGCTACATGTTGTTAGGTTATTCAGCACTTCTGCTGTGACATATTTGGTATTTGCTGAATCTGTGTTTGAAATGTCTTTTTACTCTGATCATGGTGCCATACTAAGTAATTTACTTCTTTTGCATGCTCTTTTTCTGAAGTGTGATGCTCTCTGCACCATCCCCATCCTCTATCTGTACCCATCTATCCCACTCTCTTTTTTCTTTTTTTCCTTTGTTTCCTAGAATACAGGGGTTTTTTAGTAAGGTTTCTATATCAACAATATTTATTTCTTCTTGGGAAGAGTCACTTTTTATGGAAATCTAGAACTACGTGTTTAGGAAGCAGTCATCAAAATAGATTCAAAGATACAGAGAGGAGACACATTCTTTAGGTGAAATTTACCATTGTGACTTCTGATATTGGTGTATGGTAGATGTTCTCTCACTCAGTGTTCCAGTTAAAACTGATAGTTTTTCTAGTAAGTAATTCCAGTCCTAAAAATGAAAAATTACTAAGTGAGAGATGGTTTTTTTACTTCATTTAAGGTGACAGTCAGTACTCTAGTGTGTCACTTGTGCAGGTGTGTGCCTTAGAAGTCTAAATATTAAATAAAAATATCTTACACTGTATTTTGCACACTATCTTAATAGCTTAGTAAATAAAATATATTGACAGAAGGAATTCTGTTTTCAAGAAGCATTTTATTATGCTTTATATTCAAGAGAAAAAGCAAATATGCTGAAAAATTATAATGGTAATGAATATATACTGATGTTGGTTTCGTACTGCATTTGTTTCCTCTAGGATAACAGCAGAGGAAGAGAAATTTAAAAAGGAGTGGGAAGAAGACTGGGGTCCTAAAGAACCACCCAAATCTCTAAAAACTGTAACTGCAGAAGTGCACTCTCCCCCTCGTTCCAAACACAAAAGTAAGTAATTGATGTCAATTTGCATGCTCTTATTTGTCTCAGACACATCACTGAGCTGTATGGACTATACCACCAGCTTGTCTCCAAGTTAAGCTAGCTATGAATTGGTAATTTTCAGAAGGCTGGAAGTATATGATAAATCAATGAAATAGCTCCTATTTGACAGGTACCTATCTTGCAAAACCTGTATCCATTCAAATAATCATGTTTTTTTAACAATCAGCAGCAGGAAAAATAAATATAGTAAGGCTTACGAAGAAATGCTCTGAAGCATCAGCCTCTATAGCTTGGGGGTTTGGTGCATTGTTTTACATGTTTCTGTTCAGTGTTTACCTGTCAACCTTTTCTCAATTTGGGTTGGAAGAGATCTTAAAGATCACCTTGTCCCAACCCCCTGCCATGGGTGGTGACACCTTCCACTAGACCAGGTTGCTCAGAGCCCCATCCAAGTCTGGCCTTGAACACTGCCAGGGATGGGACCTCCACCACCTACCTTGGGCAGCCTGTGCCAGTGCCTCACAGTGAAGAATTTCTTCCTAGTATCTAATCTAAATCTATCCTCTTTTAGTTTAAAGCCATTCTCCCTTGTTCTGTCCTTACATGCCCTTTTTAAAAGCTCCTTTTCAGTTTTCTGGTAGCCTCTTTTAGGTATCGAAAGGCTGACCTAAATTCTCCCAAAAGCCTTCTCTTCTCCAGGCTGAGCAGCCCTAACTGCCTCAGCCTTTCCTCATAGCAGAGGTGCTCTATCCCTCTGATCATCTTCATGGCCCTCTGCTGGCCCCACACGTCCACATCCATGTTCTATTGGGAGCCCCAGAGCTGGATGCAGCAGTCCAGGAGGGGTCTCATGGAAGCAAAGGAGAGGGCAGAATCCTGTCCAGTGCCCTGCTGCCCACACTGCTCTTGGTGCAGCCGAGGATGCTGCTGGCTTTCTGACTTACTTGTCCAAAGGGAATTGAGACAATTGGAGCTTAGCTGGCAGTTAAGAAGCTAAATTGGAGGCTGCAAATTGTATGTGGAGAGTGTACTAAAATTGTATTTTACAAAGAAAAATCTGCAAAGTGCTCGTTGCATAATTTATAGGAGACCTGAGCCTATTCCTAACCGGATGTTTTTTATTGTATTATTTTTTGTGTGGCTTTGGGGAAGTCTGCAGAATTTCTGTTACAGGAAAAGCCACACAAATTCTGCAGGCTTCCCTTCACGACATAGCAGACTAATTGTCCTCATGTAGATTCTAACAGCCCTTCAGGACTGGAGGAGGTTGGAGACTGATTTAAGTAGGGCCCTTTTTTTTTTTAACAATTCTGTAGAAAAACATCCCATCACTAACTTAATTTTTTTTTTCATGGAAACTTCTAGTCACACATTACTGATCTCTTTTTCATTTCATGGGAACCTCCAGTTACTGTCACTTCTGTCCTCTCACCCCTTTCATCCTTTGTTTCTCTAGAAGATTTAAAGGGAGTTGCACATGACCAACTTGAAACAGATGATGTGGATGAAGTGAACATGAAGCAGGACAAACAGGTTTGCCACTCAGCCCTGATTTCCTATCCTGATTCAGATTCTTCCTGTGTCTCACCTCCTCCTGACAGTCAGTCTTGACATTGAAACGACCATTTGGTTTTTCTAGGGCAATATGTGTGGTCCTTTGGTAAATGATGAAAGATTTTTACACTGCTACTGTCATGGCATCTAAAGATACATTCATATGAAATCTAACAACCCTTCAGAGACATGGACAGTATTGAGTGCTCTGTGTTAGCAGTGTTTCTTATATAAAGTTATGGTAATATATTCTTTTTTATGTTTTTACTTAGCAATGTATTTTATAATATTTATGCATTTGGCTTGAAATATTTTGTCCTGGGAAATGGAGCTTTTCATGTCTGCTCAAAAGCCATGTTCTGCCTCAAGCCTGAATGAGTTTGGATACCTCTTTCATTTTCACAAGGCTTGCTAAAGCTACTGTAAAGCAGGAGTGTGACCATAGAAATCTTAACAGTGCACATGCCTGTGTGGTTCTGTATGAAGATTACTTGTTGCATTATCTTTGTTCGACATAAAATGTGTATCATTAAAATAAGGGAAACTTACGACTAAATGTACGAGACCCATTTATCAAGCATTTAGCTAAGAACTTGCCATGTAATATCAAATTTCTGGTGTTGTGGCGTCAAATAAATTTTAATCACAACTGATTAAAATTTATTTGACCGATTAAAATTTATTTGACACAAATCAGCACAGATTGGTCTGAGTATGAGCCTGTCCTTGGCTTTTCTTCAAAAAACAGCTTTTCCTTTACCTTTTGTAGCTTTTGGATGGTTTTATCGGTATGAAGGAAAATTTCCCACAATCCGTAAGGTAAAAAGTGTGAAATGTCAATTTGTTTTCTGTGTGTGTGTTTGAATTGGAATTCCTCATTTTTCCTCTTCTCTGTTATTAGTAAACATTCTTTATAGTCAAATTCTCCTTCTTTTAACGTGAGCACAAATTAGGATGCCTTTGGGATGCATGTGTCTGAGACTTTGTCCTTTTGAGTCCTTCAGGCTCTGAGTTCTGCCATGTGCAGAGGGAATTGTATAACAAGACTTTGCAGAAGGTGCTCATTACAGGTGTGCAGTGCATGTCTTCATGTTCTCCAAAAGTCCTCAGAATCATGTGCAGTACACAGACAAAAAGTATACAGTTATACCTTTGCAAATCTCCCTGTAGGAAAAATGCTGAAGGCAAAAGACTTTTAGGCATGCACATATGAGCAAAAAAAAAATATATTCATAGTCTTTAAGTTGATAGAATACTTTTGTGTCTGTAGAGATGCTGCTGAAGTATTGCAATTTCAGTTTATGAGAGTTTCAAATAATACTTAATATTTGATGTTGCTTCCTTCTCTTAGTTTATTGTTATTGCAATGTATATTAGCCATTCTATAGAGGAATTGCTATTGTGTTGTGTGCTCTGGTGGTGGGATTTTTCGTGATTAACTGTGGTGAAAATGCCATGAAGATTCTGTCCGTGTATCTGGCAAGAACCCGAGGTTTCAGAGGAGGTCAGGATTGTTTCTGACAGATGAAGTATTTGTGTTGCTGTTTAAGACTATTACTCCTGACCTTCTTTGTGCCCAGGATAGACTTGTTCCCATAAAAGAGATTAGGAGAAGATGGTGGATTCAAATACTTTTTTGTACTGCTAGTGACTGTAAATGGTCATGGATCTGCAACCTGTGTGAAAGCCAGGGCAGTTAGGATTTTTATCTGAAAATTATAAATGCATGTTATAGAAACTCTTCACACAATGAGGGTTGTATTTTGTGTTGCTGCTGACAGCGAATACCTCTACATATACTAATGATCTTACACAATCCCTGTCGAACTTTACCACACAGTGTGCACTAGAAGCTTGAAAAGATTTATTTTTTAATCATTTGCTTTTGGCAATGATGAATTTTCATCCTACTCCCCATTGGTAATGATTTTTTTCTTTGTTCTAAAAAGAAAATTTCACTCTGTACTGAAAATGTCTATAATAGGAAGCAAACTGAATCCATGGGGAAAATTGTAGGAAAGGATGAATCATCCTGTTGTATCTGAATGCTGTGGATGCAGCTAAGGCAGTCAGATATATGTTCATGTTCTAGAAGACTTTGGCTTGTGTACTGCTTAGTGTGCCTTTGAATTCAGTAATTCTTCAAATGTTGACACCTAGCAAGTTGACCTACTTTATGTTACATCTAGCAGACAGTACTAAATGTGTCTTCAAATTTTTTAGAGGATAATATTGGCAATTATTGTTAAGGTAAAAACTAATTGTTCCTGAATAAAATACACCACAAAATTAGGTTTATGTTAAAGCATTAGTGTGAAATGCTAGATTTTTTTTAGTTTAGCTTTATTTCCAATGTTTTTGGGGTTCCTTTTCTTCTGGGTTCCCTCCCTACAGCATCACCATGTCACCATGAAGCAACAGACCACATCCCACTGAACTCAGCAGTACAAAGTTCCAGTTAATGGCTTGACTGGGGAAACTGGCTTTTGTAGCTGCCAGGAGAAATGTCTGTTTTCCAAGGCTTTGTTATCAATATTAACGTGCAAAAGGTGAAAGGAAGACAAATAATGCTATTTAATGTGAAGCAGTTTGTGGTGGTTTTGGGAATTCAAAGCATGAAAAGTCAATAGCTGATGATGATGAGAAGAATAAAATCAAACCTGAAGCACAGCCTTTCTGGCAGTGGCAGTAATTGTCAATAAGCGGCCACCTGCTCCTCTGTTTTAGTTTTCATAAATAATAGCAGAATATGGCATTTTCAATATGAACTAAGTCCTACCTGTACAAATGTGAAAGGGTAGCAGAAATGGGATGTCACTAAAGTAGAAATAAGGAGCAGAGTGTGTTTTGAAGGCAGCAGGAACAGAGGCTTCCAAAAGACTATGTAGCTTTCCTCTTTGTTTGTATCCTGCATCTAAAATTTTAGACACTTTGTGCTTTATTAGTTAACTAATCTGAGTAGATTTTATGCAGTGCTTGTAGGAGCTACATGGTTTTCCTGACGCAGTACTCCTTCTTGGAAGCAACTCAGTTTCTGCACTGATCTAGACCTTTCCTTTATAATTCCTTATTTCAGTTTTATTATGGGATGCCATGCTGATTTTAGGGCATATGCATGAAGCTGTTGTATGCATGGACCATTCACATCTACCTATACATGAGCATCTGTTACCTGAAAGCAATCAGTCTCAGATACATATAAATGCCAAAACAGAGAGGTGGCAAATCAAGACCCAGCCAAAACTGTTTGAATATTCAAAGTTTTGTAGTGGGCCTCTGTGTGCTAAAGTTATTAACATTGCAGAGAAAAAAAAAAGCTGAATTCTCTGATCCCATCCATCTTATGTTAGGGGGCACAAGCCCTCCAAAAGATTTGAATTTCCTGCAAATTGCTCGGTAAATGAACTTCAGATTTTCTTTTAAAAAACCATCCCCATACTTGCATAGACTGTAATTAATTTTTCAAGGCAGACACTCATGTACCAAGATTGAAGTTTGTGGTGTTTTTGGCTGATTTTAAAATTCTTGTTAAAAAACCTTCCCAGAAAGGGAAAGAACGAAAGAAGTCAAAAAGTGATAGTTTTTGTGAACAGAAGAAGAATAAAAAGGAAATGGAGTTTGAGCAAAAACTTGCCAAAGAGAAAGAAGGAATGCTGGAGAAAGAAAAACAACTGAAAATAAATCGTCTTGTGCAAGAGGTATGTTGTGATCTATCAAATGCAAAGTTACATTGAACGAAAATTGGATGGATTTTTAGTGGAATTATTTTAGCAGATACTTGTTTAATTATGTCAAAGATAATGAAATTTTAAAAGCTGTTTTACTGCAAAATTCTCTTGCCACATTTGCTTATTTTTAATCAGCTTTTGCCCAAATGAGGACAGCTCTGCAGTTGTGTCAATGTGTAGTGATGAATTTGATGAAAAACAGCATAATAGGAAATCCTTCTTAAAAGTGTTATTCTTTTTAACATATTTTAGGTGGCATTTCATACTTTTGAAACATATTTGTATTATGACCATGCCTGTAATCTTTTCTAATGCACCAATGTTATGGTCAAGGTATCTGAGACAGAACGAGAAGACCTGGAAGAATCAGAAAAGGTGCAGCACTGGGTGGAAAGACTTTGTCAAACACGGTTAGAACAGATTTCCTCTGTGGAGAATGAGTCTCCTGAGGTAAAATTCTAGCTTTTCCATATATTGCATGAACTCTAGAAACTGAAAGTTGTCTCCTAAAAGCAACAGGTTTTACCAGTGAGAAAAATCTGTCTTTGTCTTTCCCCTTCAGTCTTCTTTATAAGAGGGGGAGGAAAAAGTCAATAATTGATGACTTACAGTCTATAGAATTTGCTTTTCCTATATTTTATGAAGACTTAAACATTATTTTAATGAACTGATTGTATTTTGTCCTTATAAATTATATTATCACCACTAAATTAACAGTTTTATTGTCTCATGAAATATTTGGGCTAGGTGGGACATGCTACCCCTAACAAAAGCTAGATCCAGCTATATTTATTAATATCATCATTGATGATGAGCTCTTGGAAACTTCCATGTATTGCATGAAATAAAGGAACAGGGTAAGAAAATTACAAAAAATACGAAACTCACAACGAGATAGAGTTTGGGCTTGTGCTTTAAGTTGTCCCCTTTAATTAAGGGAGCTGCAGATAGTGATTGTTCCTTAGAGCCTGATGATTCTAGACATGGAGTGAGGCTTTCCCACCATCCTGTTGCTCTGGCTGTCTTCCAAGGAAAGCCACTTCCAAGAGGAACACTGCAATCTGCTGAGCTCCCGTGGGATCCCCGAGAAACTGCAACCACAAAAGGGACCTTGGGGAACACTCTTGCATGATTTTCCTTCAGGTCAGCGTGGAGCAGCTCTGAAAAAAGCAGCTGATCTTTTGTTCCTCACGGCCCTAGGCTCAGATCCATGTGGTTTTTCAGTACAGGTCTTTATTGGAATGATTGTGCAGAGTTTTTCTCTCACTATCCAAACTTGGCAGCTTGTGTTCTGCTAGAACTTTGTCCCCCTTATTCATAAAGTAAGAAGGAACATTACAAACACTGTTGTATTTTCAGAGCTCTACCTGGATTTAAGACATGGACTCTGTGTTGTTTGCTCCATCAATTTTTCCATTACGTTACATATAGTTGCCCTACTCCAATTTTTCTACAAACCAACCCAAGCAGTTAAAGCATGTAAAACACAAACCCTGAATGCTCCTTAGGGGTAAATACAGCTGAAAAATATTCAGGTGCTGCAGGTTTGAGCTGTTTCTTAGGAACAAGAGGATTCAAGATCTCAACTTCAGCCAAAGAAATGGCTCTTTTTCAGCACAAAGCAGCGAGCACGTTAGATAAGAAGAATATGAAAAGTGTTACCCACTTGACTCAAGTGTCACCAGGAGTAATATGAATGTGTCTGTCAGACAGCTTATCTATGTAAGGTTCCCTCAGCAGAGTCTGTAAAACAGTAAAATGTCGAATTTTCTCAAATCCTCCAATTTGATCACTGATGAAAGAAATGTTAGCAACTCTAACAGCATATGTAGACTCCTTCCTTAGACATAGCCTTCTTTTTTTGGATGAGCTGCTCATTGTGTTCAAACTCTGGAGTTGTTTAGTACCCCAGGAGACCTGGTGTGGATTAACATAAATTATATTGTCTAAAGCCCCTTGAGGTTCTGAATTTCATGGCACACCAAACTTCTTGTTTTGATAGCTGCTTAAGCTTAGTTTCCTTTCTTGTACTAACGTGTGGTTATGTTTACTCAAATTTAACCCCTTTTCATTTTTTAATGACATAGAACCTCAGGGCCTGTCGTTGGTTATATTCCTTCAAATAATCACCTTTGCAAGGAGTAATTCTTGCTTTCTACTCATAAGAGCCAGAGAGGCAAAAGTTGTATTATCTTGGTTTGTCCTGTGATTTTGCCTTCTAAAAACTTCATGCCCTTGGGGTTTTTTTGAGTTTCTTTTGCCAACCCCCTTACCCCAAGAGCTGTCACACCACTCCTGCTTTTCTTCTTTTTTAAACTGGAATCCCAAGGAGTGCTTTTAGAAAGGCTTTCAGAGAAAATGTTTGTGTATATTCTGTGGGAGAAGCAAAGTTCTTCCCGTGGAGGAGCAGTTAACGCTGAGCAGTGTTCTGGGGCTGGCCATTTTTCAAAGCTGTTGCAGGCAGAAGTTTTGAGGCACATCTCTGCTCTGTCACATGTAGCTGGCGAATGAGCGTCCTTCTGCCTCTCCCCCTGCCCCCTCGATGCGGCGCTTTGCCGGGGGCCTGCAGCTGCACACCACAGATCTCGATGACATTAACTTAGATGAAGTTGACAAACCCAAGCAGCGCGCGCCGCCACCTCCGCCGCCCCCGCCGCCCCCCAGTGTCACCCCAGCGCCACCAGCTCATCCGCCTCCTGCCTCAAGTGCTGTACGAGGTCCAGCCCTGTTGGTAACACCAGCTTCCCAGGTGACCTCGGGACATGTTTGGATGCATGCACCTTTACTGCTGCACCGCGTGCCTCCCTGCCCTGATCCACCACCCTCTTTGTCCCCTGGATCCACGCTTCTGCCCCTTGCAATGTTCGAAGAGGGAATGAGGTGGTTTCTGCATTTTTTCAGTAGTGATTGCAGTCCAGAGGTAGTTTCATTTTAACATTTTTTAGCACAAGTCAGGAGGAGTTTGCTCTCCTGCCTGCATACATTGTAGCCTTATTACCCGCAGATGTCCTAGGCATTGGTTAAAAAAAAAAAAGATAATCATAGGCAGGAGATTTTAAATTTGAAAAAAAGTATCCCTGTAGTAAAAATGACTTGTTGAAGTGCTTTGAATATGTCATCAAATTGCTTTGTTAGGTGAGAAGAGTGGACAAAGAAAACTGGCTTAAAGTCAGAAGGTCAAACTTTTCAAAGGTCAAAACTGTGTAAAATAAAAAAGCAAGAGCTGGTAAATTGGTTTGATTTTTTTGCACTTTGAGAAAACATTGACTTTCTCCTTATTGCAATCTGAGTCCAAAAGAAGATCAAATAAAAAAATTCTTGTGCCAAATCTTGCTTTAGTAAAGAAATGGCAGCTGATTCATCATAATTCCCTTTGCTGAGCACTGTAGTGAGAATCATGTACTTGTTCTTTTGGCAAATGATGCTTACTTGTTTCAAGTAGCAGAAGAGGATCCCATATGATCACTTCTTTCCTACACAGTTTTCTGCATGGGTTGACTGATTGCACTGTTGGGTGTGGGGGGTTTTACACATTTACTAAATAGTCTTTGTATTTGCATGATTCTCCTTGGGTGGGAAAGGATATGCAAATGTCTCACTTTTTGGTGGAAACTGGTAGATTCTCTCTCTGAGAAAAATTGTCTTGATGTGACCCATGAATCTCTTGTAAACTCATGTGGACCTCTGATAGTGCTTGATCTGTGTGGTTCATACATCTGAAGTGCCAAGAATGTGCTAGGTCTACTGAAATGGAAATAACTGTGTTATTATGGATAGCAGGTTTCCCAAGTTATTTGCAAAACAAAAATGACGTGAAATGGCACACGTATACAAAATACTTGTGTTGAGAGGACAAATACACTCTTATAAAGAGAACAAAGAATATTCAGATAGAAGGAATAATATAGGAACTGCCATACTGATCTGACCCCAAATCAATATATTCTAATATCTGTTTCTGGCAGTTTGTCACTGTCTACATTAGAGAAAATAAATTAGTAATTAAGAAAAATATGTTAGGTAACAACAAATAACCTAGCCTTTAAAATTAATGTCAGTTTTCACTGAATATAATTAGTGTATATGAGGAAATAACTAGGCTCTTAATAAAATTAATTGTTTATAAATAGATAATTCAGTATTTTGGATGTCATTTCAGAAATGGAAGAAAAATCCAAAGCATGACAATTTATTCTTGCTACCTTTTCCAAAGTCACTTTTTAACCCCACAGATAAGCAAAAGCAGTGCATTTGTGTGACTGTGGATTAAAGATCTCATGTTTATGCCTGCTAAAGACAAAATATTAGACAACTGTAATTTTCACATAAGTTTTCATTTTTCTAATATTGCTCAAGGTGGTAAATCTTCTCTACAGTGCTCCCTTTTTGGTTTTAACCCAGATCATTTAATTTCCAATTCAGCTTGAATAAAACCTGACAAAAGAAATTAAATCCTGTCACAGACATTCTTGAGAACTAGCTATTAAAATATCTGATATAAATTGTCTATTTCTGAAAAAAATATTATTAGCTTTACACTTTATATGAACCCAGTACTAAGTGTGTTGCTGTTTAGGTTGTAAGGAACACCTCCCACGTTGGCAAGGCGTCCCCTGTGTCAGGCAACCCGCTGGTATGTCACGTGCTGTTTATCATGGCTGTAGTTTCATGAACTTCCCATGCAGTGCTAATGGCAAGGATTTGTCAAGGGTTTCACTCCGCTTGGCTAATTTATTTAAAATTCAGCACATGGAATGATCTGTGTGCATACAATGCTGTGCTGAAAGCACAGGTGGTGGAAGTGACTCCCAACGGTCCAAGGATTTTGTATTTCACCATTTTAGCAAAATGCAGTCCATATTTGCATGTTTTGAATTGTCTGTATGTCACAGTGCATGTGTTTTGTTCTTCCATCAAGGCAAAAATTGCTAGGTTTAAACTGTCTTTTAAATAGAATGGGTGTTAAGATGCAAGTGTCATCTCAGAACCACCATTTGTCTGATATGTCTTTGCACTGATTTTGAGTCAGAATGATCAGATGTCCATTCTGCACTCTAGAAAAATCTGTTGCTAAATTGTGCAACTCCAGGAGAAATGATCCAGTTCCAGAGCAGCTTAACAAGTTGGTATCTGTGAATCTGTTGATTCTGATTCTTCTGAGTTCAGAATGCTTAATGATACAATGTATTTTGCAGTGTGGAACAGCATTAGTTGAGCAAATTTCAAATATCTGATTCAAACTTTTTAAAAATTATTTAAGAAAGGAAAGGATGGGGGGAAAAAACCCACAACAGAAAAACACACACATACACATACACACACACACACACAAAAGGAAAAAAATCTCAAAAAACCAAATCCAAAAAGTAGCTTAATCCATTCGCTGGAAGCAGATAAATAATTTCAGAGGTTACAGATTGTACCATAAGAACAATCTCTGGAACACATCACATTTCCTATGAGAAACATTGAGAAAAGTGTCCCAAGAGTCGCTGGGGTTAAGTCAGAAATGGAACCCACAGAGCTCAGTTTTGAACTCTTTTCTTGAATAAAACTGTGCTTGATGTCAGTGGGCGTTTTGGCTGAGTGAGAAGTGTAGGATGGGACAAGGACATGCTGAATGATCAGCTCTCAGATGCCTCTGGTTATCTCTACTTTGTGGAGCCAAGGGCAGAGAATTAACCTAACAAACCCTTGTTGTTAAATCTAAATAATTTAATTTGAAATTCTTTATGGAAAGCTGTTTGCTGAAGACCTGCTGAATTTCATCTTAAAAGATCTATTTAGCCATAGATCAGCTAAAATCTTATTTTGAGTTCACTGTGTTCTTAAACTCAACTTTAGCAGTTTTGTTGTTTTGTTGTTTTATTTCCTCTAACTTCTCATTCAGTTTATTGCCTTTATGGGAAAAATGCCAAAAGCAAGGCTGAGATTTTTCCATAATCTTGCTGTTGAAGCTAGAATTTAGGTGAAAAGCTACTACCTGCATATAGGAGGAATTGTGTTTTGGTTTTTTGACTTTGTTAAGACTTAGTTAAAATAACTCTGTCAGCTCTTTTTGTATGTGTCATTAAATTCTTTATGATAAACCATTTGAATTGAGCAATCTTGGTGAAATGCTGGATTTGCAAAATTAGGTTGTGAACTGTAATTTTCTTAAATTAACTCCATAGCAACTTGCTCCAAGTCCACCTGTCCAGCGTCATCCAGGGGTACCAATAGTCTCTAAACCAGTTATGCTGCATCCTGACCCAAACTTCGTGGTCAGGCCAACAATCAAATCAGAGGCCCTGGTAAGCCTTTTACTATCCTTTTTCTGAGTGCTCCAGTACTGGGGGGATTTGGTTTTTGCATTGCTTTTTGANTATATATATATATATATATGTATAATTTAAATGTATCTTTTAATTTCCAGGGGACAAAATTATGTTGTTATATCAGACTCCAGTATACTGGTCATGCAGTGTTACTGCAAAGTTCACTCACAATCAGCTGCTTCTTATTATTTCTTTTCCATTTTCGTTTCAAATGCAAGTGAAGAGAAAAGTCAGAGGCTAAACATTGTAGGACCAACCATGTAGCATCCTTGGGAGTTGTACTTTATGAAGGAAGGTGAGNTTTGAACTCTTTTCTTGAATAAAACTGTGCTTGATGTCAGTGGGCGTTTTGGCTGAGTGAGAAGTGTAGGATGGGACAAGGACATGCTGAATGATCAGCTCTCAGATGCCTCTGGTTATCTCTACTTTGTGGAGCCAAGGGCAGAGAATTAACCTAACAAACCCTTGTTGTTAAATCTAAATAATTTAATTTGAAATTCTTTATGGAAAGCTGTTTGCTGAAGACCTGCTGAATTTCATCTTAAAAGATCTATTTAGCCATAGATCAGCTAAAATCTTATTTTGAGTTCACTGTGTTCTTAAACTCAACTTTAGCAGTTTTGTTGTTTTGTTGTTTTATTTCCTCTAACTTCTCATTCAGTTTATTGCCTTTATGGGAAAAATGCCAAAAGCAAGGCTGAGATTTTTCCATAATCTTGCTGTTGAAGCTAGAATTTAGGTGAAAAGCTACTACCTGCATATAGGAGGAATTGTGTTTTGGTTTTTTGACTTTGTTAAGACTTAGTTAAAATAACTCTGTCAGCTCTTTTTGTATGTGTCATTAAATTCTTTATGATAAACCATTTGAATTGAGCAATCTTGGTGAAATGCTGGATTTGCAAAATTAGGTTGTGAACTGTAATTTTCTTAAATTAACTCCATAGCAACTTGCTCCAAGTCCACCTGTCCAGCGTCATCCAGGGGTACCAATAGTCTCTAAACCAGTTATGCTGCATCCTGACCCAAACTTCGTGGTCAGGCCAACAATCAAATCAGAGGCCCTGGTAAGCCTTTTACTATCCTTTTTCTGAGTGCTCCAGTACTGGGGGGATTTGGTTTTTGCATTGCTTTTTGAGATGTCCTCAAAGAATCAATCTTTGTCCCATTTTCCACTAACTAAAATTCCTGTTTATTTTCAAGTAGTCGCTAATGGTAAGTACAAAAGAGTATTTTTCCATTTTTCCTATGGTGGAAAAAACACTTTTAGTGACAATTTTGTACAGGGGTGCATAACTCCAGAGCAGTTTAAAGCCCTAGAATTTTACATCTTATTTCTTATTTATTCAGATGCTGGGTTTTATTTTTGTAAGTTCTGAATTCATGAGAAATAAAATGTTTTTTTCCTTTGTAAACGGTCATGAACATACTTGAAGATACATGCCTCNAAAAAAAAGGAGAAATATTTCAGACAGCTAAGACAGGCAATAACTCCCAGCTGACAGTCCTTGAAATTCACCTAAAATAGCTGGTGGACTAATTAGTAGTATTTACTCTTGAGGGTCATCATGACTTAAGCTGTAAGTATTGGAGTTCTGTGTTTGTTGCAGGCACACGTGTGGGCACATATATATATGCATTTATAAGACAGTAGACCTATAAATGACAGAAAAAACATCAAATTTGTGTTGCATTTATTTAATTAAAAGCTATTTCTGGCAATAAATTATGTGCACAATATTCCTAGCTATGTTTCATTAAAACATGATGGATTTCTTTGTAATTTTTCACTTTAATAATTTAGATACTCATGTTCCTTTATTTTCCCCAATTACACTTTGAACAAGTTTGTGATACTTAGTAACCACTTTTCCCACAGCCAGCGTCATCTTGAAGCTTTTACATTATAGATGAATTGAATGGTAATTTGAAGCAGTTTTAATAAGTTGCTTGAGAGAAGGCAGGCACATGAACTAAAAATAAATTCAGATCACTTCAGTGGAGATGTTTCCTTCAGTTGGAGCTCTTTTTTTGATTGTGTTCAGTAATTTAACATCTCTAAGCAATATGAAATTCCATAGGGAAGGAATGAACAAAGTTATAATCTGCAGTTAATATCATCTAGCTCTTGAAAAAGTGTGTATATGTGAACTAGTTTGCAAAACGGATAATATCTTTATGTGTGATCAAACAGTCGGTACAAATTTTAAAAGGTGGGGGTTTTTTTTGTTTTTTTTTTTTTTACTGACTACATACAATTAGTTTAAGAAACTGGGAAAAAGATCCACCTCCATGGGAAATGCCTTATGCATTTGTTATGCATGTATGCATATTTTCCAAATCACAAGTCTGCTAAAATCTTTCAAATTCAATCGTCTTTCTTCCCAAACTGCCTTATATTATTTGGAAGATCAACATTTCTGTGGGAACAATGTTCTGGTAGAACTTTGAGAAAAAAATCAGTCTGTAAATTGGTTTGGTAGACCTCATATCTCTTACTTCCACTGATGACTTACTGCAGTAAAGGGTATTTATTCATCCTCACTGCAATGAAGTCACAAGTAATATGGGAAGTAAAACCTGCATGGATACTGAAGAGGGAGATTACACCTATTAGTTAAAAAAAGAAAAGACTAGTGTATGACAAGGCAAACAAGACAGTACCTGCCTGTCTCCAGAAGTGTGTAAGAATTATAATTAGATTTCATGCAAAAGGGGGGTGGGTTTGGTTGGTTGCTGTGTGTGGTTTTGTGTGTGTGTATGTGTTTAAATTCATTGTTCAGATACAGGACCAGTTCTGTCTCCCTTAGTGGAGGAGAGCATCACCGAAGACAAGGTACCTTCGCTGTCTGGTTTCTCATCTTCCTAGATTTCACACACCTTATGGAACTCCAGCTTTTGTGTCTTAATTTCACATAATGCACACCACTTTTTCTACCTTGTTTTTGCCTGAATTTAACTGTCTTGAGTACCAAGCTTAAGAAACTGAGGTTGATGGATTAATTTGATTCAAGCAGCTAATCCAATTGGCCTATATTCAAGCAATTTACTGGTAAAAAAGATGAAAAACCATGCACTTAAGAATAAAATAGGCATGCAAGAATGGGTAAAATTCTCCTGTTACTTGAAAGGTAGTTGGGCCAGATAGTCTCTGTTGTGACTTAGGTAACCTTATTAACTAAATTCAGGTCTGAATTACCAGGTCTTTTAACAGTTGATGAGAATGAAATTGTTTTCACTTATAAATAGGGAAATGATGGGAGGTGTTTAATCCTTAAGTGTGGCCTTGAACGCTGAGGGCTGCTCTGAGTCAAAATCAGTGTAAGCTGTACTAAAGTGAACTGGAATACACTCATGGCAAAGCCAGTTAAATTTTGGCTCAGAGAATAGGAGGAAACTGTTATGATTTAGTGGTGAGATTTTCATAGATGCAAAACAACCAGGAACATTAGTCTCTGCTCTCCCATCTATCAAAAACATCCTGTTGTGTGAGTTCAAGGCTCTGCTGCACTTGCTGCTACAGAAGATTTCTCCTCCCTTATTCCTTTGTGGCTGGATGAAGAATTTCTGAAGGGAAAAAAGTAATATTTAAGCTTTCCTCTAATTTGCAAGATTTGAAGCCTGATTCTGCTGGACCGAAGTCAAGGCAGGTGACAGGTGCCTAGATACTGTGTGGCAAGATGGGGGAGGATTGGAAAGTTCATTTATTATTTGGTATAGCCATAACAAAACAATCTGTGTTAAAAAATATTTTTTTAAGAGAGGTTCCAAACAGATTTGTGGAAAATCTTTCCAAACTTGCCCTTAAGTCCTTCAAGACAAAAACTCATAGTTTCTGTTAATTAAACACAAACCACGTATCTCTAGAATGTATTTTTCCAAGTAATGGTAGGACTATAGGACACTGAGAGAAACATTAGTGAAATTGATACATAGTAATTTGTTTTAATGCACATTGCGTTTGAAAAGGTAACCACAGTTTGGTCTGTAGAAGGTTTTTCTTGTTTCAGAGGACTCTAATACATTACCTGATTTGCTGCAAGGTTTTGAGGGGAGGCTGGGAAATTTCAGTTCTGTTTTGTATAATGATATGGGAGTTAGCCTATTTCATTTTTGAAAATTTTTGTAGACTAATAAGATACTTGGTATTTTAAGTGATTCCAAACCGCAGCATACCATTTTGTAAGAATAATGGGAGTGACAGAAAAATAGAATTAATATGGAATTTAAGACCTTGAAACCAAACACAATAAAAGGAAGTCCATTTAATAATAGAATTCATCTCTTCACTATAGGAAATTATTGGTAGGAAAGTAAATTGTAAATATATAAATGTATATTTATCAAGACTTCTCAATATTTTGGAAATTATTTTCTCCCACTTTGTCTATGTTTAGGGTTTCAATTTCTTTTTACTCGCACATCATGGATGAGAGACACAAGCACTGTTTTGTAGAAATGAGTTGTAAAAGCAGTCATGGAAAATATTTTTAAGAAATCTTGTGGTATGGAAATGTGCATTATTTATGTTGTTTCTGTAGAATTCTTTCCACTTTGCATTCAGTACTATTTCACAGTGTGTGTTCTCTCATTTTGAAATGGTACAGGGAACAGGCACTAACAAGTGCAAGTGTGATTCAGTCCCTAGGAGAGCAAAATAAGCAGTAAGATAATTTATGAATAGGTGATACTTATTTACAGCACGAAGTTAATATCTGGTTTGGCAATTTTCTTTCTTTTGCAGCCACAAGAGATGTTTAAAAGGATGGTGGTTTACAATTCATCATTTAGATCTAACAAAAAACAAGTAAAATAACATTTTCCGTGTTTTGTGTGGTACTTCTTGTTTGACTGATCATAGATTTAAAACTTTCCTTTCTAATTCTGTTGCTCAGTTTCTAAAACAGAAGATGCAAGACAGCCCTAGTGCATGAGAATTGCTAGTCTTTGTAAGCTTTAAGTGTGTGCCTGTGGCTCCTGCTAGTCCAGGCAGAAGAAGAATGAGAATAAATCCTTCAGATTGAACCATCTGTAACTACTTATATGATTAAGTGCAGCGTTTAAGATGGTTGAACACTGATAACTGATCTGATATTGATATTCCTAAGATTTCCTTGTTTCTTTTAGTGTCCACCTGCAATGCTTTCAGTAATAAAATGCTTTATCAGTTTAACAAATAGAGCTAGCATCATAACATAATTACTGGTAGGGAATCAGAGGAACTGGTGATGGAAAGCCTTGTTCATTCAGCCTTCCTATATTGCGTAGGATTTTCCCTCTGCATTTTCACTTTTGTTACTTTCTCCTGTCATAATGATGAAGTTTTCATCTCTTTGGTTTGGTTGGCTGGTGGTTCAGTAGATGGTTCCTTGAAGAAGTGAACTTTATGCTAAACTTCTCTGCTGCTGTAAAATGTGCCAGTTTCTGTACAAAACCCCTTTGTTAGTGCAAGCTAAGTTAGATGAATTGATGTTATATGAAAAGCTGGCACACAGTAGTAAGCTCACAGTGTGAGCTTTTGAGCGGCAAAACATTAAGATTAATAATAGTTTTTCTTCTTTTAATCAGTTACAATCTATAACTAGAAGGGAAAACTGAAAAATATCCAGCTTTGAGATTACTTATTTGCCAGTAAATGCCCGTGTGTTCTGAATACATAACAATTGCATTCTCAAAAGAGGTGTTTTTTTGAAAAGTTTGTTATTTCTGCTTGTGAGTTTCTCTTTCAATTATTTGTTGTTGGTGTTGCTTGGGTTTTGTTTGTTTGTTTGTGGTTTGTTGTTATTTCAGGTCTCAATTGCTCTTGACTATTGTTGTTAGAAACCAAGGAAGCAGTATCATTAGTGTAAGTGCTTGTGTTTTGGAGGTTGTTTTTTCTTTAAAGAGTAATTGCAGCTTTCACTGGAAGTCCAGACAGAGAGTTGTTTCAGTGCAATCAAATATTTTAGTGTTCCATGTTCAACTTATGCTCAGTCCTCTGAATGTTTTTGTAAGTCAAGAAGGGATTTGAATGGTCTTAGCTTTTTCACCTGAAACATCCTGAGTGGTTGGAGGGTAGGTTTAGGATTGTGCTTTCCATTGGGCGTTTCTTGGTTCATTAGTCCCTGTTTGGATATGGAGTGCACTTCCTGGTCTCTGAATTTGTAGTGTCCATTTCAGGGAAGATTTGCTACAGTTCAGTGCATGTCTTCTTACTTTCTTAGCAATATTTGTACATTATTGGATCCAGATCATATCTCTTGATACCTGGTGGTATGAACCCAAGGGGACAACAGTTTAGGTTGAATATTAGGAAATGGTTTTTTCACCCACAGGGTGACTGGGCACTGGAAGAGGCTCCCAGAGGCACCAGCCTGAGAGAGCTCAAGAAGTGTTTGGACAGTGCCCTCAGGTGTATGGTGTCACTTTGTGCAGAGCCAGGAGTTGGACTCGGTGATCCTTGGGGGTTCCTTCCAACTCAGGATATTCTATGTTTCTATGACTTTTGCTTGCAGATTGTGATACTTTTTTTGTGTGTGTTTGTTTGTTTTTGTGTAGTTTTTTTGTTTTTTCCTGTTTAAATATTATTTTCTCAGGAAAACCTCCTTCAAGGGCAACATCTGTTTTTCATGAGGACAACCTGGGACAAAGAGTTCACTGACTTCCTTTAGATTACATAATGACTTAGTGACTTGCCTGAAATTGGAGTTCTTTTCTCTAAATTACTTGCTCCAAACCCACAGATATCTACTTTAGTCATGATTCTAAAAGGCAGTACTAATTCAGTTATTCAAACTACTAATTGTTTGGGTAGTTTTTATCGTAAAATGTTTCTCTTACAGTTTTACTTAAATGGTTCATCATATTAATACACTTTGTAAATGAACTAATGATTGATTGCAGGTTTTCCCCCAGGATGAAATTTTACTCTTGCCCATGTCTGTGATGAAATTCCCATTTATCTGGTTAACAAATGTAATGCAGTGTAACAAATTTAACGTAAGGCAGTGCTGTTATGGGTGAGATCAGAACCCAGAGGGTTCACAGTCACATCAAATTTAGGCAACTGAAAGAGGTGGTAAAGAGTGTAGCAGAGGAGGCACTAGTGTTTTCTGCTGCAACTTTGCCATTTAACAGCCAGCCCTTAGATACACCACAGGAATCTCAAGCTGTGTGTTTGGTTTACAAGTGGAAAGAGGTTTATCTGAGTCTGACAGTAGAATAGTCTTTGTTGTCAAATGGATCCAGTAGAAAAGAGGGCAACAATGAATATATCAGGCTTGATCATGCACTGAGCCACTGGTCTGTGTAAGGTATTGGCTTGCCTGCTATATCTGCAAAGGGTTGTGTGGTTCTGTGTTCCCCTATCGCCAGGTTATTGCAGCTTGAGGCTACAATAGTGGGAGCTAGGTGCCTCAGTAAAGATTTTCTTAAGTTCTGAAGAGCTTACTTTAGCATGCAGTTTAAGTGCAGAGCTTTCATAAACCCCCAGCATGGCCCATACAGTCTCATCCAGTAGCTTCTAATTCTCCTCAAGAAACTGCCGCTCAAGCACCATTGACTCCTGATTGCTGGTGTGGGAACTCCCATCCTTGCAGAAAAGGTAGCTCCTGCTTTTCCCTGCAGTCTTGGTCTGACAAGGGTTAAGCTCATGTTTTGTGGGTCCTCTCAAAGCGCTGTGTCTAACTGCAGTATTACCTTCTGCATTTCAGACATTCCCTGACAAAACTCTTAAGTCCTCCACAGAACCACATGAAAAAAAAATCAATTTGTTGTCCTGAAAATTGTCAAACAAATTGTTGTCCTGCAGTTGCTTATGGTATGGAGCCAGCTCCCTGAAACTCCACATCAAGAGGGAGAGAAGGGGAAAAAGAGTCCTGAAACTCAGACAGGGCAGAGTAGTATTTACTGACTGCTGAATTGCAGCCTGTCATTTATACCTGTTACCATCCAGCATGTTGATAATCCCAAGAAATGTTGCTCCAGAGTGTGGCAGAGCACACATGCCTGTGGTGCTTTCAAGATTTATTTCTGTTCTCTCAGGTGTAGAGAGGAACTGTGGAGCTGACAGGTGGTAAACTCTTCCTCAGAAATGCTCCATGATATGACCAACTCAAATTATTGATCTGTCATGAGGTTTTGAAATGTCTTCTGACTGTCAGGATGGACTCTTTGCTGTCTCTCTGGGCTTTCTCCAGTTACTCTCTTCTTTCATAGCTTACAGAATTACATGTTCTCTCAATAATAAATAAGATGGAATTTGTGTGTTAAGTGTATGAGTGAGTTGCTGTTTTTACAATTAAATATCATTTTATTCTCAGGGCTTCCAGAAGTATGTGGAAGATTTTGATCCTTATTCAATGGTAAGGAGAGAATTTAAACATGCCTCACTGTTTAATATGAAATACTCTGGAAAGTATTCGAAAAGCCTTGATTTGAGGGCTGAGAGTGGGCAAGGTTCTTGGTTGTTGCTTTTCTGGGTCTTTTGTATTTGCCTTCTCTAGTCATGTTGAACAAAAGTGTTCTTACAGGAAAAGGTGATGAAGCGTTCTCATCTTCCTCTTACACTATTATAGAGGAAGGAAAGGTCCCTTTTCCCCCAGAAACTACATAGATCAGCCTAATTATTTTGTGTTTCCCAAGTGGAAATGATTAATCACTATATCTTTTCACAGTTTAGCCCAGACCAGATAATGGGAAAAGACGTACGGCTATTACGAATAAAAAAGGTAAATGTTGTGTTGGTTGATTGATGTTTTAAAGGGTCATGTAAACATTTTATGTACAGCATCATTTACTGGGAAGAAGGAAAGATTAAGCTCCTGATAATGGCAAAAATTAACAGAATTTTCTGAACTAGAATTTTTTTTTCATAGGAAGGATCACTGGACCTTGCAGTTGAGGGAGGAATTGATTCTCCAGTTGGAAAGATAGTTGTGTCTGCCATCTATGAGGATGGTGCTGCAGACAAACACGGTGAGCAGCAATGTGGAATTTGAATGCTGCTGCAAAGTGTCTCCTTACACTGGCTGAGAATGGTTGGCTGATTTCATAGCCTGGTGCTGAAAGGCTCACATAGACTGCCCAAGGACCTAAGTTCTTTCTCAAGTTTAAGGGCAACCCACACATGCTGCTTAAATTAAATAATTATGTAAAATTTATAAAAACAAACACCTGATTCTCTGGTGTATTCTTTAATCAAGGAATGCGTTCTCCATTATTTCACAACTGCCAAGCAATGACATTTGTAGTACTTCCACATGGAAAGCAATTATCTGACCACAATTACACTACACCGCTTAATTTTGTTCTTTATGCTACCTTAGATAGTAATTTGTCTAGTTAAGCAGCTGGCTGTACTCCCAAAACCCAACTCAAGGCCAGGGCCTCTGAAGCTTAGCTCTTGAAGGCACAAGAAGATGCTCACCAACACACCTGGGCTTTGCACCTGGTGGGAAGTATCTGCCATTCTTTTCTTGAGAATTTTTGTGATGACCAGGTCAACAGAGAGGGTGATACTCCCTTACACTGTCTTTGCTGTCCTTGTCCCAACCTGCACCTAAATTCAAGTCACTCTTGTGAAAACATCTCAATCATTTGTTCTCCTCAGTGCTCTTTTTGGCCCTTCACTCTTTTTAGGATCTCTCATAACTAAGGCTGTCCTATTATCATCCTCTTCAAATCCAGTTCCAGTTAACTGTTTGTGGTTCATTCCAGATTGGCAAGTCAAGATCAGTTCTAAGGAGCAAACACTACACAGACACTTGCAAAGCAATGACAGTCATGCAAACCCTTGACAAATGCCATTTTATTCCTTCAGGAATTTAATTATTTTTGCCATTTCTATGGAATAATGGAATTTTTTGGGTTGGAAGAGACCTTACAGATCACCTAATTCCAATCCCCTGCCATGGGCCCCATGCAGCCTGGCCTTGAACACTTCCAGGGATGGGGCATAGCAGTAACATCCTACAGTCAGTCACAGTTTGTAAACTGTATGGGTGGATTACCCAAACAGGCAAACTGTAGGAAATCATACTGAACGGGTTTCTTACTTCTTTCTTACTGATCCCATGATCAGTAAGAGATTAGTTTGGCTTTGCCATGCTCAAAAATTCCCTTTGTGTTTGCCTCTAGCAGACTTCAATATTTTTTGGTGCAGACTTTCACATCCAGTGAGAACACTTTCCGTTAGGGTCAGTACTGCACAAATTGGCACATAAAAGGCTCCTAGAATTTTGTTTTGTCACATGCATGTATAACATATTTGTCTTTTCCCCAGGAGGCATAGTGAAAGGGGATGAAATACTGGCTGTAAATGGCAAGATATTAATTGACAGCAAGCTGGCAGAAGCACAGGCAACTCTAGCAAAAGCTTGGAATATGGGTGGGGTAAGTAACCTGGACTACTACTTCATTCTACATACAGAGCTCATATGAGAGCTACTTTTCTATCATGACATTGTCATGTCAGCACAAACAAGATTACAAACATCAAAAGTAGTGGGTATGTCAGGTACTCCCCAAGTAAGCTAAAATCTGCAGAAGATGCTGGTATGTAGCATCTCTGAAAACCATGTGTGTAACTTACGGGAAAATTTCATGGCATTGAAATGTCAAGATTGGTATTTAAATACATTACATTCTGTGTTTATAGTACCTTTAAATGTAGAATCACTCTTTGATATTGAAAAGTACTTGTAAGCTGATTGGAATTTTCTGATAATAGCTTATCTTTGATTTTTCTTTTTTGTACAAGCAACATTCCCCTTCAGCTACAGCGAGTGTTTCCACAGTAAGAACTGTCTAAATTGCTCAGATGACCAATACAGGATGATACTTAGAATAATGTTTTTTAAAAAATCATGTTACACCAGTAGATTTTTCTTTAATTTCAAAATACATATCAAACAGCTCAATCCTTAAATGGTCTTCCTATGTAAATTTTTAATAGAGACCTCGATGCTGCTCCCTGTGGTTTTCCAGGAATAGGTTGTCTCCCTGATTCTCTGATTCAGTGGTGGTCCACTGGCTACCTCTAAAAGCAGTATTTAGCAGCAGATGTTTGCCTGTGCTTTTCTTTTCTTTTTCAGGATTGGATTGACTTAGTCATTGCAGCATCACCTCCAAAGGAATATGATGATGAAATGTAAGTGCATAAGCTTTTTTTCTCTGGGGATTAAAAGCTGAGTAACAATAGCCAGTTTGCTTTTTTTGTCACACATTTTTCAAGTACCTTCTTCTTATGGACTATATAACCTCCTGCTTTATATGGTTGCTAATTTGATAGTTATAAGTAGCTGTCATGCATTACAGCAGTGGTTCCCAGACTGCAAAATTGTGATTCTCAGAATTGGTTGTACGTGACTACACACTCATACTTTCAGTTTAAAGTTTGAGGATTTGGGATTTGGTTTTTTTCAAAAGTTACACTTACCTTCAGTCTGAATCATTTACTATATACCTGTAGATCATAATTTAGGGAAACAACTTCCCATAAGCATTCTGCATCACAACCAGGAGTTTAATTCTGTTGTTTGGTTTGTTGGTTAGTTTGTTTTTGTTTTTTTTTAATTAGGTTGCAGTTACTGTTCTTGTCTAAGCAAACTTATGTAAAATTTTCAAAAGAGATTAAGTGATTGGGGTATCTTGGCAATGTTCACAGAATCCTTTTTTAAAGATAATCAGCATAAGTGTGAAACAGAAGATTCTACAGCTACAAATGTGACAGTGGTATCAAGTCTATACAACTTGCTTTACTTTGGACAAACAGTTTCAAAAGCAAGACCCATATTTTCTAGTTTGAGTGAAGGAGAAGATCTGAAGACATCCTTACTACCAAGTAAAATGGCAGAGCAAGGTTTTGTAGTCACTGTTAACCTGGGCTTTTGTTCTGTGCAGAATACTGAAGTATTAGTTGCTGTAAATCAGTTTTACTGGCTAACACCAACTGCAGATTGATGTGAAATTTTGTTTACTACCTGTGCATAAACTAATGGGCAAGGAAATAACTGTCACTGTTATTTTTGTTTTCATATCTTAGCCCTACCATTCCCTCATCAGCAGTCAGTCCCACCACACATAGAAAGGTTTTTGAAGGCAGTGCACCTGTGTACAGACAAGGGTATCTCCTGCAGCTGTAGCCACTGCAGTGTCCCTCACGGTGAATAGCACACCTGGCTTAACATGGTTGGCCATTGTGAGGCTGCGTTATTTTTTCAGCATGTGCCTGCCTGTGCATTGCTTGCCATCCTTGCTTTTGTTCCTGGCATGCTGGAGCTGGAGTGTTCTTTGGGCTTTTGCCATGCCTGTGCTATTAAAATATAAGTATTTAGTTTCTACTTCATAAAGTCCCTCGGAGATCCTCTGCAAAATTGGGTTATTACCTGCCAGATTATTAAATAAATAGGCCCTGTCTAAACAAGTAGGATCAACCTAAGGTTTTTTCCTTATCTGTGGACCACTGCTGTGGCTTTGCGAGTTCCTAAGTATATAAGCAACTACAAATTATTTTCTTCTGAAGGCTTGTCCAAAGAACAAGTTTCCATTTGGATTATTCACAGTGTGCCTGTAAACAAGTATTCATGAGTGTTTGGTTTTCACTGAAGTTTGTCTCTGTTAATTTGTCATATACCTATACAACGGGTTTGTTCTGAAATTATCCTTGTCTCAGAAATTCAGTTTACTCTGTATGTTTTCTCTGTGGCCATAATCACTGTAAATATGGTCATAGATTTCTAGAACTACCAAGGTAAGATTTCTTGTTGCATGTGGGTCTTCTCAAATATTACTTATAATGCAAATCAAAACTACTTAAGGTCCAGTTTAAAAACTGTGCTTACTAGAAAGATTAAAAGTTGCACGAGAGCTAATAGCATGTTTCTCACTATCTTTTTCTTTTTTCTGACAGGACATTTTTTTAAGGAAGACTACGACTGTTGAAATGGAATCTTTCTTCAGCAGAAACCTGCTGCTCAGTAAATTAATAGGAAATCAATAACCACATGAAATGCATTTTATTGACTGACCTGTGAATTGAACTAGAGACATCAGATTCTTCAGACAATTTGAATAATTTATCATCGTTCTATGGACACACAGCAAAATTTTTTTTGCAAGATGTTTGAAAAGAACTGCTGACCAGCGTAGTTCAGTCTGTGAGCGCTTGATCTCTTTTTGCTATTTTGAGGGGCCAAATTTTGCAAATCATCTTTCAATTTTCCTGGAAATAGACTCTAAAATGACAAATGAAGATAGAACACAGATGTCTGTTCCCACATGCAATAATTGTGAATACATATTCACAGGCCAGTTTGGGTGTGAAAAGAATTATATTTTTACTTCCTAGATAGGGTTTTTCCTGGGAAAATGGGACAGTACACAGGTATCTTCTGTTCTTGTATTCTTGTAGCTCTCTTAATGGCCATTTTTGTGTCTCAGTTGTGAGGTTTTTTGAGCATAAAAACCCTGCTGGTAGAAGAACTGGGAATACCAGGAATGGGAGCATTATAAGGAATAATTTTGATTGTGTTGTTCATACAGTATAGAGAATCTTCTGTACCAGCAGAGAAAATAACTAGCAAGTAGCTCAGATAAAATCATTATTCGTAGTCACATTCATACTCCTGAGTATTTGTATTGGTGGCAAAAATTCCTCCCTCATATAGTCATGGGTGGAAAATTTGGCTGTGATTCAGAGTCTGCTGTTCTGTACTTTGTTCTCAGTGAGCCTATATATGTGACTAAACTGTGCAGGAAGCCACCAAGTGTAACTTTTTGCTCTTGGTGACTCTGCCTTAGGTTTGAGTAAATTCCTCAAGACCATAAAATTGATACCAGCTTGGCTTTAAGTATTATTACAGTTGTAGACTTAGTAATTATATTATAGATAAACCTCTTTAGAAATGTCATTGTCTTCTTCCTTTCTTGTACCTGCCAGTTTGTGTTCTATTTTTCGTGTCGTGTTTATATTTTTCTCACCTGTTCTACTAAGAGACAGTTCGTTGGCATATCAAATTCCCACTGAAGTCTTGCCTTTTCAAGGTTTGGAAGCTCTCCTCCAGCACATAAAAGTAACAATTACATTCCTGAGAACTCTGTACTTACATGCAGATGCTTACTTATGTTGACTTTCTTTATTTGCAGTATTCTTCCAGTATGCCAATTAATGTGCATGGCAGGGTAGATATATTAGAATATTTAAAATGTTGAACTCTTACAACCAATCCAGAAATAAAATTGCATTTGCCAAATGGAAGAAGTCTAGTTTCCTATTTGTCTCTGGGTTTGTACATCGTAGTAATAGTTAATCTGCTAAAGTACACAGATTTGTGAGTTTCTCTTCAGTAACAGATCTACTTGCAAGAGTGCCACCCTTATGGAACTCGAAATTCACTCTGCACAGAAGGGAATTTTCCTTGGGCTGAGCTTCAGTAGTCTTTGACAGAGTTTTTGGGGGCAAATTTGATAGTTGGCAAGCTACCACATATGCTACAGAGTATTTTTTTGCTAGGTCTTAGCATACATATATCCAGGCCTCTAGACTTCCTAACCCCAAACTAATGTAAATGCTGAATGCATCAAGATCAGCACCAGAAGGAAATTGCAGCAGGATGTTCTTCTTCTGCTGCTTTGGTTCCCGGTTGCCTCTCTCCTGCAGCCATCTGGACTGTGTGACTGCATCAGAGAGATAAGTGGTGCTATCCACTGTTCTCCCAAGGGCTGCTCAGATGTTTTGTACCAGCAAATAGAGAGCCACAGTAATGCACTAGTAAAGAACTTCAGTGCTTGATTGTGCTAAACACTGTCTCAGCACACTGAGAAACATAACACAACAAAACTTAGAGGTTTTATATTAGAATTATTTCTACTGGTGTTATTTTTTCAGAGACAGAAGGAGCACAGAAGACTGAGCTGGGAAATCTGTGGGAGTACCAGCAGTTGAGTTGTAGCCTTGCTTCTTAGTCACAGAACTATCTTCTCTCCATCTACCCTGTTAACTTGATTCTGCTTTGATACAGCTTAAAATGCATGAGAGGCAGTTGAGGAAACAATTCCTGCTCAGTACTCCAGGTATAAGAGCATATTGCTCTGAGTTCAACCTGTTTTGCTTTAGGCAATGTAAGGAGGTGGTGTCAGGAGAAAGGAGCCTGACATTTCAGAAATCTTAAAATTATCTTAAGCCATTAGCCAGGGAGTTTTTTTACCCTAGAGCTGCATCCCATCTTCCATTTGCCACCTATCTCAAGGGGGTGGAAAATGCTACAAGAAAATACATTTTTCAAGTAACTTCACTTTCAGTTACTTTGATGTGTGTAAGCAGTGTCCCAGGTGTAAATAATTTAAACAGGGGTGCCCATTTTGAGTTGCTACTGCATTGTTCTTTGGTGTTTGTCAATCATTAAATGTGCTGGTGCCTCAGCCCTGTTCAACAAGGCCAGCTTTAGAAAGATAACTAAGAGTAAATGGGACTTTCTCTTGTTCAGCCAGTGCTCAGTTTCCTTTGGGAGTATGGAAACTGTGACCTGATGCACAAAGCAGG
The DNA here is from genome assembly GCA_013400315.1 of Bombycilla garrulus. NCBI lineage: Eukaryota > Metazoa > Chordata > Aves > Passeriformes > Bombycillidae > Bombycilla > Bombycilla garrulus. The sequence continues at coordinate 38,661 of VXBU01004561.1, read as the reverse complement.
AAGAAGTCCAAGTACTTCACTGACAGTATCACGAATGCTTCAGACCACTTTTAAGAGAAGATGGTTTTTTGTTTTTCAGTTGCTGTAATCTCAGAGGGAATATGTGTAGTTTCTCAGAGCTGTTTGTTTGGTTAAGACAGCCAAACCCCACTATCTCTCTCTATGGGATAATAACCCAGAGGAAGACTTTCTCAGAACTGTTAACAACCATTCTTATTCTCTCAGGAATTTCTTGGCAACGTTGTCACTAGCAAACCCCCCACAGTTGCTGAACTGGAGCATGAATTACATTAGAGACTTGTGACTTTCACATCTGCTCTGTGAGCCTGTGCGTGCCTGTGTGCAGGCAGAAAACGTGAGACCCCATGGATCAGAACCGTGGCATGCATTACAGGATAGGAAATACTGTGGTTTAATACTCATATGGATATCAGCATAAGGGAGGTCTTTGATCTATTTATTACTGCCATTCTGCTAATTCATAATTTAGCTATTATTTCACACATGGCCATGGCATCTTTTAGAAACTGTGCTTACATTTCAGAGAAGCTATGTTTTTTTTTAAAAATGCTCCATTCACAAATGTACAGTATAAGGAGGGATGTATGCATGTACACACACAAGTAAGTTTTTTAAAATCAACTTAATTTGAGGAGCACACAAATACAAATAATCTCAGCACTTCATAAATGTGAGATACTTGTTATAAACCCTCTCACCATTAAAAAAAAATCATGGTTTTGTGTAAAAGGACACCTGTCTGGTTTTAATAGGTCCTCCTATTTGCTTTTGTTGACCCTGATAAAGTGTGGTGATAATTTGGGTAGCTGCTGTCAAATTCTTAGCCATCTTTTACTACAGAAATGTCCCCCTGGGATCTCTGTTGGTACAAACAGACACCTTGAAACTGTCTAAGGACCAGGTCTAGTGTACAAAAGCCAGTGTCTGAGATGTAAGTACCTGGATTATAGAATTATAATTATAATGGGATTATTTAGGATTATAAATCAGATAATTGATTACAGTCCCTTGTAATCAATTTATGATAAGGTAATAAGTGCTTGATCCTCATACTGAGTTTGACCTTCAGTGTTTTTCTGCTGTCTGCCAATTTTATCTTTTGCCATTGTCCCTGCTGTCAGGAGGTTTCTGCTTTTTTGACTGACAAATTTCTGGAACAGATTTTAAAATTTATTTTCTGCAGAGCTGAGATCTGAGGTGGCTCCAGGTGGGCTGTTCATAGGTCATGCAAACATTTTTAATGAGACTGACTAGTATGCTTTCTTTCCTTCTTCCTAGGGGAGGCATCTAAAGGTTTGCCTCTGCTGGAATACTTCTTCCTCTATCACTAGATCCACATTTGATGTGTTATTGAGGGACACAGATAACAACATATCACTTTGATGAGAATCAAGGTCTACTTATATTTACAACAAGATAACCTGGGCTATTTTTGATCTCCACTGAAATCACCTAGGATGAAAGAGGAAGTGGAAACAGACATAGGAAAAGACAATAAAATTTCTTTTCTCTAGAAAGGAAGTTTTTGACATGTGAAACTTCAGAGGATCATGGCTTGCAGTTAAGAAAAAAATGTATTCTCCAAACTGTGATGATGGATGCATACTATAATAGTGTAAAACCCACCAGAAGAAAGTTTTAAGTAATTAAGTAAGTTGCAGACTGGCAGCTCTTGGAGAAGTCTGAATGGCTGTTGAACTCAGAATGCTTGTCTACATGGAAAAAACATGGATGGAGTCTGACATCCTGCAGAGAGTTGCTTCATGCTTCACAAAACCTGTTGCATAATCAGCAATGGATATCCCTTGCACACCTGAACTGTGCTTGATAGATGTTTGCCACTTAGAAAGCAATCATAGACTGGAACAAGAAAAACACTTCAGTGTATGCTTAAATGTAAGCATATGAGCCAATCCCATTGACATAGGTTGAGTTCAGTAGTCCTACTCAGGCTTGAGTATTTTGCTGGATGGAGGCCTGAAGGCAATTGATGCCTTAGTCCTGGACATGCTTAGTATGGAAACTTGGTAACGCTAAAGTTCTAGTAGTCATACTGATTTTTTGTTCCTCCTCATTCTTTCAAATAATCTTTAAAGGTTATTCCTCCCACCAGCTCCCACTGCCCATTTTCTTGGCTTGTCCTCATCTTATCTTTTCTCACCATTTCTCTTCCAAACATCAGTAAAACTCATTAGCCTTCAATAGCTATAACAGTTTGTTTATATGGTGATTAGAGTAAAGTTTGGGAGAAGGAGACTGAGATTGTCTCAACATAAACTGAACAAGATAGAAATCAGACAGCCTTTTTGAGGACAAGGACTTTTCTAAACAGTAAGGAAGTGAGAGGGAAAGTTGCTAATGGTTATCCTTTACACAAAGCTACATATATGAGCACAGAACCAAGAGAGTTTCAAACTACTTCTCCTGATTTTTTTTTCCTCTTCTCTTTGCCTTTCCACTAAGCAGTTCTGGATGCTTTAGCACTGAGACCCCATGTTCATGCTGGCAACAGTTTAAGGCTCTTGATGATTAATGCCACTTAACAGAGTGCAAAGGTATAAAACTAGATATAAAACATTTTTAGAAACACTTGAGAGAAAATTAAGCTTTGACTAAAATCTTGTGATAAGGATTTCCCTGACAGGGTGAAATAACTTTTCAGGGTTATCCTTTGAAACTAAGTAGACTATAAATTTGCAAATATCAGTATTTTTGTTATTTTTTCTCCCCTGCTTAGTATAAAATGTGGAATTTTCAGAGTGGAGACACCCATTAACAGATTTTAATTAGCAGCAATTCCAATCTCAAGGAGGGACAGAGGAAAGGAAAGATAAATGCATGTTCCTGTTTTGATTATTCACAAAGAATTGTGGTGAAGCAGATCTCAATGTTATTAACCTAGGACAGAAGAAATTGCACACTCTTCCTCAGAGGAAATCAGGCCATTCCATCTAAATGCAGAGGAGTGACATGCATAGCAAGAATCCAGACTGAAAGGACACCACAAGTCTTTTCTCCAACTAATATATAAGTTTCTCATTTCAGAATTTACAGGTGGATATAACATAACTTATAATATTGTTTTTCTTCTTGGAGAATTTGATTCCAACAAATTTCTGTTAATACTCATAGGGCTTATTGGAACAGAGGTGGTAGGAATATTTTGTGCTTGGATCGTTCACATGGAAAAGTTAATTGAGTGTATTAAGTTGCCATTTAAGTTGTAATTATTTGTCACATATTGTAGTGCTGCAGGAAAGCTGTGTTTGTTTGTTGTCAACTGTGACAATATTCACATTTCTTTGCCTCTAGCCAGACAAACAGATGCAGAAATGTTTTGGGTTTTTTTTCTATTATGCTATTGAAGTACATCAAGAATAATATAACTTCTCAAGGATAAAATTACCTGATATTGCCTTTTCTAATGATGTCTTTAAACCCATGTGTACAGGAACAGATGTTTAAAATACCATAGTAAATAGATGGGGGGAAAGTGGCTAGATTTATAAATTACACAAAGGGACAAAATGTTTACCCTTCTTTGCACTAGAACAATGCAAGTGACTTTTATACGAGGGATGTCACCATTTTCCTAGGAAGTAGACAACACCTGAGTATGAAACCTCACCTGTTCTTTCTTTCATATTGATGTGGTCTTTTAGTTACAGGGCAATGATCACTATGGCCAGCTGTATTCCCAGTTGTGGAAGAGAGAGGAGTTTTATCTAGTTGTAGCATGATCCTTTCCTTATCTTACAATATCTTGAGCCTTCATTGCCCAAACTACAAGCAAATGGGGAAATGGCAAGTGCTTTTTTACGATGGGGTAAAAAGAACTGTCAATTCAGAATTTAAGTTCGGTTTGTTAAAGAAGCTATGGCCAGTTCCAGGACTGGGAATATGTAAAAAGCAATCTTACTTTTTCTGTCCGGTTACTGCGAGCATGTCCTGAGGATGTATCCCTGGCACACATGAGAGAACCATCCCTTGTCAGTGCTGTCCAGCTGGGTGTGGTTGTTCTCGTCTCCGCTGCGTTGCTGTTACGCTGCAGATGAAAAACACAGCTGAGAGTTGCACGTGAAAAACCTCCATGGCTGAGCCCCAGCACTTGACATTGCCCTTCACATTTGGGCTGCCAAAATGCAGACGTGCAGAACATTTCCACTGGCTCGTATTGCTGCCTTATCACGGGAGACAAATATAGCCTGGGGAAAGCATGCTGAGAAAGGCTACCTACAGCCGTGAGAGAAAGAGAGAATCAGGAATAATTCCATGTGGGAGGGAAGATCAGAGTGTGGGAATTATGCCCTACATAGACAGTTCTGACGCATCCCCTTGTGGTGTCAGGTGAGCAGCCAAGGGTGTTTGTGCCAGCACATGGCTGCCCAGGTACCTACTGGGAGCTGTGACAGGCTGAAGAGTACCTGAGACTGTTTTAGGATGAGTCTCTACCCAAAGAGACTCTGCAAGCTTGCTACAAACTAATTCCTGTAGAGAAAGGCATTTTTGTCTACTGTGTTTTACAAACTGGTCTCATGGCTATTTATTTGAAAAGCTATAGAACCTGACACAGTGTTCATTCATGTTACTGGTCAATTCTCATTACATCCTCAGAGGGATTTCAGCTCTATCAATCACAGTTGTGTTTACAGTTTTTGCACTCTACAAATTCACTGCTGCACTCACCAGTCAGCATTGTTTTCATATCTAATGCTACAGACTCAGTGCAGCATATGCTGTTATGAAAAGAAAACATTTCAGCTTTGGGAATATTTTTTTTTCCAGAAAATCTACAATAATATGTCTTCTCTTTTAAGAGCAGATTTATGATGTAAAACATTAATTCAGCCTTGTGGTATCGCCAGTCAGGGAAAACTAATACATGTCCTGAGGGGAAAACTACTTCTGAAGGAAACAGGAATTGTTCTCTTTATAACCATTACCAGGAACACAAGGAACTTCTTCAACTTTTTTTCTTTATCTCAACAGTGTAGCTATTTTTTTTAAATTTATGAGTTTTCATAATAGGCACATAATTTTCTTACCAGTAGCTCATTCTTTCTTCAGAGCACTTCTTATAGAGAGATCTGCAGTTGCTTTACATCCTGCACTGATATGGCTACCTCGAACTGTTTGCTACCACTTGTATCATAATATTGCATGCAAGGGCCAGTCAGCATCAGGCTCCTGATGTGTCTTAAAACATTGTCCCACCTCTACATATTCTTGTTTTCAGAGAGAGATGAATCCTACATAGGAATAAAAGCAGATCACAGAATCATTAATTTGGAAAAGATCTCTCAGGTCATCAAGTCCAGCAACTAACCCAGCACTGCCAAGTCCACCACTAAACCATGTCTCTAAGTGTCACATCTAAGTGATTTGTAAATAACCCCAGGGATGCACACTCAACCACTTCCCTGGACAGCCTGTTCCAAGGCTGGAAAACCCTTTTGGTGAAGAAATGTTTCCTAGTATCCCATCTAAACTTTCCCTGGCACAACTTTCAGCCATTTTCCCTCATCCTAATGCTTGTTACTGGGAAAAGATCAACCCCCACCTGGCTACAGCCTCCTTTCAGGCAGTTGTAGAGAGCCATGAGTTCTCCCTTGAGCCTCATTTTCTCCAGGCCGAACACTCCCATCTCCCCAGCCACTCCTCACAGGACCTGTGCCCCAGACTCTCCACCAGCTGCATTTCCCTTCTCTGGACTCACTCCAGCCCCTCAATGTGTTTCTTGCACTGAGGGGCCCAAAACTGGACACAGCACTGGTGATGCAGCCTCACCAGTACAGGTGGACAATCCCTGCCCTGGTCCTGCTGGCCACCCTATTGCTGATCCAGGCCAGGATGCCCTTGGCCTTCTTGGCCACCTGGGCACTGCTGGCTCATGTCCAGCTGCTGTCACCAGTCCCCCCAGGTCGTTTTCTGCCCAGCAGGTTCCCAGCCCCTGTGCCCCAGCCCGTGGCAGTGTCTGGGGTTGCTGTGACCCAAGGCCAGGCCCCGGCACTCGGCCTGGCTGCCCCTCACACAATCGGGCTCAGCCCATGGATCCGGCCTGTCCAGATCCCCCTGCGGAGCCTTCCTGCCCTCCAGCAGATCAACCCTCCCACCCAGCCTGGTGTGTCTGCAAACGGACTGAGGGTGCCTCGATCCCCTCATCCAGATCACTGATAAAGATTTTATACAGGACTGGGCTGAGCACCAAGCTTTGGGGAGCACCACTGGTACCTGCTGCCAGCTGGATGGAATCCACTCACCCCCAGTCTCTGGGCTCAGCCAGCCAGACAGTTTTTTACCCAGTGAAGAGTACACCTGACCACTCCATGGAGAAGCCAGTTTCTCCAGGAAAATGCTGTAGGAAATGGTGTCAAAATCCTTCCTAAAGTCCAGATAGGAAACCTAACAGCCTTTTCCTCATCCACTAAGCAGGTAATTTTGCCATAAAAGGTGAACAGGTTGGTCAAGCAAGATCTGCATTTCATGAATCCCTATCTGATCCCCTGGTTGTCCCATTTGTGCCATATTGTGCCACTCAACATGATCTGCTCCGTGACCTTCCCGGGCACTGACAGCAGGCTGCCAAGCCTGTGGTTCCCTGGATCCTCCTTCCTGACCTTCTTGTAGATTTCACATTTGCTAACCTACAGTCAACTGGGACCTCCCTGCTGAGCCCGGACTGCTGATAGCTGTAATATTTTATTTTAAATGCTGCCAGAGTGTAATTTCTCAATTATTTTCAAACCATTCTCTACTACACTCAATTTAGAGGGATTCTGTGGCTTTACAAAGGTCTTGTTTCTATTCTTTTCTCTTTAAAAAGGCAACTTGTAAATGCACCGTGTAACTCATTAAAGCTAATCTGAATATCCACTACTCCCACTCATCCATTACATCAGCCACTTAAGGAATTCCTAGTTGTAAGAGAGGAGTATGTTCAAAATATCAAGGCACGATCAGTCTGTGAGGTGACTCCTCTGTGCTATTCACAGTGTGAAGGACCTGTGGCATTTGCATGAACAGCTGAGACACTCCATGACCCTGAATCCTAAGGACAACCTATTTGTTGTCCAGAGGCTGGAAGCCTGGCCTGTCTCCGCAAAGCCTGTTTCCTGTGTGCTAATGGGACTGCCATGGTGTTATTTTCTGTTATTTGCTTTTGCCCCTTTAGAGGACGAGTTTAGAATTTTCCCTCTTTGCTTTGGCTATAAACACTAATTAAATGTGATCCAAACTTGAAAATAGTTTTAGCCCCATTGACTCTGCATTATTTTGCCCAGCTAAAGAGGATTTATGAAGGCTTGGTACTCAGTCTTATTTTTTGATGTTACAAATTTTTAACTTTCCTCTACAAATTTATAGACTACGTTAAAAAAATTATTTTTCTCTTGCTGTAGAGAAATACTGGATGGAGTTGTACAGCTGTCTCTTACTTTTAGCCTTTTTACAAAAGCTACTCGATTCCTCCTAAATACTGACAGCACAAAGAATAGTTACCCAGAGCAGAGGATCTCTGGCTGGTATGAGAGGTGAGGCTGTGGACATCTGCCCTAAGTGAGGTTATTCAGGAATTACTGCTGCAGGTAGGAGTGTCATAGATAATTTAATTTCCTGCAGAGCTTCACACCTACAAATCCAGGTACAGCACTTTGCTGTACAAAAAACAGCACTTTACTACTCTAAGAGATAATGAGCTTCAGGTTCAACTCATCATGAAAATAGGAAAAAGATAGGAAAAAATACTACTGGCTAGAAGTTCAATTACTAAACTAATTAATTAATTTTCTTTATATTTTTTATGTGTATTGATTGTTTTAACTCCCTTGAGCCTCCAGAAATCCCAAATGTATTCTGCACGTGGGCTAAACTCAAGAGAAATGTCTCCCGAAATAGACCTTTTAAAATTAATTAGGTATGTGATAAATCGCAACAGGGAATTAAAAGTATTTGCTATTCAGTAACAGACTTTATGTGCATACTTACATTTTGGGGGTTTTTTATGAATCCATAATATGATTTTTTTGTCATTATTTTAAGAGCTAGAATAAATGTCATATTGCAACCTATTAAAAATAAATAGAAGAAAATTTTGAATTGCAAAACTTGATTAAACTACAGCACCCTTTTTGTTAATTTTCTGCGTAGTTTTGTCAAATTCTCTGCATAATTTTGTCAAGCGGCTCAAGATAAACACATTCCAAATCCAAGTCTAAACTGATAGCTTTGTTTTTCTCTAATTGTTGTGTCGATTTTACCCACTGGAGTAATTGAGGGTAGCCTGGAACAATTCCTGGTGGTCAATAAACAAATCAACTAACTAAAACTCTGTATGCCTGAGCAGAAAACCATTTTATATTCTGAAAAGAAAAGATTTCTTTGGTCTGTTTCTAATAATCCTCAAAAAACAATTCAAATCTTAGTTTTCAGTCTAATTTGTGTTTTTTGAAAGGGTTCCAAGAAAGGCCAGCAACTTTTAGCCCTGTTATCTTTTGGAAATTAATGCTGGATATTTGTTATAGATGTTAGTGCACGTAATTCTGTAAGTATAAACAGGCAGAATAATCTTTTATATCAAGAGCCCATATACAAGGCAGGCATCATAACAGCACTGAACAGAATCGGTAACTAAAATAGTATTTGCTGAAGAATACCACACTGGAGCCAGCACGTGAGTTGTTTATTGTCATGGTTAGTTCACAGCACACAGCTTACCCCCCTGAGGAAAGCACAACACTTGTACCACAGGTGCTACACAGGGAGTACTCAAGACATTAACCATTTAGATACTGGAGATGAAACTGAGGTGTGAAGTGATCAGTGAGATCATGCAGAGACTGTAAAAGTGCACAAGGATAGTCTGGAGTGAACAGAAAGTTGGTTTAGCGTTGTTGTCACTGTTGTGGACAATCCTGGATATTCAGGAGGGCAGGGGAGCATCAGGAATGTCCGTAGGTCAGGCTGGTAAGGGAAATAGCCTGCAGCCCTGCAGGTGATTCACCCTGAGTTGTGCCAGGTAGCCCCAAATGCATCAGTGTTTGTTTAACACTGCAAAGGTGAGTGAATGAACAGAAAAATGAGATTTTTTTCACTGGGTTTCAGATGCCAAGTCAGCACTGCTCTGGCTCTATTGAACCAGGAAGCTACTGTTAAACTGAGGAATTAGTTCAAAGCAAGATTAATCAGCTGCATATTAAATTGGATATTGGAGAATGTGCTTCATAAAATGACTTAATGATAGAGGTCATTGATGTGGCTGAAGCCACAAGATGTCGGAACACAATTAAAGATAAGCTGTTCCAATCTAAAACACTTGTCTGAGTGTTTGTCTGAAGATCACTGCTCAACAAAGAGTTTGTACTTTGTTTCCACTCAAAGATAGATCTGCTTACTCATAAGTTCTTCCTTAATTTTTAATGAGGGACAGTAATTAAAAATTAAAAAGGTTTATTTAGAGAAAAACAGATATTTCTGTGAATCTCTGCACTATTATTAAACTGAAAGAGGGAAGGTTAGTTTAGATATCAAGAAGAAATTCTTCACTGTGAGGATGGTGAGGCGCTGCCACAGGTTGCCCAGAGAAGCTGTGAATGCCCCATCCCTGGCAGTGTTCAAAGCCAGACCAGTGTGGATGGACCTTTGGACATCCTGGTCTGGTGAAAGGTGTCCCTGCTTGTAGCAGGGGAGTTAGAACTGGATGATTTTTAAGATCCTTTCCATCCTCAGCATTCTAGGATTCTATGATTATGCTCATTGCATTAATTTTAAGAGCAACACCTTAGACTATTTTTCAAATAAATTTTTTTATGTTATATTATGTCTTCTATGAAATGATAGAATGGAGTTCTTTGTTCCACAAGAACAAAATAACACTCTTCTCTGAAGGTGATTTTCTCCCAGTTTTTTTCCCCTCAACCTTTCCCAATGTGCTTCAGAAAGGGATTGGTGGCTTCCTCCCATGCGATTCTTCTGGCGCTTTTCGTGCCCACCCAGGCGACGCCAAATGCCGGAGACTTCCCTGCCCTGGATTCTCCAGCAGTGTACAAAAAGTCCTTTTCTCATCAGCTGTCTGAGCCGAAGAAGCACTCTGGAGTCCTTAGTTCATGTTCTCAAGGTAGTTTATTAGTTCCTTATCAAAAGTAGATTTCTCTGCCCTGCCAAGGTTGACACAGCAAAACTTTCAGAGACACACTGTGCCCTGCACACTCTCTGCCCTGCAAGGGAGATCGAGGCACACTGTGTCCTGCAAGGGAGATAGAGGCACACTGTGCACACCCCGGGTCAGCTCTATTCTTTTATACTATCAACTACGTATCCAATGTTTACCATTAATTTCCAATCCATGACCCTTACATTACATTGTCCAGCTCTCTGACAAACCAATCCAAAAGTGCCAACATCACCAAGAAGATGGAGGTTAGGAAGAAGAAGAAGAGATA
>VXBU01004561.1:0-24774 GCA_013400315.1 Bombycilla garrulus | reverse complement strand
CCCCGCCTTTTGCCCCTCTACCCCCAGTGCTGCCTTGCCGTGGCCCCCTGCCCGGCTTTGTCTCGCCGTGGGTTTCCCTCCCCCGCGCTGCCGCGCATATGCCGCGTTCCCCCCGCCCGCCCGGCCTCCCCTTGCCGTGTCCCCCGGCCTGGCCCTGCCCCCGTTCCGCGCGGGGACGCTGCGGTGGTGTTGGGATGCGGTGTGAGCTGCGGGATGCTCCGGTGGCCGCCTCTCCCCGGGCTGCGCCCGCACTGCTCGCTGTCCGCTCGTCGGGGCAGTCCGCGGGGCTCCCCGCTGGTGAAACCGCTTGCGCAGGCAGGGCAGGAACGGGTGATGCTGGAGGAGACCGCAGGATTTGCCCTGCCAGTTTTGACCGGCGGCGCGGGAAGCAGAAATAAATGTGCTATTAAAGCCCAGGAAACCTGGCAAGTAAGTGTTGCGTTATGAAATATCACTCCCAGCAATTACTGAGGGGTCACAGCCGCCTGGCAGCCCCTCCTTATTACAGGTCCTGCCCCGCGGCGGTGGCTCCTGCGGTACCTGAGGCGGGTGTGATTTGGTGTCACAAGCCCGGCGGGGCCGGTAGGTGGCCCGGTGGTTCAGCAGACGGGGCAGTCGCTGCTCCGGGTACCCTCCTCCAAAGCCTGGACCGGCCCGCGGAGAGCCACGGCATGGGTTGGAGTAATACTCGCTCCTGCGGTTGCAAAGGTCCAGTGAGGAAATAGCAGCCAGCACGACTGTGAAAACGGGGTCAGCTGAAGAGCTCCTTAGGTTCTCTGCGTTTATCTGGAATCTCTCAGTATTGCTAATTTTTAGCGAGATAAAGCTTCACACTTTATTATTTTTTAATTTTTTAGTAATTTTTTAAAAGAATCAAAGAGAAAAGAAGTAGTGCATTATAGTGTTTGTGTGTGTTTGTCAGAACATTAATTTGTTATTCATTTAAGTTGTGAATAGATTTGAAAAATGTTTAGTGCATGTAATTACTTGATAGTAAGTTGCTAGAAGTATAGGAATTTAAGGCTGTGTCCTGTCTGTATTATTGATCTTTTTCCATACAAAATGAGATAGTGAGAGTACAGTTCTGATAATATCCGATACATGTGTGTTTAACAACACAGCTGTGTCAGTGATGATATGCAGAGTTGTTACATATATGGTTTTGGGTTTTTTAGTAAGCAGGAATTTTGTGTATCACTCTTGTTAAGAAAGCTCTCTATAATTCTCTTTTCTCTTTTAGGATGGGGAAGTCAGAGTTCCAAAGTACATATACATCATAGCACATGGCTTCATTTTCCTGGCCACAATTTACGCTGGATACTGACTTTTATCCTCTTGTTTGTGTTGGTGTGTGAAATTGCAGAGGGCATAGTGTCTGATGGGTAAGTGTATGCCTGCCTTCTCCTGGTAGCACTGAGCAGTTTAAAGATTTCAGGGTAGGTATTCCCTCCCTGTCTAAGTTCTCATCTAAACCATATTCCTTTTGGTTATGGACCTATAATCTGTTTTCTTAGTGATTAACCTACCAACCTTGTATCAGAAATTCCACAGACCTTGCCAAGTGATGTACACACGCAACTGACCTTAATAATTTTTAGTTTGGCTTAATGACACTATCTTTCCAAAGAGTAATCATAGATAAATCTTAATGATTCAAGCAGATGGTGACATTTTCATGATATGTTTTATGTCCAAGGACCCAGTCCCACAGTCCTTACTTAGGAGGAACTCCCATGTGCACAACAGGTCACACCGTTCCCCCCCACACTGAGTTCTCTTCAACTAAATGGGAGGAATGAATCTGCTGGGCCTTAAGTCACACCCCACAGAGTTTCTTCTGATGATTTTGCCCTACATCTCCTATGTTACCTGGAGCAAAGCAGCTCATATTATGTGAGCATAAGCCATCATCTGTTATTCAGTTTAGGCTGTCACTAAACAGAGATCTGTGGAAAAAAATTACTCCAAATGAAGCAAGTGATAAAGGAGAATGATTTATTATTAAAAGAAGCTAATTATATTACAATGAATATGATCTCTTCCTATGAAGAGAGGCATGATTCTTCATAACAATTGTGAATTTGAACCCAAGGATTATGAAATGGAAACTCCTCATTAAATAAAACAAAACTCCCTAATTAGCCTCTATATAACAAGTATCCACCAACCAGTGTGAAATGCACTGGAGACTTCTGGTGTAGAAAATGATATCATCATTATTATTTTAACTTCTCTTGAGCATATATAAATAGGATGTTTCTCAGTGCCAGTTTGTTGGGTTTTTTTTAAGGAATTTTTCTCTTGCTTATTCAGAGTTATCAGGGTGTGGGATGCTCAGAGCAAAATCTCCTGCTTTGAGTTTTCTCCTTTATTTTTCTCATTAGCAATGCCTCTCATGATGTTTATTTGCTATTTAACTTGACTCAGAACACTGGTGTTAAGTAATAGGTGTCACCTGATGAGAATCAAAGCTCGGAGCTGTGCTGGGGGAGTGCCAGCCCACAGTCCCCGAGCACTCAGCAGGCTGGGGAGGGCTCCAGTGAATAGAAGAGAGTTCTGAGACTCATCAGCTTTCTAAGAACAAAAATGGATCATGCTGGAGAGTCCTTTTGACCACAACTGGATGCTAAAGCCTTTGATATCAGCAATAGAAGCGGCCTATTGGAGGTGCAGTTATATAGAGGAATTCCAGCAACTGTGAAATAAATAGATTTTGAAAATCCTCCCACTGCTGCAGTGTTACCTTGTGAAGTTTAGGCTGTCTGAGAAATCTGTTCTTGTTGGCTTTTTTTGTCCTTGCTGAGAATTCAGCCCTGGTGTACAAAACCTTCTGGCATTACTAGGAATTTCAGAGAATCCTTTTTCATTTTGCTGTATTGACATCCAGCTATTGTCAGCAAGAGGATTTCAGTGTTCATGACAGGCTGTGAGCATGGCTCCAGCCAGCTCTAGAGTTCACCACAATCTTCACTGAGGGAAGGCTCTCCTTTCTAGAGCAGAGATGCAGGAAATGGTTGTCCTGAGCTCCTATGGTTCTGCTAGACATGTGGAATGTTCTGCTCTCAGAAATGTGATGTCCTGTGATGATATTTCATCCCCCTCCCAGCACAGCTCATCTTGTCTCTCCAAACTCCACAAAAGTAGTGTTTTGACGCATAAAGAAGAAATCCATTCAGAGGACAAGGTGTGAATTTCTTTAAATGTTTGTGTCCTGAAGTCATCTTGGTGCCTCTTCTGGGGAAGCTGGCTGGGAGACAGAGCCAAATTGTAGCCCTTGATAGTGTAGGGCACTAAATTCTTTTAGTGAAGGAAAGAAAAAGAGAGAGGGAAGAAGAAGAAAGTAAGTGGGGGGAAACATATTTCTATTGAACACTGCACAAACCAACAACATTGCCCAAAATTGCAATATTCCCAAGGGCCTGTATTTGGCAGGACCCCTTCTGCTGCTACCTGAAGCAAAGCATCAGCATAATTTTGCTTTATAGGACAAAACATAACAGTGTATGATTCTGTTATGTCTTTTTTTTTTTGTTGGCTTGCAGTCACTGAAGACAGACCTCACTGTAAATAATTCCTGTGCTGTTCCTTCTTTTAAACTGAAAAAAATGAAACACTTCCTCAGAATGCTTCTGTAGAAAAATCTTGAACCGTGCTGTCAGTTGGTCTTATCTGCATATTTTGATGGACAGCTCCCAAACTAGTTTAGCTTAAATTAACTTTTCTCATTTTGGAGATGAGCTGCTTGTCCTAATTTAAACAATGTTCCATTTGATTTCAGTAGGAAATAGGAGTACACACCTTTCATTTTCATACAGGGGAGGAATTTGAAATCCAACTGTGTGATTTAGGAGCAAAAATTCAATTAAAACTTGGAGGGGTTTGCATCCATAACTCATTCTAGAAAGTCTTACATCAGAGCTGGGTATAGGATACAATTCATTAGTTGAAAGGGAAACATGTAAATAGCTGAGAGATTTGACTTTAACAGAATTTTTCTGTTTTAAAGGGTTTCTGAATCTCGCCACTTACACCTGTACATGCCGGCTGGAATGGCGTTCCTGGCAGCCATCACATCAGTTGTCTATTACCACAATATTGAAACATCCAATTTCCCCAAACTGTTAATAGGTATGTCTCAAAAGCCATGCGCCTGGAAGTGTGGCTGTAGTGCTGTGTGTCTGTTTTGACAGGTCAAAAAGCAGACCAAAGCTGTCCCTCTATGTATGCTCAAAAGTTTCATTATTTTTAATGCTTTTAACTTCTAATAATAGTCTGTGTAGTGTTCTCAGGGATTCAGTGAGCCAAAGACTTCTCTAGCAAAAACTGCTTTAGTGACAAATGTAGCATGGGAAATTGTTGACTCTAAATTCAAACCCCTTGCTTGTCAGGCTTGTGTGGAAGTGTGATGTAAGAGTGAAGAAATCATAATGTGCATGGTGTGTTGAAATATGCAAGGACTTAGGGAATGACATCCCTGACTTTCAGTCGTGAATATATTACTCTGCCTGCTTGCTCTTGCTTCACATTCCTGAAACTCCCCTTGAAAATTGCTTTAAGGCCTTTTGAATGGGAAATACTATGAATGAGAACTACCTAGTCTACTCGGTATTTTGCAAGATAGTGAATGAGCTGTAGCTATAGAAAATCCATTGCTGAGTCCTTACATGCAGTTGTTCATGTGTTCTCATCTGTTTAAGTAGACTGCAGGATGTCTACGTGCTTAGTCATATTCTGTTGCTGTTATTTCTTTGGTGGTCCTGGCTCTTCAAATTTTGTTTGAACTGGATTTCTGTATCAATAGATCCTGCTAAAGTTGGTCTTGTGCCATTGCAGCTCTGTGTATTCAAGTTTTGTTCTGTTTTTTGTCAGGTGGGCAAAAGTCAGTAATACCTAGATTTGGGAAAGCTTTTAAATATTGAAAATTATTTTGAACTGCATGTTGGGGTAAGTGAGAGTCCTGTTCTTTAGAAGGAGGCTGTAACTCCTGGAAAAAAATTCCTCCCCAAAGACTTAGATTTCTATCCAGGCTTAACAACATTTATGTCTTCTCATTTGTGACTGCTTTTCTTTTTGTTACTTTCTTTTAAATAGGCTCTTTTTTATCCTTTGTGAACAGGTGAGGTCATTTAGTTGGTTTTTAAATAAGTCACACATTATGCCTCAGGAAGCATTGCTAGCCTGTTAGACTTGCCTGTAAAGTAAGAAATAATTTTTGTGGTTTTAGTTTTTTGGTTGTTTTCTTGTTTGGGCTTTTTGTGGTTATTTCATATGTATAATGCAGCATTTAGTAATTTAGTGTCACTACCACATTCCTGCTGTTAAGTCTTTGAGAAGGGTAGCACAAAGTTACAGCTGGTAGTTGATTACCCATTTTTGCATAATTCCTGCTCAGTAGAGATTTCTTTTTTATGACAATGTTTTTCAGTGTTTAGAGTGCTAATGCTGGTAAACTCTAGACAATACTTGAATACTAAAAAGTTGTACCAATGAATGCCAACAATTACTTAAGTATTATGGATGAATTTTAATTTTGCAAGAATTTCCAAGGAATAGACTCCCTCAGAAAATCTGGTCTTAATAGCTGTTAGGCAATAAAAGAAAATTACACCATCACAGTCTTTCCCACTTAGTTTGTCTGATTTGAATTTTAGTCCAAAATCTTCACAAAGTGATGTTCTTTGATTTTATTTTTTTTTTTGGTTAGTTGGTTAGGTTTGGGGGTTTTTTTGTTTTTCTTTATTTGTCTTAAGACAGACATTTCTGGAAGTCTCTATCCTTTGTTCTTAACCACACAAACTGTGAGGATTGTCATCTTTCAATATTAATTGCAACTACTATGTATTGACATCTGGGACGAGGCAATGAGCACTTTATGCAAATGATCCCAGTACAAATAGTTAAATTATACCTTTACTCAGCTGTCAACCCACTAGAGTGCAGTGTGGCCATGAAGCAGCTTTGCTTTAGAGACTCCTTTTATGAGATAAAGGAGAACCAGGAGGGAAAGCTAAAGTTGGTGATAAACATTTTGCTGGGTATATGGGAAATAGGGCTTATGTAGAAGAGATCTGATGTTGCACACACGCAGAGAAAAGTAGAAGAGCTTGCTGCTTCTGAGCATCAGTGAATTTCCAGCAAACTGCAGGGCATCATCTGCCTGAGCTGCAGGATGTATGCTCACAGCTGCAAAGAGTTGGTAGCTGTTTAAAACAAAGTTAACAGAACCTTATCCAAAATCTGTTAAACCCAGCAGGGAACTCTCACTGATGCAGTTCAGTGGGCCCTTAAAGTTCTGTTCTTTAATTCTGAACAGGGTGAATTTTCTAATCCCATGAAATTTTGACGTATGTTCTTTTTTAAAGATCCTTTTCACTCTGTATCTTAAAAAAAAAAACAAATCTACTTGTAGTTCTTCATAAACAAGCAGTGATGCCTTAAGTTTTAGCTTTCATCTTTCTCAGATTCTGTGCTGACTTGGTGTGGGACTCTGAACTTCATATTGAGTGTTAGTAAGTTCTCTTCACAGAGTAGTGAGACAGAGCAGTCCTTTTCCAGTTTGAGAATCCAGGACAACCACTAAAGCCTCAGGCCCAAAAAGCATAAACAAGGGCAAAGTGAAGGGAGCAAGCTAGAAGGATGGGACTTCATGACCTGAAGCTGTAATTGGACAATTAGCTCCAATATGTAAATGGACCAAAATTTATAAAGTGCAAAAACTGGCATCTACCTTGGATCCATCCTGGGTGTAGCCATGGCCAGGCTCTTGTACTGCCCAAGATGTATCCTTTCAGTAAATACCTATTTAGTATTTTAACTATGTGTAGTCTCCGTTCCAGATCAGCCTCTCCAGGCATCAGTAAGAGGCAGATACCATGACAGACGTGGAGATTAGTGTGTTTCCTTGGGTATGGAAAAGGAGGACTCTAAGTTCCTCTACTGATTCTGGTCCTGCCTTACAGCTTTAGCCCAGGCACTTGGCTATTTTGAAGTTGTCATTCTTAGTATTTCTTATCAAAAAAAGTTGACAAAGTTTGGAATATTTATTGACTGAAGCTAATGACTGAGTTTGAATGTTTGAGTGACCCAATTATTGGAACAACTTGATCTGGTCTCAATGTGTTTTTCTCTGTATGATTTTGGTCTGTATTTATATTTCAAATGTAGCTGTTCCCATGTGGTGCTATTTACCAGGGCACTCTTATAATAGTGCTAAATTTGATGCCTTTTGCACCACATGGTTGCAAAATATTTGTACAGTTAAGCAGGACTCATTTTAGAATAGTTTTCATACTGGATTGGAAAATCTGCTGATTTTTCAATGTTTAAAATACACAACTGACTGGTAGCATCTGATTCCACTATTTTTTAAGTTATTTTCTTTGTTTTAAAGATAACTAAACCTCAAAAATTAATTGTAGGAGAAAAGCATGAAAGAACAACAAGACTTTGAGGTTTTAATATGAAATGGATGGTAGTGTGGGAACAAATGAATTTATTTAAGTTTTTTTAACTAATATTAATTATATGACTGCCTTACTACTACTAGACAGGGACCTGTTTTTCTGATTTTAAATTTTTGTCCTTTTGCATTGTAGTTGTTTCCCTTGGAATTAGTTTGTTCTCTCAAATGGAACTTCCTGCATAAAAATATTCTTTATTGCTTAGTACAAAATATTTCTCTCCAAGCAGGCAAAGGTTAATTAAGAACTCCTATTCAGTTAAATGTAGGACTTTTTAAATTGGGTTTAATTCAATAAAGGTGTAGAAGAGTTTGAGTTGCACGTTGCTTTATTTTTCAGAGGTGTGGCCCAGGAGAGAATCTACACCCTGGTGTTGTGGGTTGAGGTATCTTACATGGCCCAAGAAAAAGCGAGGCTGTTTAGGCATCTAAGTCTGAAGCAATCCAGTAGATGTTAAGTGTGCCTCTGTGATCTGATCACTTTGCAGTTCAGACCACTGGAAGTTCTCAGAGATAATTTCTAAAAATTCTCAGCCAAAATGTACTCACCAGCCAGATGATAAAAACATCATCTCTAAAGAACAGAGCCAGAACAGGCCTTGAGTGGCCTTGTGAGCATTCTCCAGATCAGATTAGATACATTTGTATTCAAAAGTGACAAGCTAAGTGAATTCAAATGCTTCTAAGGAAGTGTGACAACAAGTGCCCAATTATCACGTGAGAGTGTTGTGTTTGGTACTTTATAATACTTCTTAGATAAAAGATAAATTAATGTTATAACAGTAATAATAAAGGTAATATAGACCCTTATTTAAACCCTAAATAGGAGAATGACTCTGCTAGTTCTTATTTATAATTCCAAGACATACATAAACGCCTGTTGGCTTGGTTATTTTTTTGGAAGTCCTCCACTGGTGGATATTTTCAGTGCGCAATGTTTAAGTCCCTTTTATTCCAAGCGGGATGTGTTCTCAGCCTGTTGTTGGAAGAATGAGACAAAACAAGGTTTAACAGATAAAGGTGGTTAAGAGCAGAACAGCATGGAATGTAATTCTTGGATGAAGCGAGACTTTATAGTCAGAAGTACTGCGAATAGGGAGGAATAGTGCCTCAAAGGAAACAGTCTGAAACAGGATGAGAAGCAATCTAAGTTGGGAAGATGGTAGGAAGCCTCACCTAAAAAAGCTTAAGTTTTATAAGATAAATTTGGTAAGCATATCTTTTAAACCCTCTTTGCAGCTGCATTGGCCACTGAAGTGCAGTGGGCAAATACCTGAACACTCAGTGTTTTCCTTTTATGAACTGGTCTCTTAATTTGAGAGGAAGAGAGGCTCCCTTGGCAAATGTCCTAATGCAGTGTTCCTGTATTGTTCCATTCACTGGCCTCATTTAAAGGGGAGGTTTGAACTTGATTTCTCTAGAAGCAGGACTGGCAGTCCCAAATCTCACATGGATTCTCTACATTGAGTTTAGCTTTGCTTGGAAAGGGTAGCCCCAGAGTACATCTCCAGAGAGCTTCCTGGTGCCTCAGGGTAGCTGGAACACCACCAGTTCTTTGAAATGTATGCAACTTCCTGATGATTATCCATATTTAAGCTAGACTTACAGCTGCTAATGCCTTGGTTGAAGTCTTTCTCTGGTGTTCTTGCAAGATGCTTGGAAAGCACATCCACGCTTTTCTTGGCAGTTAGAGCTCATCCCATCTGTTGCACCATGGCAGATAGAGCAGCAGGGAAAGATTCATTTAAGAAAATATAACCCTGGGAGGCATTTCCTTAGAAATGAGCTGGCTTATGATGTGATGAATGGTATGGAGAGTGCTTCCGAGTCACCAGAGCTTATTCTGGGGATTATTTATCTGTAGCTGATGGCAGCATGAGCACCTTGAGACAAGGCATTTCATAAAACACTAAAAAGTGAAAGCTGTTTTCCTGGAATACCAGAATATCCTTCCTTGATGTGACTGTTTTATCTACATTGTGAATAATATATATGGATTTTGTGTTGAACGATAGTGCAGGAGCAGTTTGGACAAAGTATTTTAATATCTGTTCCTGACATCCCAGAGATTTGCAGGGCTACTTCCTTCAAGCCACATTCATAGCAGTCTTGTAGCATTAACCAAATCTGAAGAACATTATTCACAGGCATCTTCACTTTTGGAGCAGCACCCTCCCTTGAGCTGATCATGTATACACAGATTTACAGCAGGTGAAATTTCCTTCAGCAGACTTTACTTTGTGAAACTTTTGAAATATCACTAAATCTAATAGAAAAGACATTTAGAACTAACATTATCTTATTATTTTAATGTTTATGGAATTAGGCTTCTGTTTGATATGAGAAATGCAAGTGTCTGGTTTTGTGTATTTTATTCCATTCTCCTTTAATTATATTTTATAATGCCATTGTGTATTATTGCAACTATGGTTAATTTGTTTGTTTTTTTTTCTCTGCAGCATTGTTATTCTACTGGACTTTAGCTTTCATAACTAAAACCATCAAATTTGTGAAGTTCTGTGATAATGGGGTTGGATTTTCTCAGCTTCGATTTTGCCTCACAGGACTCTTGGTTGTTCTTTATGGAATGCTACTAGCTGTAGAAATCAATGTCATCAGGGTGAGGGTAAGTAACTATGATAGAAGTCTCCGTCCATGGATTTTATTGGTTGTTTTTTTAATTATTGGCATTTTTTTCTTTTTTTATTCCCTTTTCTAGGTACTTGGTGTAAAATGCATTACTGAAGGAGAAATAAAAATCCAGTTAGAAATAGAAATCTATTTGATAATCAAAAGTTAATACTATTTTACTAGGCCAGATGAATCTGTAATTTCAAAAAATGCCAGACTCTGTTGTTGTTAATTTAAGATTTTCATCTCTGAGTTTGCTGTAAATTTTTAAATTATTCTGTTTCAGTCATGACAGACAAGTATTTCTGATTCAAGAGTAGACTGGTAGGAAGGAGTTGTCTGCTCTGTCAGAGAACATCTTACACATACAAATAAAATCTCTTATTTTCCAGGAGACAACCACAATAAATGATTTATTTGGGCTACTGGGGTTCCTCCCGGCTGTATTTTTTTTGCCCTCTACAGTGTCTGCAGTTGTAATCTGAAATGAGACTTTGGAGACTGCTGGATACATAAATGCCAAAGTTCTCTTCAGCTGGCACTCACCAACTGTGCACAAATTAAATTTAGGAGGAAAATAAATATTCCCATGTAAATTTTCTTGCTGCAGCAGCTGTAGCTCCATGTTCTTCACAAATGTGAAGTAGTGTGGTGTGGGAGCTGAATCCCAGTGATACCCCTCAGGGCTGTGCCTAAGCTCCTGTGTCCCATGTTGTGCTGCCTGGAACACAAAGCAATGCTGGGACTCTACTGTTTAAATAATTGAGGGGGTCAGTCTCTTGTCACCTGTCTCAAGTGAAAGGACAAGAGGAAATGGCCTGAAGTTTTACTGTGGAGGTTCAGGTTAGTTATTATAAAAGCTTTTTTTCACTGAAACAGGGGGCAGGCACTGGAAAAAGTTGCCTAGGGAGGTGGTGGAGTCACCACTTCTGGAAGTGTTCCGGAGATATCTGGAGATACAGTGTAGGGGTGATTATGGTGCTTCTGGTTTGGTGGTTGAACTGGATGATCTTGAAGGTTTCTTCCAACCATGGTTCTGTTTCTGTAGGGTGGGGTTTTTTTTCCTACAAGTATGCAAACTTTTGCCCCATAAGCAAGAGTCATAGTGAATAAGAATTATTTATTTCTAGACTGGATGCCTCTGATTATCCTCAGTACCTGAGGAAACTGGATTGCTGCGTCGGTTGTACCTGAATGACTTTTAAGAAACCAAGACTGATTCACTGATCATCTGTAATATCCTTATCTATTCTTTGTGCACTTGTATCTTCTATGCGTTTACCATGATTCTGCTGACATTTTTTCTGGATTTCAGAGGTACGTTTTCTTCAAAACTCCAAAAGAAGTTAAACCTCCTGAGGATCTCCAGGATCTTGGTGTCCGATTCTTGCAGCCATTTGTGAATCTGTTATCCAAAGGAACATACTGGTGGATGAACACATTCATCAAGACTGCCCATAAAAAACCAATAGACTTGAAAACCATAGGCAAGCTTCCCATTGCTATGAGAGCTCTGACCAATTACATTCGCCTTAACGAGGCCTTTGAAGCACAGAAGGTATGCAAAGCATGGAATTATGGCTAATTACTTAGAGCTTGTGTTTTTCATTACTTTTTATCATAAAAGCATGACACAAAGAGGTGTAAACAGATACAGTGCAAATGAAGTATTCATTGGCATAGCAGTCCATATACCAAGAGACCACGTTCTCAGTTGTACCTTGTACAAATAATGAATTTTCTCTAATCAAGTGTGCATGTCAAACACATT
Organism: Bombycilla garrulus; assembly: GCA_013400315.1. NCBI lineage: Eukaryota > Metazoa > Chordata > Aves > Passeriformes > Bombycillidae > Bombycilla > Bombycilla garrulus. The sequence continues at coordinate 12,913 of VXBU01004561.1, read as the reverse complement.
ACTGGTTAAATGCGTGTAAAAGGTGTACGGCCTCTATTTTGATGTGGAAAGTAATCATGGACTGTGTTCACTGAACTCCATTATTCCTCCTAATAAGACTCTGGAAACATTCAGTTACACAGTCAGTATCAATTACGCCTTGCAGGGGTATTTTTTTCATATTGTTTCAATTACGGTTTGTCCATAGGAGAGTTCAGGGCTGTAACTACCTCAGCTCAAACTAATTTTCACTCCTCAGTGGGAACAGAGTGTATATAGGATTGTAAGAGAACTTGTTTGTATCCTGCCTAAAAAGTGTATGCCTGCGGTCTCTGTTTACCAGAGAACAAAAACCTGTAACTTCCTCCCTCTTTTTTTTTCCTTCCTCAGCAGGCCCCAAACACACTTACTTGATTCTTATTAGGAGTAGGAAAGAAATCATGGTTCTTTTGTGGAGGGAAGTGCAAATTATTGCTTTGTTCTGACTCTCTGAAAAGAAACAATAGTTCTAGTTCCTCTGCTTTCTACCTGAGAGATTACAAATGGTTGTCAATTAATTAAAATACTAATGATTTATCAGACCTGAGGTTAATGCATAACATAATTCTTACTAATTTTACTTTCATTCTGGCCAGAACAAAAGATCATCATCTCCCCAAGGATCCAGATCCATTTGGCGTGCTCTCTGCTATGCTTTTGGAAGACCCTTGCTTCTCAGCAGCACATTCCGAATTCTGGCTGACTTGCTTGGATTCGCCGGGCCGCTCTGCATCTCTGGGATTGTGCACAACGTTGGCAAAGGAAATAACACCATCCGCCCACAGGTACTGTCAAAATGCCATCAAAGGAGAGGAGTGGAAAAAGCGATGCTGTGACTCTGCATTGTTTGTCCTCAGTAAGGAAAGTAACTCTGCACTGTGCTTGTGAATGCTGGAAGTGCCATTGTCAGTGTACTGCCTGATATCCACACTCTGATGGAGTGTGTCCGGTGCAGGGTGACAAAGGTGATCATTGGACTGGAAACATCTCCTGTAAGGACAGGCTGAGGGAGCTGGACCTGTTCAGTCTTGAGAAGTGACTGGGAGGGGACCTCATCAGTTAATAGGAACATCCAAAGGGAGGGTCTTAAGAGGATAGAGCCAGGCTCTCCTTGGTGCTGCCAAGCAGTAGGACAAGAGGCAGTGGGCAGGAACTGATGCACCTGAATATGAGGAAAAGCTTCTTTTAAGTGTGAGTGACTGAGCACTGGAACAGGTTGCCCATAGAGGTTGCAGAGTTTCCCTTGCTGGAGATACTCAAGACCAGTTGTGATGCAATCCTGTCCATGTGCTCTGGGATGACCCTGCTTGAGCAGGGAGGTTGGACTAGATGACCTCCAGTGGTCCCTTCCAACCTGATCCATTCTGTGATTCTTTTGGGGGCAAAATACCTGAGCCATGCATCTAGTCAGCCTTGCATTCTGGAATATAACCTCATTCAAGAGAACAGTGAAGCATACCCAGAATCCCATCAATATTGTAAGGAATTAGGTGCAGTCTTGAGTAGAGATTGAATGAAGTATGTGACCGAGTGCTTTTCTTAGTATGTTTTTGACATGCTTGGCTTTTCATTTCCAGAAATGTGGAGATGTCTAAGAGGATTAAAGCAGAGTTTTGTCATCATCATAAAATGCAGAGTAATTTAACTGTGACCAAGAATTCCCTCCAGTGCCTTTGGGGAGATTAGTTTTGGAAGATCAACTGAAACATATTTTTAAAGGATGCTATTTAAATGAATGCTCTCCAAGAGGAAGCAGACATATTTCTTGATTAACTAAAAATAAAAATGTAACTCAGGAAGCATCTTTTCATTATAAGGTGAGGTCACTCAGGCTGGATTTCTATTAGATAGATCAGTTTATTCCTGCACCTCAGTCTCTGATATAAGACTTTATTTCTAAAGTCTGTTGACACTAATGGAAATATACCTGTTCATATGGTTTGGATTAGGTCCACTGTAAATATTGAAGTCCATCAGCTGCAGTGCAGAAAATTTAACAAAGGCCTCAGGCTAAAATTAACTGCTGGTCCATTTTGCAATCCTTATCCTAATATTTGGAAACTTTATTATAGCAAGTAGATTCAATGGAAACCAGCTAAAGCAGGAAATGAGAAAATTAAGATTATAGTACTGTGTTGCAGTAAAGTACTGTGGAAGGTCTTGAGCTCTGCTTTTCAATAATTTGTTTAGGAAACTGTTTCAGCTGAAATTGTGATTTGATATAATCTACAGATTGTCATATTTAATTTTCCTACAAAAGTGTCAGTTAGTGTGTCTCTGTGGAAAAAAGAAAAGTTCATGTCTGGTCCTCTTAGGCCCTGAGCAGAGCTTCATCCAGCCTGGTATCCTCACTCACTAGCAAAGCAAGAATCTCGCTGTTGTCATTGACACCAATTTGGGATCACCTAACAGCAGTATTCACTAATGGTCACAGTCCACTAGTGACACTTAAGGGTGTATTTTAGCTTTGCTAAAATATCTCCAAGAGGCTTTTCCTTATGTTTCAACATTGTTTTTTCTGGTAAGGGTCTAACTACATTTAAGTTTGAAAATTGCTTTTGCTGGGTGAGGTGAGTATCTTTCTAATGAAGAGTTTCTATTTAAACCATCTGGAAGCAGACTGGGATGTTCAGGAGGGCTCCCACGTGTGTTCACATACCAAGTCAACTTGATCTATTTTGGAAAGAAATACACTAGCTCTACTGCTAGGAGTGTCATATCCCTGTTTGTAATGAAACAAAGGAGAAAACCTTGCCTTACAGTTTTCCCCTGTGAGCCTCACAGATGTGAGAAACAAGCTTTATAAAATGCTGTCATAAGGCGGGGGGAAACAGTGTTTGTGCTTGATGTGCTGCTGAGTTTGAGGGCAAAGAGTTGCCACACAATAGGATAGAATCAGCTAAGCAATATAAATTGTGAGTGCAATGGAGGGTGTCTTTTACCCATCTCTTACACAGCTACATCTTATATTTTGAGGTGTTGTAATGAGTCAGCTGTATCTTTCCAACAGAAATTCTCTTTGTGAAACTGAAGGCAAAGAGATATAATAATTGTGCTGTTCCTCAGGTCCTTTATGATAGATATAACCCACCATGGAGCTGTAACTCAGATCACATGGGTGTCACAGGCAGTATTAACTGCTCTAGTTGGTGCTGTAGTTAGTCATCACAACAGTGTCTTAAATTCTGTCATGCTCTTCATGTTTATTTATAACTCCAGTATCAATATTTATGGCTGCCCCAGAACATTCCTATGACATAGATTTCTCTGAGCATTAATCATTTCACACTGAAGAAGAGACTGACAGAATGATAACCTTTATAATTTGCTGGTAGCATCTTCCACATTGCAACGTTAGGATTAGCAGTTCCAGTATTAGGAGTAGTTGCTGACATAACACATTCAGAGATGCAGCAAACTCATTTTTTAAAAAGTTCTAGAAGTCATAGGGCCCAGTGTAGCAAAAAGCCCGGTATTGACATTAAGACTGTGAGTCTGGAGTCTTTATGCACTTAAATAGCAGCTTTTTGCTCAGCCTTTTACTGGTTAGAGCAACTTTTCAGAATTGCTGTTACCCTGAAGTTTTCAGGAAGGTGGAACACTGAATATTCCCAAAGCCATTTCTGAAAATAAAACATCCAATTATTTCCATCAACTTCTCAAACTAGGTTATTTGCCTTATATGTGAAAGGTTCAGGAAGTGTTCAGACATTTCTTGTTTCTTGCAGGCTGACAAGAGTGTGTAGACACCTATTGTAGTTTAAACACAGGTATGCTCAGTAAGCCATAATGGCCTGATAATGCATCTGAGACTTTGCAAACATTTTGGTGCTATCAGCAAGTGTGTGATCTTTATGTAAATATGTCTATCCTCTTTTTCTCTCAAGGGAGTATTAGAAGAAAAGATGAGAATATTCATCTTACTTTCCCTCCTTCTCTATAATGTTTTAGACAATTATATAATGTTTTACTGGGATCAGTGCTGCACCAGAATCTCATTGCTGGACAAGCATGATTTGTCAAACATAGTTGTGGGAAAAAAAAATCTATTCCTTTAAATACAGCAAAAAGTGGTATTAGCTGCAGGGATTGGCAGCACTGGCCAGATGTGTGTGGAGCACTAAAAACCTGAACTTGTAAGACTGTAAATAATCTGGAAGAGAAACTAATTTTTACTGTACTGTAGATTATTTGCAGTATAAAATGCTCCTGTAGCCTATATGAATTGCTATGGGATAAGTAACAAATTAGGGCTTTAAAATCCCTTTACGGTGCAAACAGGTAAAATAGCACTTAAATGTCTCTTTATCTGAGCTATAATTGCTGACATGTACTGTAATTGTTCAGAGTTTTGCTCTTAATACAGATTTTAAAATCTTCCTCCTTTTATAGTTGTGGGAACCTCTGCTCCTTGTCAACAGCTCCTGTTTTCTCCTTTGCTTTATCTCTGGTATTGATTGGGCACTTTTTTGGTTCATTTGGCTTATTATTTTTTTCCTGGGCTGATTTTCTTATCTCGATGATTTTAATTGGCTCAGGAAGAAATCCAGTTAGCTCCCCAGATAGTGCACAGTAAGCAACAGAAGCATGAAGGTATAAATAAGAATTGGGAGAAGATTGTTCCTTTTCCAGCTGGCTCAGCCAGAAGAGTAACTTTAAAAACTAAATTTTGCCTCTGTATGAACTTGCCATATGGGGTTTTTATGAAGTTAACTGCAAGGTGCTGATCAGATCTAATAAAATGTACAGACACTGAGAGTTTGTGAAATATAGGTGATTAAGTATTATAGGAGTTGTGAAAACTTTAACAGCAAAGAAACTATGTAGGCAAGAAAAAATGTGCTGAGCAAGGGATACAGCAGTAGTGTAAATGGCAAGAATCTCTCTGAAAGTGAATAGAAAGAGTCCTCTTGCTAATTGTGCCTTTAATGGAAGCACAATCCAGCAATCAAAGTTTTGAAGGAGCCAAGAGAAGAAAAAGGAAGATGGAGACATTTTAATTACATAAGCCTTCCCATGGTGAGCCAGCCTCTCAACTTGTTGTGGCACCAGAGGTGTCATTATATTGTTAAATATAGTCTGAAAGAAATGCACTGTTTTCCCATTGAACTGTAAGACATGCTTCAAAATGCACAAACGCGCTTTGATGATCTCATGAGCTTGCTAGAAGGTAATGACCAGAAATAAAAATGGACAAGATGCTGCAGGCCAAAATAATTTGCATTATTCCAAGTGTTTTGGGTTTTTTTACAAGTTTTTTACATTTTTAGTGTTCAGTAACCTGAGATGTTAAAATAATGTGAGTAATTTTTCCCAAGGGATGTTAACTATTCCTTTCTGGTGATGGACAGTGCACTTCTTTTAATAAATGACCATATGGAGTTACTCAGTGTCCTAGAGTTTTGGAAGGATATCAGAAATACTATAAACATCAATTTGCATTTAAGTGAAGCTTACTGAGTTGGCATGTTGTGAGACTGTTTCTTTGAAGTGATAAAGTGCAGTTTTAGACAAGGTTGGGAGCACTTTCAAAGTAATAAGCTGATTATCTCTGCTTATTAATTATAAAAAGCAGGGAGTTAAATTACCGTTGCACCTGATTTCTTTCTTTCTTTTTGTAGATTAAAATTCTTGGTGTGTTCTTTATTTCATCACAAGAGTTCCTGTCCAATGCTTATGTTTTGGCTGTACTCTTATTTTTTGCCCTCCTATTGCAAAGGACGTTTCTGCAAGCATCATACTATGTTGCTATTGAAACAGGAATCAACTTGAGAGGCGCAATACAGGTACCCAATATATGACTAATTAACCTTTTCACACCCTCACAAACATGTAGTTGTAAATATAAATTATATACTTGTTAAATTCTGAAATGCTTCTCTTCTGAAATGTATTGAATGTACCATTCCTGTCAGAAATTGTGTTAGCCCTGAGTTGTTTCCTTTGCATCTTATTTTGATGGTTTTATATAAATGTTTATTTTTAATATCCAATGCTGTATTTCTTCTTACTTTCAAGCAAAAATTTGCTGACAGTAAAACTGGATGTAACTTTTGAAATAGTTTAGGTATGAACTGCTCCTCTCCTATCTCAAAGGCGTTTTTTGGTAACATCACATCCTATGTAAATAAAACAAATTTAAAATGTATTGTAAATATTTTTTTGTAACAGCATAGGTTGTATTCCCAATGTATAGAGTAGTATTTTATTCCATGACATGCCACAAAATCTGCCAGGCACAGTGGAGTCTGTAAGCACTGAACATAAGTCAGATTGCAGAAACAGGGTCTGTAATCATCGTATAACTGACAACTACAGATCAAAGTTTGATGTAGCATACAAAGCTCTGTGCCTGGAAATGAGAGAATTTGGTGTAAGATTACAGTATGGGATTGCCAAAGGCACTGACTGAAACCTACCCTGTGATAGTGTGAAAGCCAGGCTTAGTGTAACTATAAGTTACAGTATTTATTCCCTGAGCTGCAAGGATCCTGTGGGGAGTCTCTGTGATGGATGGATGCTTTCAATAGCAACCTAATTGTTTAATTCTCTTTTGATCTTACACTTGGAAGCACTTGTCAGCTGATGGACTTCTGGATTCCACCCATTGGTTTTGCCTGACTAGAGTGAAGTAGGAAAGTTCTGTAGGAATAAAAATTTTAAACAAAAATATGAAAAAAAATCATGACTTGTATTGAGTGGAAGAGCTGCAAATGACTGAAAAATACAAGGACTAAAGCAAGTGCAGTAGGGGAGTAGTTGGAAAACAGTGTGAAATAAATTTTGTTTAAGAAAAGCTTTGTATTCACTGTTCTAGCTATTAGAGGTCCCAATAAATCCAGTTGGACCATCCAAATTGGAAAATTTTTAGTCAGGACTCTAAGCAGCAGATCAGTGTTAATGGTAGTCTCTGTGCCAGTATTTTTATACTTCTTTTCTATGGTTTTTTTTCATTAAATCTTCTCTCTCTTCCTGTCCTGTGTGAATCTGCCGCTGTTCAGTGTGTCCTATTTGATTTTTGCCTAACTAGCTGGTAAAGTGGTGCTTTCATTATTCTGTACTAAGTAATTTTTATACTTGGTGCCCAATTCTGCACTGAAGCAACTGCTTAATTCAGTACAGAATTGTACATGCAACATTCTCTGTCTGTGAATTAAACTTTGTAAAGAAACTGATTTTTCTAAGCAAAATGCAGCAATGTTCTCAGCCAGGAAAATTTTTATGAGGTTGGATGGGACCTGAATCAATTGCCAGAGAAAAATAACAAGGATTATAATACATTGGGGATTATGTATTGAATGTAATAATATCTTAGTGTTAGTTACAGGAAGGGTACTCTGTGGAAATGCTGGAGGTATAAATCATAGTTGCTAATGTGGTTCTTGGGCATTTTTGGGTAGTAAAGATTTTATTCTCTTGTTGATACACAGGGATGCAAAAAAGGAGTCCTTAGACAAGCATGATGCCAGTAACAGCACTGTGCTTTGTGTCAGTGAGGAATAGTAGCTTTGAATTTTATGAAATAAGGTAGAAGGCCAAACTTTATTCTCTTCACTCCAGTTACTGGAAGTATTGTTTTCCCTCAACATGCTGGGCCTGGGGTTTAGTTGGAGCTAAAAGTCTCATTTTATTTCTGTATGCCGCTACCTTTTGATCTCTCTTCCAGACAAAAATATACAATAAAATTATGCAGCTTTCAACTTCTAACATGTCTATGGGGGAGATGACAGCAGGGCAGATCTGTAACCTGGTTGCCATAGACACAAATCAGCTGATGTGGTTTTTCTTCCTCTGCCCTAACCTTTGGGCTATGCCAGTACAGGTAAGGTGATTGAATGTGCTTTTGTTCTTAATGTACATCAGTGGTTCATTGTGTGTGAGTTTTATGAAAGTGGGGATATTAAAGAAGTTAAAGAATAACTTGAAATAAAATTTCAGGTATTAACGTCTAGAAACATTGCCTGTAATAGATTCCACATCTGTGACTGGACTTTAGGTATTTATGATTGTATTAGGATCTTGGCTGCTGCCAAAAATGCTTTGTATTTGTTACAAGAATTTATAGGGTGCAGCAGGTTGCAATGCATTCATTTATTACATCAGGGAAGTTAACTGGAAGATATTGCAATCATTTGTCTTCTGAATCCCAGCAGAAGCAAGAGAAGTAGGGTAACTATGATTACTTATGATCCTGTGGACATCCCTTGAAACTACTGCTGCTTTTTGGATGACAAGCTCCACAGTTGGTTGTTGTTTTGGGGTTGGTTTTTCTTGTTACAACATATTTCTTATGCAAAATGGTTTTGCTGCTTTATCCTCCGGTGTCTTTGGCCTCCTGTGTCTAAATACCAGTCTGATCCCTTCAGTCTCCTTTCCCACTTGTTTCACCCTATGTTTCTATTTAAGAATTTCCTGGAAAAGCTGACAGTAAAGCATGAAGTTTCATCTGATACTCAGTACCCTGCAAGTCTTCCTGCTTTCCTCCAGCTACTTGGTGCATTTCTGATGGGTGTGCTTCAGTGCTATCTGTAAATAAAAACAGAAAAGGCAGTAGAGTTTAAATTTACTTATTGGTAAATTTGATCTTTTTTAGATGTATAATTTAGCTTCAAAAACATGATGAAAACTTCATTGTGTTCGTGTCACAAAGCCAGTCTGGTTCCAGCAGCACACAGAGGCTGATTTTGCTGGTGTGGAAGTCAGAAACCTGCAAGTAATCTACCCAACAGCTTTGCATTTTGGGTTGCTTGCCCTTGCCCAAAAATTAAATGGTTTTCATGAGACTATATATAGACTGCAAGTGGCAGATTGTATTTCCAGGCAGTTTATATGTGGTTTTAGGGGTGTTGCTTAGGAGTTTCTGTCCATCAGTATCTTATACTAGTGATTTTCTTCTGTAAGACGTTAAGCATATACGAAAATGGAGACATTGAGAAGCTGGGAATGGGGAAGGAAAGCCAGCCATTCAGATAATTGGGAAACTGTAAGAATGTCTTTCAAAGAGATGTTAGACTGCTGGCCATCAGGATTTTTTTTCTGACAATAAAGATATTTACTAAAATTGAGTGGATTTTCTAATTGTTCCTGTCGAATACAGGAGGTTTTTGTCAAGCTGCTACAGATCAGATGATCAACTCCTCTTAAAATCTGATCTTCAAATCATCAGATCATGTGATAAACCCAATTAACTTCCTAAGCTGGGGAAAAAAAAAATAAGAAGCCTGATTTAGCTGTTTGCCCTGAATTTTTTCCCTTCACTGAGGAAAATACTCAGGGGCTGGGCAATGCAGATCCTTTTTTATTGTCAGTTACAGTGAATCTTTGAATTCATCTTGTATCCACTTGTGTAGTCTGTCTTGAGAGGATTCATTCTCTGAAAAACCACTAAGTGTCCTCCTGAAATACTCTGAATCTTCACACTTTGCCACGTTTGAAACTTGCTGTGTTACGCAGAATATTTTAGTGTCTCTGGTAGTGGGGGTAGATGGCTTCTGACACTGCAGTGGGACGTGGAGGAAGAAGTTATCTGTCTGAATCTCTGCTAAAAACTCTTGCTAGCTCCATGAGACTTGTGCAAAGCCTCAAATCAGCATAGTGAGCATATTAAGGTGTAAACAATCAGCAGTTTACTAACTGATGGCTTCTTTTAACTGTGCATTCTACGTGTGTGAGATATATAAAACTGTCTTTTAAAATATTACAATTTAAGGTGATTGATATTTACGTCACAGTGTCGCTGCACTCATGGGGTATAAATGCATTTCTCTCTTCCAATGCAGTTACTCCTCACAAGAGGTATGGACTAGTTTTTCTGATCTACTCTGGAGGAACTTATATGGCAGTTTAAAACATTTTGCTTTCTAGAATTAAGGGAGGGTGATGGATATACCAGTTATCATCTGCAATTTTTCAGAAAGAAACTTGACTTATTTTTTGGCATGGTTTCCCTGAAATTATGGGTGGGGGAAGAAAAATGGGAACCAGATTATTTTAAACTGAGGGGGAAAAAATTATTGAGGACTGTGTCCTAATATGGATGTCTAATTGCAAAAGAGGATAATTATAAGGAAAATAAATTGAGAGGAAATATCATATTAGATATGGTTACATATTGTCAGTTTGTTGATAATAGTTTGAATGTCAGGGAATTTTCATTCCTTTTATGGGAAGCACAGTAAGAAGTCGTTGATTGTAGACTGCTAAAATAATATTGCTGAAAAACTATGGAGTGTTAAGAGTCCACCCCCTTAATGATAATGTCTGGGGCATCAATTATCATAGACAAACTGTGCAAACTACCAATTTCATGTACACTAATTTTCTAAGACCTCACTGGCAGCTCAGTGTAGTGCAGCTGAGAATTAATCCAATTCCATTGCATATTCTGTAGCAACATTTTGCTCTAATGGGCCAGAAGTCACAGACTCATAAAAACTTCCTGACATTCTGCAGAAAATACAATTATATTTGTATTAAAATTCCCCCTGTGTTGCTTCTTACCAGATGAAGATGATGGGTGCCAGAACGTGCTCCTGTTTTGTGGGTGGTGCGCTCCTTGCCAACATCAGTGAGTCACGTTGGTCACAACAGCTTCTTCAAAATGTCTTGCCATAGCATTCATTCAGTACCTTGTTTTATGAGGCTCTGAAAGCAGTTACTGGCTGCTTCAAAGATGGCTAATACTACATTGTACAAACTCTGTTATTATTTAAAGCAGGTTTTAAATTGTTTTGTAGCTCTTAATCTAGCAATCAACATTTCAGCATCTGCTGTTGATTTTACAATAGCCATTCATGACAAGTTAGGTTTTTCTATACTGTCCAGATAATTTGAGCCCCATCTCTGCTCTGACTGGCGTCAATGGGAGCTTTATCATTGCCTGAAGTTACTGTTTGAAAGTTGTTAAAATCCATGAGAAGAGGCCCAGAGATGCCAACCAGTTGAAAGATGGCCTCAGTAGGTTTAGCCCAAACCCTGGGAGCAAAGTGAGGCTGTATAAAGGCCTTCCCCCCCACGCCTCCACTTTATAAACAGCCTTGTTTGATTTCACTGTGATTATTAAAAAATCCTGTATTCTCATATCTCTGGCTCATTGGTAGAGATAGCTTACACTTGTAATAAAAGGACATTTGTCTCTTTTAAAACTGCCCACAAAGCAGTTTCTGGCTGAAAGTATTTGCCATCCTCAATAAATAATCAAGACAAAATCAGCAGAGCTGTTGGTGACCTTTTTGCTCCTGATATATATCTCTGGCAGAGAAGAGCTTTGGGATTTTGGTGAAAGAGAAGCAGTGTTTCATTACACAGGCTTTTTTTTTTTAATATTTTTTTCCTTCTCAGGAATATTAATGAGAGCCTTCCCTCTGCCAGATACTGTCCCCCAGAGCTCAGATGCTGTCTGTGTACTCTTTGTTCTTGACTCCATACTTTGTGATGTGATATGGAATTATGTTCAATAAGATTTCAGCTCTTTTCAGATACAATTCTTCACTTTTTTTTTCCATACATGCTGGACGTATTTCAAAAGTTTGCTTGTATTATCACATTATAAAGATGAAAGTGGGATAATTTTTAACGTCTTGAAAATGTGGGATTTTTATTGCAAAGGCTGGCCCCCTCAGTAGCCAGGATGAGGGCTGGAAAAGCAGCTGTGAGCTAGCAGCTCCCTCAGGATCCAGCTGGGATAGCTTTCTCCTTGTCTGTGGGAGAAGCAGATGCTCTCTTTTTAGAACAAAGTGGTCCCATAATGTCCTTGACAATCACCCAGTAGTGAGGGAAAGCAGGAAAAACAGGGAGTCAGTGTTCTGCAGTGGCTTCTCACTGTTCAGTGCTTTCCTGTATTTTGAGTGCCCACAGCATCTGCCCATGATGAAGCAGCTGGGACTGAAAACCTTGTTCTGTAAAGACCAAGACCATTTTGTGTTATGGAGGAGAGCTCTGAGAGGGGGATCTGGCAGAGGCCTTGTGTGTTTTGTTTGGCTTCAGACATTCATTAATTTCCTGATTTCAGGTGGAAACAAATTGCTCACTTACTCATCACTGAAAGATTTTTTTATTTGCAATTTAACCTTGCCTCTTACTAGATTTGTGGTGCATACACAATGGGGTTTTACTTTTGTCTCAGTGCATATTTTCTAAGTCAATATTGTGGCTCATTTTGAGTCATGTTTTAGTTTAGTTCAGCTGTAGAGAGGCATCAGAGGCTTCTTAAGAAGAAAAATAAAATCTTTTTTCTCTCTGTGCTTTAAATTGATGGACGTGTGGAAACCACAAACTCCCTTTTTTCATGTAAACAGCCAAATCCTATAAATGTGTGGAATTAGGCATATAACTGTTGAGCTTTGAAATGATGGAAGACTGTTTCTGTGAAGGTTATGAGAGTGTACAAACATAGCAAGAGTAGTAGGTAACACTTATTGGGTTTTTTAATTAAGGGAAATGATGAATGAAATTAACTTTGTATCCCTGTGTCTTCTGATTGATTTATCAGCTTACACTTTCAAATACTTGGATTGTCCATGTTGCAGATTTTTCAGGAGTCAGTCATTACAATAATGATAATTAACTTTAGTAGCCTGTATATATTTTTTGTGTTTACTAAGCTGCTTACAGTAAATCCTTTCCATTCAGACTGTGGCTTTTTGGCTTTTTTTCTAGATTCATACTCATCCAAAGACAAAGCTTTTTTTTTTTTTTTTTTTTTTACACTGTTTCTCTAACCCTTTTTCAAAAGTAATTGTCTGTCTGGCACTGTAGATCCTTAAAACAGGTCCTTGCCAATTTATGTCAGAGGTTATCTGAGATGAGTATTCTTCAGTGGTATAATGTGTTATTTGAAAGTATTTTTAAATTAAATTTTCTTTAAAGGTGTTTTTCTAAAATTTATTTATTTTTA
>VXBU01004560.1:61871-81093 GCA_013400315.1 Bombycilla garrulus | reverse complement strand
TGGATGGATGGACGGACGATCAGACGGATGAACAGGGATCCTGACCACACTGCTGCTGCCAGAAGGACTTCAGCCCTGTGGCAGACTTGGCGCTGAGGCTGATGTCATTGCTCCTTCCTTTGCCACCTGCATGTTTTCACTCACACTTGGGCACTGCCTTGCTGGGCACCGCCCAGGGCTGTGTCACCTGCAAGGACACCCCTCCTTGGGGTGGCTCCCCAGCCCCATGCACCCCAAACTTCTGGCTGCTCCTCCACGAGCTGAATCCTGACACGGCTAACAAAGCTGAAAGATCAATTCAAACCACCATCACTTCAAATTCAGCCTGCGACCTCCTTGGCAGGATCTGCCTTCAGCACAGCAGCCCCAAACAGGAGCTGACAGTGCTTTGCAACCTTTTGAACCAGCACTCAGGTCCCCTGGGTACTGAGGGGAGGGTTTCTCTCAGCAGCTCCCTGGCTCTGACAGCCCTGCTCTTGGGCTGCCTGGGAGGGGACCAGCATCCATCCCCTGCGTCCCGTGGTGTGAAAGGTCACCGGGGAAGGTGCACTTGTCACCAGGAATAAGCCGAGACACAGAAGCTGTGTCACGTCTTCTCTCTGGGAGGATGGAGCCAGCTGGAGTCGCAGAAAATCCCTCCTGATGCTACTGGGGTTTGGATCTGTCCTGGAGCAGCGAGCAGAAATGCCGAGCAGCAAGGAGTGAGAGCTCTCCCAAATAGCACGGGTCATCAGCCAGCACAGAGGGAGCCCCAGGGGACACCCAGGGCAGGTGTCCCTTCACACTGAGGTGCCAACCAGTGCAGCCCAAATATCTCCTTAACATGAGTCACCCTATCACCAAACAGCTTGGGCAATGCCAGCTTCCCAGTCAGGCCAAAGAAATCTCTTCCCTTTGCTTCCCCTGGCAGCACATCTTACCCAGAACTATTCTGAGACAAGAGCCACCAGCAGACCAGGGAGAATCGTGTTTGAGCGTCCAGCTCAGGAGAGCGTGGCTGTTCCCCTGTACTCCTGCAGTGTTAAAGTGTCCCAGATGAACCTCATAGTTCCCCACATTTTACTACCGTTACCTATCAGAACGATCTTTTAGAGAAGGTTTTATTTCTCTCTGCAAACCAGAAGCAAAACTAGAGCAAGGGTGACCCACATGGAACAGAAGCAAACCTCAGCTGATCTGCTGGGAGGAAGAAACCAGGGCCAGCCAGCAGCAACGCCTTACCTGGTTCTCCCGGCTCAGCAACGTCCTAGGAACCCAACCATGGGTCACAGACCCCTTGAATGAGATGTCATGCAGGGCAAAATGTCACGCAGGGCAAAATGTCCTGCCACGCTCTGCCTGAAGCCCAGGAGAAAGCAGCACAGCCCAGGGGTGATCAGCAAGGCCAGCGCTCCGCTCGCAGCACCGGCAGGCAGGGGCTGACACAGGCTGGGGTGTCACCACATAAAAGGGCTGTCAGCCCACGCCCTGAAATGTGGGTCAAGCCACAAGGTGACAGCTGGTGCTAAGGGAGCCATCCCTGCCCACCAGGGTGCTTCCAGCACTGTATCAAAAACTAAAGCCGAGCAATAAAAATTAAACAAGAAGTAATATGGCTCATAAACCCCAAGCACAGGACTAAAAATTCCCCGGACACTGATGTATCGTTAAGACAGGGCACGAAACTCCCCTCGCAGCACTGCCAGGTTTCCTTTCCGTGAGAAATGATCCTGGTTTCTGATTGTTGTTCTGTCAAAGAACGGTCAGGCTTTTATCACCTGGCTCTCCAGTGTTAAGGAAAAAAGGTGGTGGAAAGGCTTGGGACTTGTGTGTCCCCCCTGTACACCACTTCTTGTGCCTCACCCACCCCCTGGGCTTTGTGGCTGAGACCAACAACCGCACACACCCAGCTCAGGAGGGATGCTACAGAGAAATGCTAAACAGATCCACAGAACCACGGAATATCTCGGGATGAAAAGGAATTATTAGAGGCCATCTGGTCCAGCCCTCTTCCCTTGGGCAGGGTCACCTGCCACGAGACCAGAGTGCTTCAGGTCCCTTGCAACACGGCCACAGATGGGGCATCCACTGCTTCTCTGACAACTGATACCTAAAATAACTGGCCTAACAAGGCTGCTGGGTTGAGCTCTGATTAAAGAAAACATTATTTTTGTTAAAAGTTCTCCTTCCCCCAGCCTTGCACTGAGTGGCAGCTCACAGGCACCCTCCCCCATCCCAATATCCGGTTGTTTTCCCACTACAGAAGATCCCACTGAAACAGCAGCCCCAGCACCTTAAGTTTTATGGGGGCAGAAGTCCAGATTTAACCCCTTTGGATGCAAAGCTGAGGTTTTAATCCTCCCTGGTAACTGTGGGAGGGGGAAAAAAAGGGAAACTCACTGCCCCCACACCACTGCTCATCATCTCCATCCCCCACTGGCCCATTAACATCCCCTTCTTCTTGTAAATATTGCCTGAGCACTCCTGCCTGCCCTCCTGCCCTCAATTAATCACGGCCCGGGGGAGAAGCAGGTAAGAAAGCACTCAAATTTAACTGATCTCCACAGACGGTGAAGAAGGAGCTCAATGAGACAAGCCTGGGAAGAGGGGATGGGCGAGGGCAGGGCAGGCAGGACAGCAGAGCCCCTCCTGCCCAAACGTCCTTGCCCAGCTGCCCTCATCCCCCAGCTCCCCACGGGATTTGAAGCCTTGGAGAACACTGCACCAGGAGTCAGCGCTTCCCAGAGGAAAAAAGGAATGAAGATGGAAGAAGAAAGTGGAAGGAAACCTCTGTTAAGGCCAGGCTGGATGGAGACTCGGAGCAACCTGGCCTAGTGGAAGGTGTCCCTGTCCCTGGCAGGGGGTCTGGAACTAGACAAGCTTTAAGGTCCTTTCCAACCCAAACCATTCTGTGACTCTACAGTAAATACCTCAGGCTCCAAACAGCACCTCCAGCACCCGTGGGGATGCCAGAAACACAACTGGTGCCCTCAGCAGGGTACCCAGCTCCCAGTTCACAGGTCACCGGCAGAGCAGCCCCAGCTTTGCACAAAGGTGGTTTTGCTGGAACAAAAGCAAAGGCCACAGAAATAGGTTCATTTTTTTTTTCTCTCTCTCTCTTTTTCCTAAGATATAACTAAACTCCACGAGCAGGTAGTGCCTGGGCATCCTGCAAGCATCCTGCAAGCAGTGCTTTCAACATGAAGGAACAAAAGGCTGCGGTGGGGAGGAGAATGGTGGGAAACCTTGCGGGCTCCCGAGATTCATTTGAGACCTGGTGTTTGCAGCACAGGCTGTATTTCATCTTTTCATAAGTAACTCTTACCAGGAAATGTTACAAAAAAGGGGGCATTTCAAGGCAGAAAAGTTGGTCGCCAAACGTCATTTTATTTTATTTTTTAAACCTTTTGTTAGCAACTCTTCTGGGGAGCACATCCAGCAGAGGCAATACAGTGCAGCGTGCACTCCTAAATTAGTTTCCAGGCACTTGGGATGCTTTATTATTCATTTCCTCCAAATATTAGGTAATGCCTTTCACCCCTTTCAAAGTCTATACGAGGGGTCTTTGATGCATTGTGGGACTTGAAAGTTTCAGGTCTAAAGAAGCATTTCTTTTAAGTCCTCCCTTTTATCAAGCATATTCTGTTCTGTTCGCTATAATGCGCACAATGGCATGAGAGTCTTGACCTGCTTCATGTCTGATGAGTCGAAATCTCAGATGCATAGGATAAAACAGCCATTCCTAGCAATACAGCTTAAACACTTAGGGCTCTATTCAGGCAAATATTACCCAGGGGTCTGCCACGCCACTGAAAAGCTGCAGAAATTGGCTCTGCAGACGGCTGACCAATTCAGCAGTGAGAAATGACCCCGCCACATTAACTCCCCTTTTCATTTCACCCTGGGCGAGCCGGGGTCTGGAGGTAAGCGCGGCAGAAGGCGAGAGCCGGCTGAAGCCAGATTCATTTTCTTTATATAAAGTATTTTTGTGTGCGTGTGTGACCATGAATGTCATTATGCGGATCTGCAAAAGAAGGGAAGTAATGACATTAGGGCACAGGCGCAGGAATCAGGGGGGCTTTTGTCTCGCAGTGACACCGGGGCGCTGTCACGTCTTCTGCACAAGCAGGATTTGTAGGCTTTGAAACGCTGCAAACGTCTCAGAAAAGCAGGTCTCTGCCTCTGCTGAAGGCACGTGGACTTTGCTGGGTCGCTTTACACCCTCCAGCATCAGTCTCCTCCGTGTGTTAACCAGAATTAATACTTCTTGTTCCATAATAATTTACCCTGTTTACAGGTTTTTTCGCCCTGTTTTCTCCTCTCTACACTGCAAGCTCACTTAAGAGATGGCTCCTGTCCAACAATACACAGGGAAGAGATGCAAAGTGAAACTTATTGTTGCAAAAGCAGATATATTTCAGTAAAAAAATACCGTGTTTTTGTCCTTTAGACAATCACACCGATGTGTTTTTACAGAAGAACCAGGTGGCTATTTTAGGATATTAATCTCCCCTTATCAATCTCCTCTTGACAGGTTAGAACTAGGAAAAAAAAAGTGTTTAAAGGGCAATCTGGAAATGCAGGGGTAAAATTTAATGTAGAGCTGTAGAGTTCCTAAATTGGGGCCGAAGCTGCTGGAATTTGCCTTGCATGTTTTATACCCTAGGAGCACAAGATGCCTCTGGAACAAGTCACAAACAAGTGTTCAGACTAGATGGGAAGATGTTTGTAAAAGACACAGGTCCCGTTTTCCCGACTCCCCTTGCCTGCTGCAGTGCAACCCCCTGGTACGACCTGCAATCCCAGCCTGTCAGGCTGAGACCAGCCTTGATAACCCCAACTTTTCACTGGGAAAAACATTTCTCAAGCTGCAGAGAGAGGAAGAAGTTGCATGACTAAAACTCAGCTATGTCCTTCCTGATACTGGAAAAACATCCAGCAGCACCCCCTGTAAAATGGGAATGTACACATCTGCAGGCCCTGGTCCTGGTGTGTGTGATTTTAGGATTAGCTCTAAAAGCAAATCAGACCCACAAGGATATGATCTCCTAATGTATCCACCTCCTCCAGGATGCTGCAGACCTGGAGAAGTGAGCAAAAGCCTGACTTCTGAAGGATCTCTCTCGTTTTTTGAGCATCTCTCTCACAGCTGGCATGGCAGAAGCAGCAACAGGTACCAAAAAAATATGATAAAGACTGGACAGGGCTTTGAGCCACCTGGTCAAGCTGAAGATGTCCCTGCTTACTGCAGGGGGTTTGGAAAAGATGTCTTTTAAAGGGCTCTTCCAACCCAAACTATTCTATTCTATTCTATTCTATTCTATTCTATTCTATTCTATTCTATTCTATTCTATTCTATTCTATTCTATTCCATTCCATTCCATTCTATTCCATTCTATTCTATTCTATTCTATTCTATTCTATTCTATTCTATTCTATTCCATTCCATTCCATTCCATTCCATTCCATTCCATTCTGTTCTTCTGTTCTCAGCTCTCACATTACCCACCTGGCCAGGAGGGTTTTTAGGAGCCCTCTGAAGCATCCTTACCAAAATACCATCAGGACATCCGTGTTTTGTGCCCCACATGTGAGTGGAGCAGTGCTGCTGTGCCAGAGGACAGCTGACAAGTCACCACTGTGCATGCTACAAATCCTATGAGCCGACCAGAAAAACTCAAACAGTGTGAAGATTTATCTGTTTGCGGGTGGAAAACCCTTCAGTTGAGACAACAATTCTATCCCTTCTGAGGTAAATGGAGAGTTTTTGCTTGGGGACCCCGTGAGGAGCAGAGGCGGCACGAGGATGGGACCCATCACTCACCAGTCTGCAGAAAGATGCTGACGGGGGTGTCTGCACCAATTTTTAAGGAGCCTGAAACAGCTCCTGTGAGAGAGGGAGACAGAAGAAGCAAAACTGCAGGAGAAATGAAATCTATCTGTAAACCCCAGGCAGAGTTGACACAAGGCAGCTGCAGCAGGAGTGCAGAGATGATAATGGAGCCTGATGGATAGTTCACAGGATTATCAGATACCCTCCAAACCAAATATGCTGAGGAACCAATTATTTAATGCTAAAGACAGCACAAACGGATGTTTAATAAGCTGGATCACTTCAGGACTGCTGGAGCTCAAGGGGCCAAACCCCCACTGGTGTAAGTCTGGAAAGGCAGCAGGATGAAATACCCGACGCTTCAGACGCACACTGGCCCTCCCAGTCACCCCAGGAGACGGGGGAAGCACGTTCACCACCCCAGGCTGACAGCACCCAGCTCTGCAGCCTTGCTGGCTGCCCTGCTTGCAGGAGAAGGGGCTGCTGCTCTCAGAACAGCCTCGGTTTATTTTCCAGCTGGCTGCAGAGAGGCAGCGGGGAAGCTGTAGGAGGTGTGGGAGACAGAAGGGAGTTTAGTGTGTGCTCCAGGCACTGATCAGAACCTGCTTTGCAGTCAGGGATGATTCCTGTGAGCAAAGCACCCCTTCTCAAGCTCTTCTGCTGGCAGGGGTGTTCAAACAGGGTCTCAGCACCCCGCCTGGCTGCCTTGTCAGGAGGTGACCCTGCAGACACACATCCCCTCACCTGAGCTGCTCCTGCACAGAGAAGAGGGACAGACCTCTGCTCCTCCTCGCACGCTGCCCAAACTTGGTCAGACATTACAAGGCATAAAAACATCTCCACTAACTATAAAGGGCCCCTAAGTTCTTAAATGCCTGAGGATTGCTTCCTGAAACCACACAGTTTAAGTTTCTCCCGTCATCTACACTCAAACTGTACTACAGGAGCTGAGGTGTGCCTTAAAAATCTGCGTCTCCCCATGATCCAACCTCCACCAGCACTGCTCCTGTAGTCCAGGTGACAGCACAGATGTAAGAACAGGTGTAAGAAGGAAATTTTTTATGATGAGGATGGTGAGGGCCTGGCCCAGGGTGCCCAGAGCAGCTGTGGCTGCCCCTGGATCCCTGGCAGTGTCCCAGGCCAGGCTGGACAGGGCTTGGAGCAGCCTGGGATGGTGGGAGGTGTCCCTGTCCGTGGCAGGGAGTGGAATGAAATGAACTTTAAAGGCCCCTTTGAGTGCAAAGCAGGTTCTACAGTTCTGTGATAGCCCAGCACCAAGATGCTCCTCAGCATCCAGCACACAACACAGAGGAAAGATGTGGGAATTTGGTCCCTGGGGGATGGGAACCTGCAGGGGCTCACAGCACGGCTCTGCTGAGGATTGGGCCAGTTTAAACTAGGAAGTTGCTCAAGAGAAGATGGTGAAAAAAACCCAGCTTCCCACATGACACAATGCAAAATATCTCAGTTCAAAAACATCAGCTCAGGGTCTGGCTCTGGCGCATCTGAACCAGCTCAGATGACAAATAAAGGATTCTCCCTTCTTCCTGTGGCCTCTAGGCAAACATCCAATTCACAGCCTCCTGTGTGACAGCTGCAGAAAACAGGTCTGGAGAGGACCTTGAAATGCCACCCAGAGCGCAGCCCCGTGACCGGGTCCGGACGGGACCAAGCACAACAACAGCCAAAAGCACTCCAAGCATTAACAAATATTGTTGCTCGGTGCACTCCTGTGCAGCTGCCAGCGTATCTGCAGCCTGCTCCTTCCAGCACTCAGCACTGAGAACACACATATTGATGAGAGCATCTTCCACGGATTTACAGGAACAGCAATTAGGGGGTTGGTCGTTGACGACAGCAGAGAATCGTGGTGGTGGTGGTAAAGATGATTTGTGCTGATCCATTAACATAGCAAACTATCTCTTCTCCCACAGGAAATCTCGATAACTGAAGGGCAGATCAGAACCCCAAGACCCCAGAAAGGTGTCAGGACAACCACATCTTTCTCCCCAGCCTGCATCCTGCTTGCCAGCTCTCCCCACAATGCTCACCCCGCTGTGTACTCACCAGTACCCTTGGTTTTGTTTCAAAATCGCGATGCTCCTTTCGCTCCTCTGATCATTTCCTGAGGAAAAACGGAGAGGAAAAAACACAAAACAAAACCCCTGATCAGATCCAGGACTGATAACGCGGCAAAGAAGGGCCAGCTCTGGAGAAGCCTCTGCCGGGACGAGGAGAAAACACGGAGCCAGGTCTGCTCCTGCTCTCCCACCCCACGTGCTCCCACGGCCAGTTCCTCTGCTCATCACCCTTCCCTGTATCACAACATCACCTAGCAACACCACGCCACGGAGGTGCAGGCCCACCCCATCCTCCCAGTGTATCACATCTCCAGTGACAGCTGGGAGATGAACGCCCCGGGAGCGGAGCAGCTTTGGGCCGCTCCCCCCGTCCCACCCCCCAGATAAACACCACACTTCGGCCCCTCGGGATTTCCTGCACCCGCAGCTCAGCAGAACCCGCAGCACAAATCCACAGCAAATCCACATTCCGCCGTTGCTGGGGTGCAGAGGTGGAACGTGTGTCACCGGCACCCTCACAACTCTGCCCACAAAAGTTCCCTGCCCCTCTCAGCTTGGGGAAACCTCCTGGAGAAATGGAGCTCTACAGAAGTTCCCGGCCACCACTTGCACTTCCAAATGATGGAGAAGTGGGGCTCGCAACCCCAGGAGCTGACCTCCACGTGGGAGGCCCAGCAGCTGGGTTGGAGGTGGGCAGGACTCGGGGCTGATGAAGGAGATGGGCAGAAGGATGTTCTGGGGTGCTTCACTCCACTGCAGAACAATCTCAAGGTGTGAGACCCCCTCCAGCAGGCAGCCACCTTATCAACAGGGCCCCCTGGGGCAATATGGGGGGCTGGCCCAGGCCTTTTCCTTTCTCTTTCTTTCTTTTTCTTTCTTTTTCTTTCTTTTTCTTTCTTTTTCTTTCTTTTCCTTTCTTTGTCTTTCTTTGTCTTTCTTTTTCTTTGTTTTTCTTTCTTTTTCTTCTCCAGGTAGCCCGTGAATGGGTTTACTAGCGCAGGGTCCACCAGCACTATTTCCCGCTACTCATGACACAGGCAAGCAACTGGGATCCCTCTCCCAGCTTTTAGACAGAGCCACTCATCTTGATTCAGCTTTTATGAGATTCTCACTCTCATTATTTTCATGAGAAAACAACATTTTCCAAGTCAGCCTGATACCTGAATGACTATGCCAGGATGGAAAATCCAACAGGCTCTGATCACGTTTCCCTTGAGAAGTGTTGGGCTTCAGCTCCAACTCCTACCTAAATTCTCCTTCTCTGCACAGGTCCTTCACTGCAGCTGCTCCGCAGAGCAAGGGGAGCCCAGCTTGCAGTGCAGCACCGTGTTGTGGGGTTGGTGTCTTCCCACAAGCAATAGGAGAGGAGGGAACAGCCTCAAAGTGAGCCAGGCCAGGTTGAGATGGGATATGGGGAGAGATTTCTTCACAGAATGGGTTGTCCAGCCCTGGCAGAGCTCCACCACTCCTGGAGGGATTTAAAAGCCATGGGCATGTGGCACTTGGGGACGCAGGCCTGGGCAGAGCTGGGGGCATGGTTGGACTCAACGGTCTTGGGAGGACTTTTCCAACCTAAATGATTCTGCAATTCTATGATTCAGCCTAAAAGCATTCAAATCGCTGCTTGAGGCACAGAATAATTCTCACGGGGCAATAAACAGGAGTTCCTGGGCTGAGAAAAGCCTGCACGTGAACCACAGTTTCACTTGCCCTCCAAGAAGATCCACCCTCTGAGCCAGGAGATGCCCTGGTGCTCTCCTAGCAGCTTCCAAAATAGAATGGGCATTGCTGAGGGCTCAAAGCACACGTGTGATGAGAAGCTACGAATCAACCAGGCTTGCCTGTGGCTTCCCCTTCAGCCACAAGGTCCCTTTTAGCTTCTTGGGGTGGTTTGCAGGAGGACTCGAACACGCCCTCCTGCAGATGACACTCAGGATTCTAATTACCCTCCCTGAGCACATCACTGACGTGCCACGTCAGCTCGCTCGCGGGGCTGCTCCTCTCATCATGTGTCGCCAGCAGAGGAGATTCTGCCCCTCCTCGGCACACTGATCCCCCCAACACCGGGCTGGGCTGAGCTCTGGGCTGGGAAAGACGGTTCCCAAATGAACTGGCCATGTGGAATGCCTGTCCCGCCCTTTGAGGTCAAGGCCATGTGAAGAAACAGCTTTTATCACAGAACCACAGGGCAGTTTGGGTTGGAGGGACCTTTACAGGCCATCGGGTTCAACTCCCCTGCCTGACCAGGGACATCTTCAACTAGACCAGGTGGCTCAGAGCCCTGTCCAGCCTGACCTTGAAAGTTTCCAGGATTGGGTCATCCACAGCTTCTCTGGCCAACCTGTGCCCGTGTTTTACCACACTCAATGTTAAAAACCTCTTCCTAACAGCTGAACTAAACTGATTCCCCTTCAGTTTAAACCCATCGCCCCTGCTGTGATGAGCAGCACAATCCTGGCACATCCACACTTCCAGGACTGATCCAGTGCTTGTGTGCCTTCTGCATAACAGGGCTGAAACAAATAAATTTACCAGAGAAAGGAGAAACTGATATGCAAATCCATGTCAAAAATCATTCACCAAATCTGTTCTGCAGTTTTGAAATAAAGTTGGAGGTTGCTTCCCAAGTGCTGTTTGCAAACCGTCTGTTAATCTGGGAAGCAGATGCTGCTACAGTAGTTACAGCATCTTCAAGAAATCCCCATCAAATGTTTCTTTAAAACGCCCATGACTTTTGCAATTAGCTCCTTTTAAATCTTCTTGGCGTATCTTAAAACCGAACATCATAAAAAAACCCCTTTGCTGTGATTCAGCTGTAATGGCTCTAAGCCTGGGGAAGAGCTCGCCTCACACCTCCTTTCATACCCAGGTGACCCCCAGATTCCTCCCAGAGGCCTCTGCCCATTTCCTCCGTGCTCTAAAGAGCCTTTGACGTCCCCAGACTCTTCCTGAGCTTCACTGAAAGCCTCTGTTGCCTGAAACGGGGCAGTGCCCTGGAGATGCCCTCTGGAATCATGAGAGCCAAGTCACCCACGCCCCTGCAGAGAATCCCACATGGAAAACATACTCTTGAAAAGGCATTTCTGCCATGCCCTGGCACTCGTGGACATTTCATTGCCTAGGAGAGTGTTTGGGATGACTACTGCTGGGGTTTTTTTGTTGCCAGGGACTGTTTCTTCCAGAAAAAATAAAAAATAAAAATAAAAAAATAAAACTGCCCTGAGACAGATCATCCCTCCCAGCTCGGAAAGAACTGAGTGTGTGGATCGTGCTCAGAAGGAGTGACCTGGCTGCATCTTTGGACTGACATCCTTTCCAACCTCCAGTGCTCAGTTTTCCCCTTCCTGTGTGAGAATGGAAAACAGCAGCGTCAGCTGTGGTCGGAAAGGGCTTCGAAATCTCCAGGTAAGAGGTGTAGGTGAGGCAGCACCGCACCCTTCTAGAAATGGGGGGAGAGGGAAAGGCAGCAAAGGGGGGAAAACCCCCCACATAATAAATAATCCTCTACAAATTACATAAAATGAATGCATTAAAAAACCAATCCTCCAAGAAGCAGCTGCTTCATTCTTTGCTGTTGATAGGATCAATATAAGAGAGGAAATTACCACCTTGCGCTCTGCAACACATCACACCGACTTTTCTTTACAGGCCCTAATGCTCCTGATTGCAGTGTCAATTTAAAATTTACCATAAAATGCAGAATCTCATAAACTTTACAACCTCAATCACACTCAGCCAGTGTTTTCACCCAAATCACACGCACAGCACCCGCTTTGCTCTCCAAGGCAGATACACAACAACGTGCTGCAGCTGGGAGAGCAGAGCAGGGCACCACAGCCGGGATCTGCCTGTCCTGGGTAGCCCGGATGAAAAGAGAAGGAATCAGGTTGGAAAACAAGCTGGAAACTGCACTCTCGGATCTCTGTGAGACAGCTCACCCCATGTCCAGCAGGATGAAAGGTAGCCAGAACCATGATTTATGATGAAGGTGCTGAGGCCCTGGCACAGGGTGCCCAGAGCAGCTGTGGCTGCCCCATCCCTGAAAGTGTCCAAGACCAGGTTGGACAGGGCTTGGAGCAAGCTGGCAGAGCAGAAGGTGTCCCTGCCCATGGCAGGGGGTGGAACTAGATGGCCTCCAAAGGTCCCTTCCAACCCAAACCATTCTATGATTATGTAATCAAATCATCAAACACAACATGACCTCGGGTGCAGCAGCTCTGGTGCCATGCTGCTGTCGAGGAGGCTGAGCCAACCTCCTTGCACTGGGACATGCTTTAAAAACAGCTGTTTTATGGCCTTTTGCAGGCTCTGGTGGAATACCCTGAGTCATTTCCCTCATCCTGGGTGTCCTTCAGAAATTTAAACCCAGGCAGCTCCTACAGACAGCATGCAGCGAGTTTTTAACGCAGGGAAGGAGCACGCAGCTATGCCCGTGCCATGAGCTGACCATTTGCTTTTGCAGGCAGGGGTTGTACTCAAGGGTTGACAAGGGAAAAACTAATTAGGCTCCTAATTTTGCTTCCTACATAAATCTAAGTCCTTTCGCTGTTGTCACTAGGACAGAAAACCCATTTCTCCGCAGGGGTACAAAGAATTTTGGCTAAAGCATAACAAAAAGATGCATATTTCAAGTTGTCCTTCCCGAGGAGCCGTAAAACTCTGCTCAGTGTCTGCAGTCTGCATGCACCCTGCAAGCTCTGGCTTGAAATCCTGTCTCAGCTCAAAATCACAGGATATATTTGGGGAGAAAAGTAATTTCTGCAGTCAGCTGCTCGCCTTTGGGACTGACTGAAGTCAGAGAGATGATTAAAGATACAGCAAGGGTTAAACCTTGGGAGAGGACAGGCAGGACTTGGGGATGAAGTAGTTGATCAAAGGGTGGCTCAGAAGTTATTTAAAAATAAACCAGAAAGTAGAACTTCCCAGCGGTTGCCGCTGTAATTACAATGCAGACAACGGAGCCGTGGTGCTGTTAAGGTTACTGGATTTTCCTAGCAGCTGTGTTTAATTTACTTAAAACATGCAAAGCCATCAGGTCAGATCCCATTAGCAGAATCTCTCCAGAGCGCTGCAAGAGCCCGGCCAGCCCAGCACCGGAGAAATGCTGAGGGCAAAACACAAGTGCAAAATATCCCTGGAGAAGTACGACACCAGAGCGCACTGCCTCCCCCTCGGCTGCGGCAGAGGCTGGGTGGTCAGTCCTGCCTGCTCACCTGTTCCCTGTCCCTTCACTCTCACTTATTGCCCCTAAGATCACCAGGAACAGAAATCCATGCGAATACCTTGACTGGCTGTGATGGAGAAGGATCTGGGATCAAGCATTTAGGGAAGGAAGCAATTTGAGCGTGTTTTTGCTACAGCCCAGGCTCTCTGTGTGTCCTGCAACTGTACAATGTCCCACCCGGATCCCTCTGCTCCCAGGCATTCCCCTCACTTCCACACTGCCTTAGAGAGAAATCCACCTGTCCTGAGTCATGCTCAGAGCTTGGTGGATTTGTGTGTCAGGATTTCCCCCCCCAGGAGCTTTGTTCGCACGTACATAATTTGGGACCACGCGATTCATCAGGAGTCCTTCCAAAACACAACTACAAAAATTACAACCTCCTTGTCAGGGAAAAAAAAAGAAAAAAACAAACAAAACAACCTTCTAGGGATACTTTTCTGTTTCATTTTTGTTGGTGTTGTTTTTCGTTCTTTTAACACCGGCTCAGCCCTCTCTCCACCTATCGGAACATCAGGGTTTCATCCACTCCTTGTGGCCCCTGCCAGCTCAATTCTCTTTCTAAAATTAACATCCTGAGAGATGTAATTGCTGGAACAGGAGGTGTTAGGTCACGATTCGGTCCCTGCACATCAGGCTAAGAGCTTCTGCAGCCACCTACAAGCACTTCAGAGTCCCAACCTCAGACGTGTCCTGCTCCACTGAGCCCAGCAGAGCGATGCACCTTTAATGGGTGCTGATGCCAAAAAAATAAAAAAGAGAACGGAAGGCAAGGATAGATAACACACCACAGGCTCCCTTCTGCACATGACCCCCTATACAGTCATTCCTACTACAGAGAAGGGGCAAATGAAGTAAAATAAAATACTATAAAATACAAGAAAATTTCCCAAATAAGCAGTGACTGCCCCTGGATGCCTTGAAGTGTCCAAGGCCAGGCTGGATGGGGCTTGGAGCAGCCTGGGATAGTGGAAGGTGTCCCTGAACATGGCAGGGAGGTGGAATTAGAAGATCTTTAAGGTCTCTCCAAAGCCAAACCATTCTGTGATTCTTTGACTAGAACAGACTAGACTAAACTAGACTAGAANAAAAAGTGAAGGGATGGGTTTGTTTATGGGAAATCTGAAAATATCTGACCAAGCTGCGTGACCCTCACTGCATCTCCTGCCACTGTGTGCAAGAAACCCCAGCCTGGCCCTGGAGTCCTTGCAGCAGCTTAAGATCATTCTTCCTACATAAAACTCCAGCATAAACTCATCCCTCATGTCTTGGAGAGGTGTGAGACTTATTTGCATAATAAATGACAAGGCAGGAATATAGATTTGTGTCAGATCACCCTCCCTTCCCTTTGAAAGAAATCTATTTATTCTGACTGAATCGTCTCTTCTCCAAATAAATGGTGTTTGTAGTCAGTTTAGCTGGCACGATACGCATTCTTTTGCATGCCTGTAATGAATTTTCACAGCCAGAGCCCTAATCCAGTCTAGTCATGGAGGGTTTATCACGACCTCTTATTTTATTTCTACCGGTAAATGGGAATTGCTTTCCTTATCGCTATCTAGAAGCACCTGAGTGATTTTTGCTTCATATTTCCTATCCCACTGGAATTCAGGATGCAGCGTTATCTGATGCTGTACGATTGTCACTCATGTTAGCTGCCTTTTCATTTTAATTTGCTGGATTTATTGCTCTTTCTTTTTTTTTTTTATTTTTTTTCCTTTTCCCCCGAGAGATTTTACTTCAGATCTGAATCCCTCCTTGCCCTTTTCCATCCTCCTGGTCAGATTTCTTGGGTGATCAAGGCTCGTCTTGCCTTCACCTGCCTGATGCCTTTGAGCACTCTGGGACAGTGGGAGTTGTCCCTGCCTGTGGCAGGGGGTGGAGGAAAATGAGCTCTGAGGTTCTTTTCAACCCAAACCATCCTGTGATGCCTTCCCCCAGCAGAGCACTGGGCTTTCCCCAACCCATCCCATTTGGGGAGGAATAAAACTACGCAGTGACAAGCAGGAATCATCCCTGACTTCGAGTTCAAACAAATCCACGAGAGCAAGAGTTCAAACAAATCCACGAGAGCAAGGCCTTGCCGACGTGATCCCTATGGGTACGGGTACACAGCTCAGAGCTCCAGAGAACTGGACCTGCTGCTGCTGGAAAGGCAAGGGAAGACCTGTAAATCCTGCAGATAACACCGTGA
Source organism: Bombycilla garrulus (assembly GCA_013400315.1). Lineage (NCBI taxonomy): Eukaryota > Metazoa > Chordata > Aves > Passeriformes > Bombycillidae > Bombycilla > Bombycilla garrulus. Next base: position 65,785 of record VXBU01004560.1, on the reverse strand, counting down.
TGGATCAGTAGTGGCAAGACATTAACCTTCACTCTTGAGGAGACACCCAAATGATAACACCTGTAGCCATGCCACTCCAGAGTTATCAGTCTTGTCACTCATGAAGATAAATCTATCTGACCTAAGCCATCATCCTACGCCACTCCGGCTCCCTTGCTCAAAATCCTCGTAGATACCAGCAGGGATCAGGAAAATCACACCTAATAATCTATTGAGAGTGTGCAGCTATGCTCACATGGAAACCATTTCCTTCAGTATGTTAAAATAATTCCGCAGAGCAGGGGAAAAACACGGTAGGCTTGAAAGCTCGGTCTGCAGGGAAAGTCCTACATGTCAGTGACAACTGTGGAAGGACAGAAAACAGCTACCAAAGTCTCAAGGAGCTGTCAGGCACAGGAAAATGTAAGTTAATTAAAGCCACTTAAACAAACACATCTGGGACAGGGATGTAGGGAGGGAGAGTGAAGTGCTACTAAAAGCTCAGACACACGGTGGATCCCAGTCAGGAGGCGAGGAGATGTATTTGGCAGGTTCCAGGTGAGCCCCTTGCCCTGGGGCTGTGCCAGAGGGGGCAGTGAGAGCCCCCACAGCCCAGGGCTGCGGCTCACCTTTGGGCCCAGCCTTGTCTCACAGCCCCACGGGGAGGCACAGGCTCAGCAGGTCCACCTCTCCTCCGGGAAAACAGCCCCCAGGCTCCACTGATGCTCTCCTGGACCAAATAGTGTCGGCTTTGTTGGAACCCAGGGGGTTCCTATGATGCATTTGGCCGATCCAAAACCTGCTCAGGAGGCTTTTCAGCCTTGCCAGAGGTGTCAGAGACCCTGGAATGATACTAAAAATACCTGTAACTCTGATTCTAACCCATGGAATAGGTTGTCAGCTTTGTATGAGGAATTTCAGGTCACAAAAACTTAGATAGTAAAACAGTAGTAGTTATAAGTAAAAAGAAGATAATTTGAATATATGTACAGGGGGGTTTAGGGCCCTGTACAGGGGGGTTGGAGATCTGTACAGGGGGCTCTGAGACACAAGATGGAGGATTTTTACACGTGGCATGTTATCTTGTGTTCTTCTTCATCACCTCCATCTTCTTGGTGCTGCTGGCACTTTGGGATTGGTTTAACACAGATCTGGACATGGTGATGTGAGGGGCACAGATTGGTACTTAATTGTAAACATTTAATACATAGTTTTTAGTATATAAGATTACAGCTCACCCGGGGCGGGCACAGTGTGTCTCTGGACGCGTTCTGTGTCGACCCTGGCAGGGCAGAGAAATCTAATCTTTGATAAGGACTTAATAAACTGCCTTGAGAACACCAACAAACGACTCCAGACTCCTTCAACAGCACGGGCCGGAAACCTGGACTTTCCTACATATTGCGGGGTCTCCTGGGGTTAAGGAGATCCCCGCAGGCTTGGAATTAAAAACCCAACACTTCCTAACGTCTTCCCTCCTGTCCCTACCTCAACATTCAGCTGAAATGAGAACCGTGGGGAAAGGGTTCCTCTGGCAAAGTGCAAGGATGTGAATCCACCAGGACCAACCTCAGCTCCACCTGCCCTTGCTCCTCCTCTGAGCACAGCCTCCCCTGAGCCCCCAGAGCTGATTTGCCTCCTACTGTGCTCAGAAGGTCGCTCACACCAGCCCTGCTGATATAAAACCACAAGAAGGGAGATTTGGATAGGCTCTGTGCGTTCTTTTAATTGCAATCAGCCCCCAGAGAAACTCAAAATGTTGGTTCTTTATATATTTCTTTGGGCATTGGTTCAGGAGTGGAAACTGAACACCTACACGAGGCTGGGTCACGACGGAGATGCTGAGCCAGCCCCCTGAGATATTCCTGCTTGGGAAGCAGGGCTGGCCAGCCTCAGCTCGAGGCTGACAGGAAGGGAAACAGGAAAGCAAATCCATCTGTACACCATCAAGCCCCTGCTGCAGGATGACAGCATGCAAGACTGCTGTCTGCAGGAGGAAGTCTTGCCATGGCATCAGCCCGACCCAGTTGGAGCGCGCGGAAACACAGATGGAGCGAGGAGGATCCAGGATTCCAAACCCAACACCAAGCCAGCGTGCTCCTCCAGGAAAGCCGTGAAGCTGCTGGAATCTGGGTGTCTTGGCCAGCAGGGAGACAAAGGAAGGAGTTTGTGAGGGACCCGGGTCACACGGGACAAGGTCTGAGATCTCCTTCAGCCCTCAGCATATTTTCTAACTCCAAACCAGCCTTACTCACAGATCTTCTATCCCAGCCTGGGTGAGATTAACGCATCACAAGTCCCACGGCTCCAGGGAGAGCTGCGAGCCCCTGGCAGGGCCTGAAGGGGCTCCAGGAGAGCTGCCCAGGGACTGGGGACAAGGCCTGCAGGGCCAGCACACAGGCAATGGCTTCCCAGGGCCAGAGGGCAGGGACAGCTGGGACATTGGGAAGGAATTGCTGGCTGGGAGGGTGGGCAGGCCCTGGCCCAGGGTGCCCAGAGCAGCTGGGGCTGCCCCTGCATCCCTGGCAGTGTCCCAGGCCAGGCTGGGGGTGGGATGGGCTTTAAGGTCCCTTGAACACAAACCATTCTGCAATCCTAGGGCTCTGCAGACAGCACTGCAGCCTTGTCAAATGCAGCCCAGGACCACAGCCCCTCTCCGCCTGCAGCTCTGGGCGGGCAGCCAAGGCCCCCCACCCATGCCCCGAACCCCTTCCCTCCCCAGGGTGACTTCCTTAACACAGCCCAGCTGCCTGCCCCCACCCGACAAGGGCTGACAGATTTGTGCTGTCCCCTTAGGGTGGGGTAGGTACATTTATTTCCTCTTTGGAAAAAAAAAAAAGGAAAGAAAAAAGGAAAAAAATATGCAATTAACCTTTTCCTCTCCTCGCAACGGGCAAGAAGCTTCCCTGCCCTCAGAAATAGTCTGAGGACGAAGATATCTGTTCCCACAGCTGCACCAGTGCTATTCTGGCTTTGCTAAAATTAAAGAGCTGAAGTTGTATGTGGGCCTTCATGAAACTGTCACGGGGACCGCAAGATTAGAGGGCTGGATGGTGACCTGGGAGGCCGAGGTCTATTCTCAGCTGCACCAAGGGATCCTCATGTGTGTCCAAACATATTTCTCCACTCCTCTCTAATAAGAATCCTGAAATGGTTTGGACTCAACAGACCTTAATATCCACCTCCAAACCCTTGCCAGGGCCAGGGACACCTTCCACTGTTCCAGGTTGCTCTGAGCCCCAATGTCCAGCTTGACCCTGGACACTGCCAGGGATCCAGGGGCAGCCACAGCTGCTCTGGGAAACCTCTGCCAGGGCCTCCCCACCCTCATCATAGATACTTTCTTCATCATACCTAGTCTGAATCTCCCTGCTTTTAACTTAAAACCATCAATCTTTGTCTTCTCACTACAGGCCCTACCAAAAAACTCCACAAACATCTTTCTTCCAAGCCTCCTTTACGAAAGACTAACACATCTTGCCTTGGTCACCTCCAGTGCCCATCCAAACAGAGCCAGAGATCCAACAGCGCTAAAAAAAACCCCAGGAGGGCACAGGATAACCCCAGCACGCCAGCCACCATCCATCCCCTCTCCCACCACGAGCAGTCCTCTGCCAACAACTGCGCTGGCTATTGTCGGTCACATAAAGCCCGGTCCAGCGGCCCCGCTGTCAGCGTGCAGCTCATTACTCTGCCAAGGGCTTTGAAACGCTTGGAATATGAAAGGTGCCCCATCAGATCAAATTCAGCTTCGTTTGCCATTACAATGCGGCGCGTTTCTTTTGTCTGCGACTTTTGATGATGTGCAATTGTTCCCCTCAGTCAGTGTTTCGGAGTCATTAGCTGGAATTAGTAAAGTTCCCGCTGACGGACTTTTCCAGGGCTCTGTTCTCGGGCTACAAAGAGTGGATGAGGAGTTGTCCTGCTTTCACTGA
>VXBU01004560.1:35309-61838 GCA_013400315.1 Bombycilla garrulus | reverse complement strand
CTCCACTTTCCCCCTGCAGGCGCCGGGAAATGCACGTGCAGGAAAGATGCTGTGGGTGGTCACAACAGGGCTGGCGCTTCCCAGCCAGCAGGGAACCCGAGGCCCTTTCACTTGCTGCCTCTGCTGGGACCAGGGGAAGAGGTACGCCTAACTGTGCCCATATTTAGGCAGCACATCCCACAAAGTTCGGGTTTCCGCCCCAGAAGTCCCCCACTCCAAATCTAAAGGCCTCAGCCCTGAAGAAGTCACCTTTCTCTGGGTGAAGGTATCTCTACCCGGCGTCTCCCTCAACAAAAACACCCGGATGTGCCTGACTTTGTCCTCCAACCTCTTGTTACACCCTTCCAGCCACACCAGAAGGCCTTTTAGTACCAAGACCCTTTTTCCTGAAGGGATTTGCGCATGGAGCAGCCACTTCTCTGGGCAACCTGCGCCAGGGCCTCACCACCCTTATCACAAAAAACTTCTTCCTTCTTTCTGGTCTGGATCTCCCCTCCTGCCGTAAAAGTATTTGCTGTGTCCTGTTCCTCCCTGCCTTGTCCCAAGTCCCTCTCCAGCTCTCCTGGAGACCCTTTAGAGCCTGGCAGGGGCTCTGAGGTGTCCCTGGACCCTTCTGTTCTCCAGGATGAACACCCCAAGCTCTCTGGGTCTGTCCTCTGATCAGTTTTGTGTTTGTCTCTAACACAGGCTTCGTTCTTATTTGTGCTTGAGGACCTCCAGCAGAAAAACAAAGTGATGAAGCTCCATGGGCTTCTTCTGATGTCACCTTTCACACGGGACTGTACTTCCATCCCCTAAGGGTTTCCCTGAAATTCACCTCATGGATCGTCCCACCTAACATTCACAACAGCATTTCCACTGGGACACAACCAAATGCAGACAATTCGAGCCTCTCACCCTACATTTTTTAAAGTAACAGGCTACAATAAAGCAGCCTGCCCAGATTCCAGCCTAATCTAAAAACAACTTTATGGCTTCTAATTTTAGCACTAATCTTCCTTTGCTATGGTTGTGTGATTTCTAATTATTTTATCCCCAAGCCCTGCTTTGATGGATAGTTGTACCTTTTCCAATGCCAAATGACTTGTAAAGTGCCTTTAAAAAATACGCTGATCATCTCAGGTTCATTTCCAGTTCCTACACAAATAACATTCTCATATATGGCTTCACTGCGGAAATATTATTATTATTATTAAAATAATAGTAATAAAAGCCATGCAATTTTAAAAGGAGAGCTCCATTCCTTAGGACGATCCCAATCTGCTCCTGCAAACACCATATTTTCTCTTAAAAGCTGATAAAGAGCAAAAAAAAATCTGTTATCGAGACACAGATCTCTTAACAACTCGGTGCCTTTGGCTTGGCACGGCTCCCAGAACGCTCTGCCTTTATCTATCCCTATTTTCAGGCTGCAGCTCAGGGAAGAGCAATTGGCCACCCTGAAACCTCGAGGGGTGATGAGAAGCGGTGGCAGAGATGCGTGTGCCTCGATGTTCCCCCCTGCACAGCACTGCCTGCCCAAATCTGCTGAATTTGGAGCAGCAAACACCCAGCCCTCGGCTGAAGATGTGCTGCAGGGGTTTAGGATGAGCCTCCAGCCCAGGCTCCTCACAGACAGGTGTTTTCTCACCTTCCATGCTCAGCTGAAGCAACCTCCTGACCTTCCTAATCGCTGACCTAGGTCAAACCTGGATCCAATTTTTTCCAATTTGCAATTGGCACAGAAGTTTGTTGGGGAGGGGATGCAGCCTGGGGACTGCTTCAGGATGCTGAGGATCCTGTAGGATCTGCCACCAGCAGCCAGCACCAGAGCAGGGGAGACAGGCACACGGCTGGTGGATGTTTGCTGGGTTATTTCCTTCCCCAGGATTTATACTGAGCTCCGGTCAATTGGAAAACATCCACTTGACCTGCGACCTTTTTGTTTTAGTTATTCTCCAAGCTTTGACAGCAGCAGTTTAAACACAAAGCATATGAGCGTTAGCACTGAGGGAGCACCCCATTCCCACAAATTCTGAGTGGATACGGAAAAACACCACACTGCAGCCCTGATGGTGAATGTATTTCTTCTTTCTCGTTCTTCATTTTCCTCTCTTTCAGTTTCTGAGGCTGTTCCATGACATGTGCACTCTCCCTCCCCACTGGAAACATGAGCTTAGCTCCCCAATGCAATATTCAAGGGAGGAGGACACTGGATGCGGAGCTCTAATTCCCTGCACAAAGCTGTGTTACAGAGCATCTGAAATGGAGATTGTCAAAACAGGAAACAACCCAGCCGATGTCCTCCTGCCTGGGCCCTGAAAATGTCACCACACAGAGCTGCAAGGGATGGAGCAAAGCCCTGGGAGAGTGGGCAGCGAGACCCTCTGCCCTCCTGCCACTCTGATCTGAGAGCCGGGCTTCAACCCCTGCTGAAATGAGCGTGGAGATATTTTTTACTGGCTTGGGGGAAAAACTCAGCAAATCAGGTTAAAAATTATAACCCCTCTATTGACTTGATACTTCTATCAGCGTGGAGAATTTTGTACGGCATGTCACCTCGACTCGGGCAGCCAATCCTACAGGAAATCCTTCATCCTTAGTGCTTCACACTAACATCCACAGCATCCTGCTGGCTTCCTTCTCACTCCTCTGAAAACCCACCCCCCGAGATCCTCACCTCCTGAGCTCACGCCCTGTGTTTGAGCTGGCCTTGCTGGGATAAAAGCACAAATCTTGGGCCTAATCCTGCCCACATCCCCCGGGCAAGGCACCAAGCTGATGTATCTGCAGGAGGATGCAGAGAGCAGGACAATGCCAGGCCCCAGGCTCTTTGATTTCCATCTATCCACCTTGGAGCAAGGATTTAAACTTCCTCAAAGGCACAACAGTGAGGCCAGGTCTGGAGGAGAGAATGAAGCTACTGTAAACCCACACAAATAAGATGCTGGGTTTATTTTGAAAAGCAGGCTCCTGCAGCTGTAGGTTTTGAGCGATTCTTAAAGGCTTGATGTGAACAAGCATCCTTGCCAACAAATATTGGTATTTTAAGCCTTTGGCTGCTTTTGATGGGAGTGAAAACCTTTTTTTTTATATTGATTGCTTGTTTTTACAGCTCTCTACAAGTTAACTTCAGGAGAACTTTCCGAGCACAGGAGCTGGTGACCACTCCCAGAATGGTGATCCAGCAGTTCCAGGATTCCTCACCCCTGGAAATATTCAAGTTAAGTAGGATGGGACTCTGAAGAATGGTCTAGTTGAATATGTCCCATTACAAGGGGGATGGATTAGATGGTCTTTAGGGTTCCTTCAACACAAACCATTCTATGATTTCTCCTCTAGACACAAGGCTGATATTTTGCTTTATGTTTGAGGGATCAGTGGTTTTATTGCAGTGCCAAGCCACTGATCTAGAGTGACAATCTTCACTCTAGGTAGGAAAAAAAAAATTCATGGGATGAACAGCTAGGAATTTAATTTCAGATGGTCTGTATAATCCAGAACAGCAAATTTCCCCCACCATCCAGGCAGAGAATTAGAATAATTACCTAGTGCCTGATCCTGAAAGGTGCTGAGTGCAGTCAAGTGGTCTCCGCTCATAGAGTTCAGTATCTCAGGGGCTCTCAGCAGGGTCAGTCTTGGGGCCTGGACAAAACAAGATAGGTTGGTGTTAGTCCAGTTATTTGTAAATAAACCTACACAACCTATAACTAAAGAAAATAAACCCAAAGCCATTCCAGCTCCACATGCCAGCCACATTTTCCTGTACGGGGAATTAACTCAGGACGGAAATCACACGGGGATGCGTCCACAGAGCCTCAATCCACATCCAGGAACACCCTCACGAGATTCCTCCGGAGCGCTGCACCCGGGCACATCACCCCAGGGCTCACACGCCTCCCTGGAGGAAGACAAAGCCCAGGGCTGCCTCCCCAAGCCTGGAGGTCAGAGAAGTCAGCGGGGTTTCCAGGGAGGAAGGCGAGGAACATTACCCTGCCCATGCTCCCGGCCCGGGCGGGTGCGGCCGTGCCGAGGGCAGGGTGAAGGGAGGGAAGGGGATGACAGGGACGGGATGATGGCAGCCTCCTCCACGCAGCCCTTTGTTTTGGGAGCTCCCCTGGGACGCTCGGCTCGGGGTGGCAAAGTCCTCCTTCTTCCCCTACAAGGGGAACGGATGAGGGGAGGAAAACAATGCTCTCTCCTCAGCTGCCTAATGGAAGAACAAAAGCAGAGCGATGCCTTCCAAAATTGTCTTTTGAGGAACAGGCCATCGAGCCTGAAGACCCAGTATTTCTGCTGCATTTATTTTTGAACTCCAGACTCTGGCAGCGTCTTTCTGTCCTTCCCCTGGGCTGTTACAGGACCTGCCCAAAGCCTCTGGGGTCGTGCAGGGCTTGCACAGACCTCAAACCCCACCAGGAATTCAACACCCAGCACCTGGTAGAGGTGACAACATCAAAGGCGAGGTTCCTTCACCAAACCCCACAACAAACATGCCTCAACCATGGGGTAGAAGGGGCAAGGCCAAGTCGGAGCAACCAGTCGGGTGGAAGGTGTCCCTGCCTGTGGCAGGAGGTGGAACTGGACGGCTGAGAGGTGCCTTTCAACCCAAACCATTCTGTGATTCTGTGACAGCCCTGTTTCACCAGGATGCATTTGGCAGGAAGGACCTGATCCCCCTGAAAACTGGGACCAAACCCCGCTTAAGCCAAAACCAGTACAAAAAAGCACCTTTGATTGTTGAGCAGAGACGGCTGCTAGGGAGCAGAAGGGGATTTCTGCTGTGCTGATTGCTCATGGAAAGTCCCTGACTGGCCCGCAACCGTGGAAAAAACGGAAAATAGAACTTTAATACCAAGTTGGTGGCAGGCTATTTTTCTCTCCTGTGACTAGTTACCATGGATAGATTTCTGAGGTCGACCACACAATTGTTCACTGCACCGCTCCTATTAAACAGAGGATGAGCAAATCATCCCATTTGTACCATACTTTAATTTCCAGAAATTCTTTGTTCGTTTGTTTGCTTAAATTATTTCTCTCATTTGAAGAAACAATGCAGTCTTATGAAGCGAGGGCCCAAATCTCCCGAGTCACCCTGCTGTGGTTCATTACTTCCACACTAGTTAACAAGGCCAGTAATTTCCCTAAGGTTTAATAGAAAATCCTCTTTTCAGAATGCAGAGAGACAGGACATTTTAACAAACTCACTGTATCCCGGTTATGTCGTAGGTGAGGGATATCCTAAGCACGGCACAGGTCCTCCTATGGGTTAGTGTAAAAAAGCAAGTAGCCTAAATGAAGATTTTTCAACCCAAATTACTCCCTCAGCTGGAGAAGGGGACCAGGGGGGTCCCACATCCCTTGCTTAGAGCATTAGCTGCAGCTCCACTGGCAGTGGGCTCCTGAAGCATCCCAAAAGAAAGAGTGGAAGGTTGAAGTAGATGATAATGGAGAGGCAGATCCAAGATGTTGCTGGGGTGGAAGAGCTGGGAGTACAGCCCGTTTCATTAATGATATGGATAGCAGAGCACACGGAATATCTGCCAATCACCTGCCCAAAAACTGCCCTTCCCACCTGTTTTTGTCATGACCAAATCGGCAGGAAAAAAAAAATAAAAGCTGAAATACGGGAGAAGAGCTTGTGAAAAAAGAAGGAAATACATAAAACATATACGCATATATATTGGAATCGCCGAATAATTTGGGTTGGAAGGGACCTTTAAACTAAAAAAAAATTAACTGAAGTATTTTATATGTGTATATATATATATGAATATATATGTGTTTGTAAAACAGCCCAGTAAATCTCTGTTGAGATGCACATGCAGGTGAAAAGCTGGCAGTGCTGCCTTCAGTCACGAGGGTATTTACTCCACAACAGCCTCTGCAGCTCCTTAATATTATTTATACAAACAGGATTTGTCAAGCAACAACTACAGATGTTTGCAGTGAGTCTTCCTGCTTATCCACTGATAATACCGTGTGCCTGGGACAGCTGAACAAATCCTGCCACGTAAATAATAAATACACGTCTGGGTTAATCAGAAAGGGGCGGTGAGGAATCTGGAGATTCCCACAGACTCCCTGCCGCGGGGAAGGAAACAAGAAAATGCCCTGACCTAAGCAGGGGTGAGTCTGGCATGCCCACAGATCACAGGGAGATCACAGGAGCTGTTTGCAGATCACTTACGGAGCATGAATAATTCAGGCAGAAGCGGCTGGGAGTATGAGAACAGATAGATGGGAGCTCACTGCCGCTGCTTTGGCAGGTTTTATTTTATCCAGCGAGGCAAGGAAACCACGAGCCCCAGCAAAAAATCCTCTGCCTAGCTTTGGCAGTGTTGTGGCTTCGCTGAAAATCCTGTGATACGTGGCATTTTACAGATGCCCAGCTCATGGTGAAGGGGTATTTTTTCTCTCTCCTTGAGGCATTTTTGTGATTACCTGGCCTGGCTCCAGCAGCTCCTTGTCTTTCCTGTGCTGGGGACCCCAGAGCTGGATGCCACGAAGTAACCACCAAAAAGCAAAAAATTAAAAAGAGTAGTCAACTTCCTGGCCTCCTCCCACCCCAAGGGACCTGGGAAAAAACACAACACCTAGAGACCAGACCAGTTTGCAGCCTTCAGGCTCCTCTGCTCCTTTCAAAAATTCACGAATCAGTGAAGTTCAGCTCTGAAGGAGAAGGATGGAAAAAAAAAAAAAAACAGAAAAGCGGGGGGGAAGAAAACTAAGGGCTAAGGAATACTCCCTAATATTTACTCCAAAAGGAAAACATAAGTAGGGTTGCCCCTGTTGGGACATATTAATAGTCCATGCTGAACACATTACCAAGAGGACTGGAAGCCAGGAAGCAAATAAAATAAATAAATAAATTAAAAAAACACACATAAGGAAAGGCAGAAGTGGTGAAGACAGATGGTGGAAGTTAAACACGGCTTTGGTGCAACCTGCAGAAATCCAAAACTCGTTCTGCTGAAAGGACACAGCATTTTGTTTCTTGGCGAAGGGATGAGCCTTGTTGTCAAGGACAGAGTGGCAGAATTTGGAACCCAGCTCAGCGACCACCAGCGAGCCTGGGGCACCTCAGCCCAGAGAACCAGAGGGCCCAAGGAGGCATTTGACAGAGAGAATTTCTGAATGTCCCCAATGGCGTGACACGCTCCAGTGCCAGTGGTGTGCACCAGGACTGGGGAACCCTCTGGGAATTCCTGTACTGCACCTGCTTCAACTCACCCCTCTGCCCTGCACTACTGCCAGCACTGGATTTGGCCCCAAAACTGCACACCCAGCTCTTCTCCAGCCCAGCTGGTGTGCATGTACACCACACACAAAAGTCCCCTCACACAAAAACCTTATTTCTGATATATACATCTGATTCAAGACTCACAATGACAGCAAAAGACCTTCACCCAAGATCACACCACAAAAATCCCAGCAAATCTGGTTCTCAGTGTGAGAAGCAGCCAGGGAGCCCCAAGTCAGGAGTGAAACTTGGTGCTACCAGCTAACAAATTAACACCTTCAATTTTCCTTCAACGTAAAAACACTGACTTCTCTCCACGCTTTCTTGCATTCTTGAACTACTTCAACTTGATATTCTTAATTAAAAGCTGGATTTAAACACACTTAAGCACCACTGCCAGTAGCACCTTTGGCTTAGAAAGCTCAGTTTGGAAATGCCATCTCTACGGTTTGTCCGTGACACCGGCTGCAGTGCGCACATCAAGAAAATTTCACTTTGGTCTTTAGCATAAACTGACTCTCATCTCTGGTAGGAAACCTGTTTCTTGCCTTTATAGACTGAGCACAGGCCACATCTCTGCATTACCCCAAAATAATTACTCGGCCACACACCTCATTGGATCCTCAGGGCTTTGGGTTCTCCACCCTCGTGTTTACATTCCACACAGAAAAATTAACTAATTAATATACGTCTCACAGATGCTCTTTGAAAGAGATAGCATGCCTTCAAAACACAAGATGATGAAAGGAGCAATCGAGCAGATTAGACTGACCAGAAAAGCAAGGATTGTAGCATGACAGTGGAAAGCAGAGCTTTAAGTCTTTCTCTTGATATTTATATGGTTTTATTTGCATATCAAACTATATGCCAATTAGCTGTATATAAATCTATGATGAAATTATGCTGTGCAGCTCTCCAAAGTGAAGAAGAGCCAGGGCTGGGCTGCATAATCACCCTTAACTCTGGCCCTGCAGGTGTTCCCACTCCAGCTCACTCCTAATGACCGTGCGCTCCCAGTAGCACAACTGTACAACGGGAATCTCCTGCGAACACCCACATGTATATGCAACATTCCCATACAATGAAAGCTGCTTTGTGTGTTCCTTCATTCTCCTCCAGCTAGCTACTCCTGGAGGAAAGAAGTCTGAGAGGAGAGAGATCTTCTCCCTCCCTGTGGGGATCTCCTTTACACCAGGAGACCCCACAATGGACAGAAAAGTCCAGGTTTCCAGACCATGCTGCTGAAGGAGTCTGGAGTCATTTGTTCGTGTTCTCAAGGCAGTTTATCAGTTCCTTATCAAAAGTAGATTTCTCTGCCCTGCCAGGGTTGGCACAGAACGCGTCCAGAGACACACTGTGCCCGCCCCGGGTCAGCTCTGATCTTTTATACTAATAACTACCTATTGAATGTTTATCATTAATTACCAACCCGTGCCCCTCACACCACACTGTCCAGATCTGTGTCAAACCAATCCCAAAGTGCCAGCAGCACCAAGAAGATGGAGGTGATGAAGAAGAACATAAGATAACATGCCACGTGTAAAAATCCTCCATCTTGTGCCTCAGACCCCCCTGTACAGATCTCCAACCCCCCTGTACAGGGCTTTAAACCCCCCTGGACATACACTCAAATTCTCTTCTTTGTACTTATAACTACTACTATTTTTCTATCTAAGTTTTTGTGACTTGAAATTCTTCATACAAAGTTGACAACCTGTTCCATGGATTAGAATCAGAGCCACAGGCATTTTCAGTATCATTCCAGGGTCCCTGACACCTCTGGCAAGGCTGAAAAGCCTCCTGAGCAGGGTTTGGGTCGGCCAAAGGCATCACAGGAACCCCCTGGGTTCCAACACCTCCCCACAAGTCCCTGACAGGAGGGTGCAGCCAGAGGGAGGCCGGACCCGGCTCACAGAGAACCAGGATGAGAGGGAAAGGCCTCAAAGTGCACCAGGACAGGTTTAGATGGGATACTGGGGAAAATTTCTTAATGAAAAGTGTTGCTCAGCCCTGACACAGACTGCCCACGGTGCAGTCCCCATCCTTGGGGGGATTTAAAATCCTGAAGATACACGGGTTAGTGGTGGGGGAATCACTGAACTTGATGATCTTAGAGGCCTTTTCCACTGTAAATGATTCTGTCATTCCATGATCTGCCTGCTGCCCCTTGTCTCAGACTGCAGGGCAAGGTTTTGCCTCTGTTGAGGCTTTGTGTAAACCCTTAGGAAAGCGGGGATCCCGCCTGAAGAGCTGTAGGCAACCCTGGACGGAAACAATAGCAGAGATGTACGCTCTTATTTTAAATATCAACAGGAACGTTGATAGCCAGCACCACTTAGTCAATTGCGCTCTGGAAGGGGAGTGTGCACTGGGAGTCAAACTGGCTGCCTTAACAAGGCCTTTGTGCTCTGGCAGGTATCTGCAGCAGGCATCATGCAAAGCTGGAGCCTACGGGCCCACTGCAGTCAGGGCTCACACCGCTCCAGCCAGCACTGCCTGTAAATTAGGACATCCACCCTGCCCGTGCCGGCAGAGTCTGGGGAGAAGGGATTCCAGACACCTTCCCCTAGCCCAGGCTGCTCCAAGCCTCGTCCAGCCTACCCTCAGGCACTTCCAGGGATGGCAGCCACAGCTTTTCTCTGGGCAACCCGTGCCAGGGCCTCACCATCCTCACAGTAAAAAACTTCCTCTTCACAACGAGTCTGAATCGCCCCCTCTTCAGTTTAAAAACCGTCCCCCTTTGTTCCATCACTACAGGCCCTACTAAAAGCTCTCTCCTTTGTTTTTCTTACAAGCCTCCTTTAAGTACAGAGAGGCCACAAAAAGGTCTCTGCAGAGCCTTCTCTTCTGCAGGCTGAACAATCCCAGCTCTCCCGCACTTGTCTGCACAGGAGAGGTGCTCCAGCCCTATCAATGAGCCTGCATTGCTCAGGACCAAATTTTAGGCTCAACTGCAGTAGCGAGTTTGACTAATTTGCGTGATCAGGCACATATTCAGACATAAAACATTAATATGGGAACGAATCAAAAGCAGTCTGGCTGGGCTCCTGCTTTGAATTCATTACATAGATTGAAAAAGAAAAAAGAATTTAAAAAAAAATTGGGGAAAAAAAAAGAAAAAGTTTTTATCTTTTCTAGAATGTATGAAAACTCCTGACTGACTGCAGCACCTGGGCTGGCTGTGCTGGTAATTGGAGCCAGCGTGCTTCGCTTCCCGGGTGTCCCATTCACCAGGGAGAGAAGGAAGCATTCAAATTTTCAATAGGGAATTTCATCGCCGGAAAACCATCCACCTTCCTTGACTGCGAGGAAGAGCCCAAGGCGAGTTCTCTTCTCGACCACAGCTTCAGCTTTACCGCCAGCCCTGGCCAGAGCTGAGTGCTCACACCATCCCAAACCCCTGAGACTGCCTTCAACACTTCCAGCTCTGTCTTTCTTTTTATTTCTTTATTTTGTTTTTCTTTCTCTTCTTCTAACACATTGTTTTTTTTCTTTTCCTTTGGGACTGCTCCGAGGTCCAGTTTGCAACCTTTCTCTCCACAACCGAATGGGCTAAAACAAGCCTGGGTTTTGTCATGACAGTTTTCCTTAGATTTTTAGCTTTCCACCCAATTGCAGACCTGGGATTTCATGGAGAGCACCCAGGTGTAGCCGTGGGCCATGCTAACATCAAGGGGACATTTGTGGGACATTTGTGAGGCAGAGCACACTTTAAGTGGGTTTTTTAAATGAGCCTAGGACCCCCCAAGCCATAAGGGACTGAGCAAAAATCGTGTTACACCAACAGCTTTTCTTTAATAGCATTTTTAGACTCGTTTTTCATTCCTAAAGCTGCCGTCTTAGCACGGAGGGGAATAAGGCTTCGAGGCCACAAAAACCCATCAGACACTCCAGCAGGACTCAAGAAAGCCAAGCAGGAGGCAAAGGGACTGAGCAGAGTGGTGGCAGATTAAATGTAGCACCAGTCAACACAAANAAAAAAAAAGACAAACCCTGACAATGGTTTTTGTAAGAATAAAGTTTCAGGATAAACAGACTCAAAAGCAACCACCCTGTGCTTCTGCATGCACAGCTCAAATTTTAAAATCAAACCCGCTTCTCCTTGCAACACTTCCTTGGAAAGTTATTTTTCTCCTCATTATTTATGTTCCCACCATAACAGCTTATTTTTTAATGCACTTGCAGGGAAAGCTGAATTATGAGTCTTCTTCACCTGCTTTCTGAGCCATCCCTGACTCCCTCCATCTCGGTACCTGGCACATCCAGGACCAGAGGAGCTGAACAAGAAAGGAATCACAGGAGGAGCTCCCAAAAAAACACATCCAGCTCCATCTTTACACCTTTACTCTCCCTGAAATCCCTAGAAGAAGGTTGTCACGGAGTCATTCCTGACCAATGAAGACAAACAGTCTTCTAAAGTCAGTATGGAATCCCACGAAATGCTGGATGTTTTGAGATATTTCGTGCCATGGAGGCACTTGCTGTTCCTCCACTTCAGTAAAACATGAGGAGTAAGGAACCAGGGCGAAGTTTCCCCAGCCCATGCTGAGTTAGGCACGGGATGGCCTACACAGCCCCAGCGTAAAGACTGCAGCACCCCAGTACTGAAAGAGCCCTCAAGAAACTTTCTGGTTCACCCCCAAACTTTCTGGCTCTCCCCCAAACCTTCTGGTTCTCCCCGAGCCCAAAGCAGGCATCCCTGAGGACTTCAAGAAATGTCTGCGGCGTGTAAAAAATGTCTGTGTAGTTTCAGCACTGCCAAAGATGGATCCACAGCACGGACAGCACCCTGCTGTTTTCACCTTTCACCTCTTCTTCAGTGTATCCATGTGAAGGCCCTTCACTGGATCCTAACAATGCCTAAAAAATGTCAAGAAAATCTGGCAACTCTCACCTCTGCTGGACTTCATCCTGGCCTTGACACACAAGCCTGCTGGACACAGACACCACATCCCAACCCAAGCCTGAACACCATTCAGCTCCAAGAGTCACTCTAAACCCCAACAAACTCTGGGGCAAATTAAACGTGTCTGTTTTCGTAAGCCAGGATGACTTTTGTTGAGCTGCCACTGAAGCTTTTCTTGGAAGTCATTAACCATGATGGGCAAAACACAATTCCATCTTGCTCCTCTCCTGCCTCTTCAAAGGGAGGATGGCAGCACTCGAGCCACTGCCTCACTGATTGTCCTACTGTTCCACAAAGTGGTTCCTCTCTCCAGCAAATTGAACACTGAGAGCCATCACAGAGCCCCAGACAAAGGGGCCAGTGACTGTTTCTGGGATTATTAGAGGGAAGCAGAAAGAAGCCTATTACAGGGTCTTTGTGGCACTTAATGTTGACAGCTGAAAATAATGGCTGGGACAAAACAGAGCGAAGATGATTTAAATTAGGCAACTCCTGGGAAATGGCGCTCGCACAGGCTTCCAAAGGAGAACCTCCATTTCTAAGCACTGCTAGCCCCCAAGTGGGTGTGCGTTCCCCCTCTGCAGCCCGTACACACGCACACACAGCCCTTTTTTGGTGCTCTGCACAGCTTCTGCTCAGTTTGTGGTGGCCACTGCACCCTTCCCTTCCTCAGGGGATGGAAAAGGTGTCTGCAAGAGCAGCATCAGCCACACCTCATCAGTCCTTCACGCAAATCAGCCTTTCATTCCTACCCGCTGCCACAAGTTCAGGGAGCTGTACGGAGGGATTTACACGTCCACGTCCCCGCAGTCGTTACGCAGCTCCTGCAAAACCACCGTGAGGACAGGAGATTCCCTCCTGCTCCAGGGGTTTGAGGCAGACAGAATGACAAAGGCTCTGACAAAGCTTTAGTGCCATCTCACGCCAGTCCCAGCACCGTGGGACCCATGTGGGGCTCATTTTAAGCAACAGGCACCTGCCACCGATACACACCACCTCTCTGCCTCTCGAGAGGGCAGCAATCAGAGAATCACAGAATCATCTCAGTTGAAAAAGAGCTTCAAGACCATCGAGTCCAAGCTGTGCTTTATCCCCACCCTGTCACCAGCCCAGAGAACTCAGTGCCCCATCCAGGCCTTCCTTGGGCACCTCCAGGGATGGGGACTCCAACACCACTCTGGACAGCCCCTTCCAATTTTTTAACCTCCTCTTGTGTGAAAAAATTCCTCATGTCCAACCTGAACATTCTCTGGTGTGTCCTCCTGTCCCTGTTCCCTGGAGCACAGCCCGACCCCCCCGGCTGTCCCCTCCTGGCAGGGAGTTGTGCAGAGCCACAAGGTCCCCCCTGAGCCTCCTTTTCTCCAGCCTGAGCCCCTTCCCAGCTCCCTCAGCCTTTCCCCATAGACTTTCCCTCAACGCCCAAGGCATTCTCAGCTTGGACAGGAAAGCACAAGAAGGGTGGAGGGACACACACGTTGCTCGTGGTGAATTTGTCGGCTGCCCGGGCTCAGCAGATTTATTTATGCAGCAGCATCAGCACGCAGTAATGGCTGTGCCAGAGGTGGAGCAGGAGGAAGGAGAGAAAAGAATGAGAGAAAGGCAGGAGAAGGGGAGGAAGGAGGGGAAGGGAAGAGGGGAGGAAAGGAGGGGGAAGAAGGAAAAGGTGGAGAGGAAGGAAGGGGTGGAGAAGGCAGAAGATGGGAAGGGAAAAAAAGGAGAGGAGAAGAAGGAAAGGAAACACCAAAGGAGAGGAAGCAGAGAAGGATGAGGAGGAGAGGAAGAAGGAGGAGGAGGAAGAGAAGGAAGGAAACAATCTTTGAATTCATTATGAAGCAATGCCTGAATCCATCTGACACAAAGCGAGGCCACAGCGCTGTTTTCACCCCAGACAGCCGGTAAAGCAGCTCACCTCCTGAATCCTGCTTGGCACAGATAACCGGCACGGAAAGCCCCGGAGAGGAGAAGCACAGACGCTCTACGGCAGAGAGATGCTGCAGAAACGCCGACCAGACCCTCTCAAACAGCAATGTGCCAGGCTGCTCGGGAGGGAAACAGGTACCTGCCCCCATGGACGTGCCAGTCTCTTCCTTCCAATCCCTTCTGTGACAAAGGTGACTCAGGAAAATTGGAAAGGAAGCCAGGGGTGGTGTGAAAGTGGAACAAGACACCATCTGTTCTCAAGCCTCGCAGCTGGAAAGGGCACAGCCTGCCCTTGGCGTGGCTGCAGGGGACACTCTGGTCCAGAGAGGACTTGCAGGAGAGGACAAAGCTGCCTGCTGGGTTTCCTGTGCTGGGATTCACCCAGACACCCCATCACTGAGCTGGAGCACCAGAGGCTTCGCCCTGCTCCCACCCCGGCCCATGAACCCCCGTGCAACGTCACATCTGGAAATATCTGCTCACTGGTTCACTCTACACTGCCTAAAAAGACCAGGCACAGGTCAAGATGTGGGCATGAAGAACCTCTGCAGGGCATATCAGATGGTGAATGTTTTCTTGATATTGTGTAGTGGGGAGATCCTGATTCACAGTCCTCGTCTATTTCTTACAGGGTTTACAGTCCCACAGTCCTCACTGTGGATTCGGAGCTGTACTTCAGAGCTCATGTTCATGAAGCTCAGCTGGGAAGGTGAGGGAGCCCTCAGTTCAACTTGTGCTCCACTGGAAAGAATGAAAGGGAAAGAAAAGAGGAAATAAGAGAAAAAGAAATAAAAATAAAATAGGAAGCAAGATAAAGGGGAAGTTGAAAAAACGGGAAAAAGGAGAGGAAGAAAGAGAGGAAGAAAGAGAAAGAAAGAGAGAAAAGGGAGAAAAGAGAGAAAAGAGAGAAAAGGGAGAAAAGAGAGAAAGAGAGAAAGAGAGAAAGAGAGAAAGAGAGAAAGAGAGAGAGAGAGAGAAAGAGAGAAAGAAAGAAAGAAAGAAAGAAAGAAAGAAAGAAAGAAAGAAAGAAAGAAAGAAAAAAAGAAGAGAGGAAGAGAAAGAGAGAAAGAAAGAAAGAGAGAAAGAAGAGAAAGAAGAGAAAACAACAAGAGCAACAAAAAGTGGGAAGAGGGAAAGAAAAGAGGTAAAGGAAAGGGAGAAAAGAAAATGGGTGAAAGAAAAGGGAAGACAAGAAAAGCGGGGAAAGAAAACGGGGGAAAGAAAAAGGAGGGAAAGAAAAGGGGGAAAGAAAAGCAGGGAAAAGAAAAGGGGGGGGTGAGAAAACAAAGAGGGAAAGAGAAAGGGAGAATAAAAAGTAAACAAAAAAGGGTTAGGTTAAGAAAAGAAAAAAAAATTAAAAGAGAAAGTCAGCAAGCAAGAAAACCTAGAGAATTGATACTTTCACAACACTAAAAGAACAGCCGCAAGTCACTTTTTTAGAAGTCCGAGCTCTTCCTAATAAGATGCCCAACAGGCTCTGAATTATCCAGCCATAAAACTTCCACTTGCATGTGACATTTGCTGGTAGGAATAAATCAGGGCAAAGAAAAGAGGGGCCGCTTTGGAGTTCAATGAGCATTATCCTAATTCTAAACGTATTAGCAGCGGTCTGAAAGCAGGACATTGTCATCCAGACAGACGGACAATGTTCATAACCAATGGTAATTTGTAGGACGCATAATTTGCTACTACCAAAATAGCACAGCATGTGGGGTTTTTTGCCCTTTTTAGTCTATAGCTGTGTCGTTTCTTTTTGGCTTGTTGAAAGAAATCTGCTCTGCACACGCGGAGCAAGAGCTCAGACCTTCAGCAGCTCATAGAAAACAGGTGGCCAGGCATCGGGGGAAATACAGCCTTTTGGAAAAAGCTAATAAAATAAGCAGATGATTATAGAAAATGGAGATGGAACTGGCTTCTCTTTCAAAAACAGAAAGTCAGGAAAAAAATTAAGTTTAGGCTGAGCAAATGCTGACTGAAAACACACCCTGCCACCACCTCTCTGAGTTTTAACAACGCCAACAGAGTTTCCACCTAAAATTAAAAATAAAAAAAAAAATTGAGGGAAAGAATAATCATCCCCTCAGGGCTGATCATCCCCAAGCCACAAAGCTCAGCTTCCCCAGGCTAACCTGGCTGTTGGCTTAACACCAAGCAGGTTGGGGGCTCGGGAAAGTCAGGTTAAAAGAGACTTTCTGTCCTACGCCTTCGTCCCTGCCATCCTCACCTCCCCATCGGACAAGAGCAGGCAGCACTTACATGAGAGTTGAAATTTGGTCAAGTCCCAGTCCTTTAACTTTCCATGGGGAGAATGTCAGGAGGTACCTCTCCTGCACGCTCCAGCACCACTCTCTTAAACTGGTGGTTATTTCACGGTGGAGATTCACCCAAAAAAAAAAAAAAAAAATAAAAGGGAAGGGAAAAAAAAAAAGCAAAAACCCACCCCAGAAAAATAAATGCCTGCTCCCCTAACAGNAGAAATCTGCTCTGCACACGCGGAGCAAGAGCTCAGACCTTCAGCAGCTCATAGAAAACAGGTGGCCAGGCATCGGGGGAAATACAGCCTTTTGGAAAAAGCTAATAAAATAAGCAGATGATTATAGAAAATGGAGATGGAACTGGCTTCTCTTTCAAAAACAGAAAGTCAGGAAAAAAATTAAGTTTAGGCTGAGCAAATGCTGACTGAAAACACACCCTGCCACCACCTCTCTGAGTTTTAACAACGCCAACAGAGTTTCCACCTAAAATTAAAAATAAAAAAAAAAATTGAGGGAAAGAATAATCATCCCCTCAGGGCTGATCATCCCCAAGCCACAAAGCTCAGCTTCCCCAGGCTAACCTGGCTGTTGGCTTAACACCAAGCAGGTTGGGGGCTCGGGAAAGTCAGGTTAAAAGAGACTTTCTGTCCTACGCCTTCGTCCCTGCCATCCTCACCTCCCCATCGGACAAGAGCAGGCAGNCCCTTATATTTAGCTGCAGGCAAAGCCTTAAAGTTGTAGTGCGTTTATTTTCCGTCAAGCACATCCATGTACAAGATAAAAAACTCCCCAAACTCCTGCTATTTACCCCCTTCTGCCTTTCACGGGACACACTGGGATTGTCATCACTGTTTTATTTTTATTTTCTGAACTCAGGAGCCTCGGGATGGATCAGAGATTTCAACGAGCTCAGCTGAAGTTACCTCAAGCTCAAGTAAGTGCAGTTTCCCACAACCCTGGGAAAATAAATTACCAATTTTTGTTTTTTATTATTTTTTTTTCCCCTGCAGTGGAAAAAGGTAGTTACCAGGCATAAATCAGGCCTCATATTTAGAAAATGCTCCACGGGCCGAGTCTCAAAGGCTGTGAATCCACGCCATCCCTACCTGCCCCAGCAGAGTGGCAGCCAAGGTCAAAGCCCATCTGCAGAGGGCACAATTTGCCGGGACATCCAACACAAACAGACACGGGGGCGAGGCGGGGAGGGGAGAAGAAGGGAAAAAATTAAAAAAAAACAAAACGGGATCTCCTCCCAACCCCTCCCGAGGCTGCATCCAGCCTGAGCCACCCCAGCGCCTCCCGCTTGGCCCCGCAGCTCCCTTTCATGCCCTGCCAGCCCCCCGGGCGCTCCGGCAGATGCCGTGCGCGGAGCTGCAGCCTCCTCTGCCAGAGCTGGGGGGACGGCAGAAGGCTCGGCCAGCTCGTAAAAAAAAAAAAAATAATAAAACCCGAGCATCTGCACTTTGCCACTCGCACAGCTGCACCGTGACAGCCGGGGCTGTCTGCGGGGACAGGGAAATGAGTCCACCGCGCTACTGCAGGAGCTGCCACTGACCTTCCAGAGAGCCTTCCTCGAGCTTCGGGGAACGACCTGAGAGGACTCAACAGGAAATTTTCATCTCTCTCGGCATTTTTCCTTAAAGTGTCCGGCAAAGCTAAACGCAGAGGAAAGCCCTCAAGAGGAGAAATCATTCATCTGTACTCCAAGCAAGTGCCACCAGAACTTGTTTGGAGAGTCATCTGCTCACTTTCTCTTCATTCCACCAGGAGGGATGCTCCCCCAGCAGGAGGACAGCCGACAAGCCCCTCCATGAGGATCCACATGGGAGCTCCAAGCGGGAGCCACCCCTGGATCTACCCTGCCTCGGACTAGAACATTAAAGCACCCACCAAGCCCGTGCTTTCCCATGAAATCCTGCCTGCACTTCCAGCAGCGCTCCCTGTCACCGATGCTGCAGCAGTACTGACCCCAAAGTCTGTTTTCACCACGCGTTTTAAGAAAATTTGGAAAATACTTCTCCTCAGGCACTCTGTGAGCAGGAAGCGCCATCATTCCTTCCCACCCCTCTCGGCAGGGGACAGGGAGGTGCTCCGGATAAAGGCAAGATGCTGTTGTGGCTTTCTCCCCAACCACATCAGTCCCCACATGAGATGAGCAGGTAGGAGTGAAAAGCCGTTTTTCCTGCTCATCTGAACTTTCAAACTGAGGGCCCACGCGGGATCTCTTCTTCTCCTGCTCTCTGCAGCGGGAGCTGACATTTATCCCGTGGCAAAGGAGGAGCACGATCATGGACTTCAGGGAATCAGATCAGCCTTTAGAATTCTGCCGCCCCACCCAACCTCAGGAACAAGCTGCCCGGTTCACATCCCACCCCGGAAACCCTCAAAGCCAGACTGGATGGGCATTTGAGAAACCTGGTGCTGCTGGAGATGTCCCTGCCCATGGTAGGGGGATTGAAACTAGATGGTCTTGAAGAATCCCAGCAACCCAAACTGCTCCGTGACTCTCCTCCAAAGCACTCAGGATTCCTTAGCAGGAGGTCATGGATTGGTTTGGGTTGGGAGGGACCTTAAGGACGATCCAGTGCCACCCCTGCCATGGGCAGGGACACCTCCCACTGTCCCAGGCTGCTCCAAGCCCCATCCAGCCTGGCCCTGGACACTCCCAGGGATCCAGGGGCAGCCACAGCTGCTCTGGAAAACCCAGAACAATGAGCAGGTTCAGCTTTTTCACCAGGTTTCACCACGTCACAGTGACAGACAGGACACGGCCTGCTAGCCCGCCACACCAGATGTGATTAGAAGTTGGTAATTAACTCACGACACACACAGCAGAGCAGCTTTTCTTGCTGCACAGCCCAGCTCTGGACATCCTGAGGAAAAAAACTTACTTTGTCAATGTAGAAGCATTTGGAGACCACCCAACAGCAGATCTCTTGACTGAAAGGGACACTTTTAGTTTGTTTGTTGTGAACCACAGGTTGCCAGTGCAGGACCTCGCTCTGGGCTTTTGTCCTACCATACAGTTTGCGTGACAGATGCTCTCTCATAGTTCTAATTGTTGAAACAAAGTGGGTACTGAACGAGGGCCTTCGAGGCTGGCAGGGGCTTCAAGTACTGTCAGTGACGAGCTCATTCTGCAGGGCAGCGTCTCCAGCTTCCTCCACCCTCTCCACGTTTGTGTTACAGCCACCCAGACCCATTTCTGCTGACTGTGTCCCTGCCCTCCCTCTGCCCTCTGCAGAATCTCATTAATCCCGCCTTGCTGGCCAGGGGGGACAAACAAATTCTCTTCTTTTCATTTAATTCCTCCCCTCTCTCCCCTCAGCTTCCAAACACCTTCAGGGATCTCCGCTGGGTACCCACACACGACGTCCCCCAGCGTGACCCAGGGACAGGCAACATTCTGGGGCCAAACGCTTCTACCAGACCTTCAGTGCATCTGGCACCTGATGTACCAGCAAGAATGGCTGTGAGGAAGCCACCCAGGCTCCAGCTGCCTCCTCTCCCCACACAATCGACCATCAGCAGAGACACGCTCCAAGGAGCTCGTCAGAAAGGGAACTGGAAGGAATAACACGCTCAACTCTTATTTACCTGGGTGGGAGTTCAGCACTTCACGCCATCAGTCCTCTCAGAAATTCCAGCTTAACTGCTACAATGAAAAGGAAATATTTTTCTACACTGGGGTTATTAGATGTTGCCATAGTGGCATGCGTGGGTGTGCACTTTGATATTAGCTAAAGGCCCAGATCTGCAAAGATGCACATAAATCACTTGACTCCCATGAAAACAGCAAGAACAGTCATAAAATGACCCAAGTGCTGAGATCAGATCCACCCAGGCAACCTCAGTGTGTGCTACCGAGGCGTAAAAGAAGGAGAAAGAAAAAGAAGAGACTAATAAAATTTTTATTTCACCTCACGATGTTTCTGCATCAAGTATGTTCTTCTGTGCTGATCTAACACTCACTAAACTCTCCTGACTCCTCGCAGGAGGGATGGGGACGCTCAGCCTGGTGTCGCTGTCATCCCCATGGGGAACAGCAGGGACCTGAGCACTCACTCCAACAGCTGGGATGCCTTTCCCAACCCCTCCTCTCTTCTTTGCCTCTTCTCCAACCTTCCCAAATAGCTGCAGAACAAATCAGCAGGTGAGAGAAGAGGAGAGAAGGGAGACCAGGGGTTCAAGTAACAGAAAGCTGGGAGGCACAAACACCTTTTGGAGTGGCTGGGGAGGAGGGAAGAGGCTTTGCTGACAGATTTGAGGGCTGCCCACCCCTCACCTTCCACCCTTGGGCTGTGCCACTGCAACCCGGTCTAGCGGAAGGTGTCCTTAAGATCCCTTCCAACGAGAACTACGGCAAGATTCCAGGATGGAGAAGACAATGGGAAAACCGCTGTAGGGAGGAAGGTGTTGGCCCTGTCTGTGTCACTGCCCTGGGGCCCTGGGGCTCAGTCCAGGTGTCCAGCAGCACTCAGCAGGCACACAGACAACCTCCCACCCAGCAGCACCTGCACACGGGCTCCGTGCCAGCCACGTGGCACACAGCCAAGGCTGTCACCAGCACATGGGATCTCATTTGGCACAAAATCCCCCCACACAATGCAAACGTGTTAAAAATAAATAAATAAATGGATTTTGAACTGCAGCATCCCAGGCCAGCTCCCTGCTGCAGCTGCTCTGGCACCAACAGCCCTCAAAATAAAAGCTTCTGAGTCTCATTTTTATATTTTTCTTGAAGTGATGCTGGCTTATCTACTCCCTCCCACCCTACAGGCACCCAAGCGACACCTCACACACATCCCCTCCAACTGCCTCCATCACTCCTCCCTGTGCTCCTTATGCAGGAACAATTAAGCTCTGCTCAACTTTTCCATTAACCCAGGCAGCCCTTAGTCATGTCTAACGAACTCACAAGTTGCTGCGTTTTCTAATTTGATTCAAGGCTCGCGTCTGCCCGGCTCAGACACATGCAAAAGGTCCAGCCCCTCAGTGCCTCGCCCTCAAACACCAGCGAGGCTGCTCCCTGTCCCTGCTCTGCGGAAGCTGGATGACCACACGAGATGCCAGACAGCTCGGAATTAGGTCCAGGATTTATCCCAGGAGTGTCTGGCCGCACAGAGATTGCAGGCACCCTCAGGATTAATTTGTTTAAAAAGCATCCACCCATCTGCAGTTGGGTGGCAACTACATGGCACAGCTCTGCCATCACTGGTGTGTCTCGTATCACTGCAGATGTTACCTCACTCGGGCCACTAGGGTCTCTGGCAAGGGATTTATTCTGAAAATATCTAGGCATTGCAAATTATTCCTAGTCCTCCAACACATCTGACCCTTTCCCACTCCATGGTTCAAGAATTACTGATGGGACAGAGAAAGAGCCAGCTCTCAGGTTTGCTTCCTTGAGAAGCCAGATGAAAAATGCTACATGCAAACATGGCTTCAATCAATTAATTGATCACGCAGTCAGTGCAAACACGGGAAAGTAGGGTGCTAGCAGGCTTTGGGAGATTTAGAACCACAGAATCAGAGAATTGCCTGGGTTGGAACCCAGTTACAACCCCCATGCCACCCCTCAGTCCATTCCCTTTGTCACTTAAGACACCAAAATAATCATCAGGGGAAAAGTTAGTCAAGATCAACAAAGGTAAAGCCACCAAGCTGAGCTCCCTGAAGCATCTGGTAAGAGGCAGAAGTGCTCACCCATTATTTCACTGTCTCAGGCTACCTGCAGACTCGGGGAGGTGCTGCTACGCCTGGATTCATGGAGATAATTTTCAGTCACAGTCGTTAGGGATTCATTTAGAGCCTGCCTTTGTAAACCAGAAAGCTTAATAAAAAAAATGCATGCAAGTCTCCGCACCTACAATTTTCAGTACATCACCTGCACAGGGCATCATCTCCACTCTAGTTTCAAAGGGAGGCACGATGATGGGAATATATGGAGCTCATAAAGCCTTCGTGAACACCAGCGACCTCATCAAGTGACAGCAGCTAAGTGACACCACAGCAAGAAAAGCTGCAGTGGGAGCCTGGCACCTGACAACAGCAGGCAGGAACGCCCTCCTGAGAGCTGCTGCCTGCCCTAATCCACCTCCACCCCTGCACCCTGCCCAGCACGAATCACCAGGCCAGAGCTTCAAAGGATTTGCTCCTTCAAGCACTGAACCCCATGCCCATGAGGATGCTTTACAGGAGGTTCCCTTAATCTCATCCTCAGAGCACAGCCCAGCTCTCCACTAATGACCCGAGGCTGTGTGGGAAACACCAGGGGACGAACCAGAACAAACTCAGGAGGAGATGGCAAAAAAGAGGTGACCAGCAGGTGCTGCACCACACCACCTGCCCAAGCACATCTGGAACAAAGAGATTCCAAACCCTGAATCTTCCCCCGCTTCCTCTGCCTTACCCCACTCTGATCCTCTCTCCCTTGGTCTCTCTCCAGTCTGCAGCATGTGGTGACTGTAATTATGGCTCACCTCACTGCTGCACAGCCACACCACCTCCAGGTACTTAACTTCTTTTAATCTTGCTTCATGTTTCAGTCCCTACAGCCCACTCGTGATGTCTGCTACTCTTCTTCCAACACCCACAATTCATCAATAGCCATGTCAGGCTTTGACCTCCAATTTTCTAACTGCTCAGTTAAACCACTCTGCCACTGCCCCGCTCCTGCCTTTGTTAAAAACGAGGGGGGAGCCTCATTTGCTTTCTTATTTGATCATCACTTCACTTCTGTGGCGTGCACTCTGTTTCCCCATCTTGAAAACCCATAAACCAGCCCCATTCCAGACTGGTGCTGGGGCTGTTGTTACCTTTAATGAGAGGAAATTATGGTTAATGCCTAATTTTAAATTTTTTTCCCCCTCCTTTAATTTTTTTTTTCAATAGCTTTCCCAGAAAAAGCAGCTTTGGCAGAGCGCTGCCACCTGAATGCTAATGAACGCCGAAGGGACCCGACGTGTCTGCCTCCCTGCCAGACATCAAATTGATTTTCAAATTGCTTTGATGACATAAGGTGGTTTCACAGTTTGGACCTGTGTGATTACCTGAGCATTTATCTCAGTGGGCTCTTCCACTTACCTGCTTTAAAATAACCCGGGCTGCTGGATTGGACCTTTTTGATGGAGGTTATCGTCCCCCAGGCTGCGGCCAGATCACGGCAGCCCGGTCTGAATTTGGAAAA
Source organism: Bombycilla garrulus (assembly GCA_013400315.1). Classification (NCBI taxonomy): domain Eukaryota; kingdom Metazoa; phylum Chordata; class Aves; order Passeriformes; family Bombycillidae; genus Bombycilla; species Bombycilla garrulus. The sequence goes on along the minus strand of VXBU01004560.1, from coordinate 38,346 downwards.
TCTGGATATGCCTGAGCCCCAGCAAATGAGTGTGGAGGCTAATATGCAGCTGAGCATCCACTAAATCTCTAGCCTTCCAGTTTTGGAGGACAAAGACCCCAAAGAAGGTGGCTGTCCCATCCCTGGAAACATTCAAATCCTGGCAGGACAGGGCTCTGAGCATCCTGGCCTAACAGAAGATGTCCCTGCCCATTACAAGCAGACTTAGATGGCCTTCACAAACCAAACCATTTTATGATCCCAAAATAAAAATTTAGTTCAGTGCCAGGAAAGAGTTTTGGATGTCTAACGAAATTAAAAAATTAATTTCACTTGGGGAATTTCAACTGTTGTGCGTGGGCCGGGACAACACCTGACTTACTGGCTGATGTTCTCTCCTGGGCCAAAAGATGAGGATGAGGATGAGGATGAGGAAGGACAATCAGGGAGCCAGAGGATGTTCTGAGGAGCCAGGGGCTCCCCACGGAGACATTGCAGAGCTCAGGCACACTCATCCCTCCTTCCAAAACACTCACCCTCGGAGTGGATGCTGGATGGGAAGGAGGTGCGGCTGACAGAAGGAAAAGGTGATTTAGGGATGGCTGAGACTCTCCTCAGCCACGAGCAGAGACCCAGGGCCGGGAGGAGAGGAGCAGTGCCTGCCAAAGGGAAACCTGAGCACCGCATCGCGCCAGGCGGCAGCTTTAAACCCATGGGAAAAGGCAGCAAAGCACGGCCATCAAAAACACAACCCCGTCCCATTTCTAGGACAGCAAACACCCAGGATTCCACTGAGCCTCAACCCAGAAAGCGGAGACCAGCTCACGGAGTCCGCCCAGGCCAGAGGGACGCGAGACAGCCACAGTGCCGGCCGCTATTAGGACTCAACTGCGATAAAGACATAAACTGCTGCAGGCTGAACTCAGCCTCCAGATCAACATGGATCAGAGACTGGATTAAGGGGGAGTGCAGGGAAATACAAACCACTCGCATTAACCTGTGGGTAACATCAGCGGTGACCCCAAAGGTAGTATTTCTTTTATTCCCACGCACGGCTGTGTCTCGGTACGCACAACAGCTGGAATGCAAGAGGCTGGAGTGCAATTTATGGAGTGCTTTGTGACGACAAGGGATGAGGGGAACAGCAGGACAGTATTTATTATTACTATTTTACATTAAAAGGAGCACAGTTCATCGGTGGTTTACATTTCTGGGGCACCTTTCATGTGAAAAGATATCAGAAGCATCCTGCTAACAAGGGACGGGGGGGGTGGGCGAGCCAAAGCTTCACCGCTGCATTTATCTAGGCTAATAAATACATATATATATATATATAAAAAGCATATATAAGAGACCAGAGAAATTCAAATTACCACCTTTGAGCGCAGCCATTTACAGAATCACAAAAACACCATTCTCCCCAGACCTCTGAGTGAACCCTTGCTGTGCCCACATGAAGAAGTAATCAGCACTTAGCAGCATTTCTCTTCCTGTTTTGTATTGCCACACAGGCACTCCCCATTTGCACTCTATAAAGAAAAAAATAAGTCACAGGCACCCTAAATAGGCTCAGGGGTGGGTTGTTGGTTTTCTTTTGAGCCAGACGAGCACGTGCTCCTTTGGCACAGATCCTGCAGGGTTTGCAGAAGGGTAACTGGCACAGGTTGCAACAGCAAGACCTGAGCACCATGAAGACACCAACTCGGTGTGGGTGGGAGATCCCAGTGTCCATGAGGGCTTCACACCTGCCTCTCTGCGTGTGTGGAAAATGTTCTTACCCAGATTTATTTGGTTTGCGTGGCCAGGCTTTCATAGTTGCAGGGGTGGATTCTGCTGAAGCCAGCAGCTTCCCCCATGTCCAGCAGAGCCAACACCAGCCAGCTCCAGGACAGACCCCAAGGCCAAGCCCATCAGGAATGATGGTGATGCCTCCGGGATAACAGATTTAAGAAAAAAATGAAATGGTTTCCTGTCTCTGGCAGTTGTAATTGTGGCCAGAGAAGAGCAGGGGTGAGAACGTGTGAGAGGAACAACGCTGCAGACACCAAGCTCAGGGCAGGAGGAGGGGCAGGAGCTGCTCCAGGTGCTGGAGCTGAGATCCCCCTGCAGCACAGGGGTGCAGAGATGCACCTGCAGCCCCTGGAGGAGCCCAGCCAGAGCAGGGGGATGCCTGAGAGAGGCTGTGAGCCTCTGGGAAGCCTGTGGAGAGGGGAGCCCAAGCTGGAGTGGGGAAGGACTCCAATTCCCCTCCCTGAGCAGTGGCAGGACCATCATGTGATGAACTGACCATAACCTTCATTCCCTGTCTACTTGTGCCTCTGGGAGGAGGGGGAGGAGGGAAAGTGGTTTAAGGTCTGTCCTTACTTCTCATTATCCTGCTCTGATTCTGTTGTTAATCAATTCAAATAATATTCCCAAGCTGAATCTGTTGTGCCCACGATGTTATGTGGTGAGGGTTCTTAACTCGTGAACTCTTCACCGTATTTTCTCTCCCTAGTCCAGCCGTGAAGGGGAGTGAGAGAGCTTGGATGGGTGCCTGAAATCCAGCTGGGGTAAACCCACTGCAGCAGAGGATATCTGCAGAGATATTGCCAGCAGGTCAAGGGAGAGGATTCTGTCCCCATTGGAGTCTCACACACAGCTCTGGCGTCCTCAGCACAGGAAAGACAAGGAGCTGCTGCAGCCAGGCCAGAGGAGGCACCGAGATGCTGCCAGGGCTGGAGCCCCTGTGCTCTGGAGCCAGGCTGGCACAGCTGGGGCTGCTCAGCTGCAGCACAGAAGGCTCCAGGGAGAGCTGCGAGCCCCTGGCAGGGCCTGAAGGGGCTCCAGGAGAGCTGCCCAGGGACTGGGGACAAGGCCTGCAGGGCCAGCACACAGGCAATGGCTTCCCAGGGCCAGAGGGCAGGGACAGCTGGGACATTGGGAAGGAATTGCTGGCTGGGAGGGTGGGCAGGCCCTGGCCCAGGGTGCCCAGAGCAGCTGGGGCTGCCCCTGGATCCCTGGCAGTGTCCCAGGCCAGGCTGGACACTGGGGCTGGGAGCACCTGGGACACTGGGAG
>VXBU01004560.1:303-18359 GCA_013400315.1 Bombycilla garrulus | reverse complement strand
AAGCAAAAGGCAAATCTCTGTCTCCCAGGCACCTCCTGATTGGACTAACGTGCCTCTTGCTAATGACCCTGCGAGGAATAGCACGGCTCGAGTGACGTGTTTATGAAGATAAATATTTTAACTTCACAGTTTAGCCCTGTAAACTCGTTCCAGCCAGAGAGTCTCTTTAAGTTGGATCCAGGAGAAAATGCCTCGATAATTNTGCTCTGGAGCCAGCCTGGCACAGCTGGGGCTGCTCACCTGGAGAAGAGAGCCCCTTCTGCTCTCCCAGAGCACCTGCCAGTGCAGGTTTCCAAGAAAGGTAAAATAATAAAGAGGTTTCTAAGAAAGATAGGGACAAACTTTTTAGCAGGGCCTATCGCAATGATGATTTTAAATTTAGAGAAGGTAGGTTTCAAGTAGAACCATGGGATTCTTACACTGAGGATGGCGAGGCCCTGGCACAGGTTGCCCGGAGAAGCTGTGGCTGCTCCATCCCTGGAAATGTTCGAGGTCAGGCTGGGTGGGGCCCCGAGCAACTTGGTCTTTTTCAAGGCATCCCTCCTCACTGCAGGGGGTTGGAGAAGATGATCCTCCATCCCTAACTATTCAGTTATTCCCTGATTCCCCCAAGGATCCAGGAAGACGCTGCTTCCAAGGATCAAGTCTGCATGCAGCTGCTGTCCCTCAGCCCCAGATCCAGCCACGGGGACATGCCCAGACACGATGGGGACAAGGAGGCTCCCCCACAACTGCCACCCAGCCTGGGGCTGCCAGCAACCTGCCCCACTGCCATCTCCAGAGATTGCTCACTCTCAGTTCCCACCAGGATGATTCACACTCAAATGCAAAGGCACGAAGCGCTCAGATCAGTTTATTGCAAAATAGTACATCCCGGTGACTGCCTGGCCCAGAGCCACCTCGGTGCCAGGCTCCCAGACAGCGGGGACAGCCCCAGGGCTAACCTGGAGGCCACCAGCTCCTGCCCACAGCTTGGTCCCACCTGGACAGGGCAGAGGGCTGTGGGACTTCTCCCCTGTCAAAAAGGGATACTTCACCAAGACCTCGTTAGTCCTGTATCCCAAGAAAAGGGGATTTCAGGATGCTAGAATCTGAGAAACCAGACCCTGCGGCTCACTGGCCAGCCCTGAGGATCTCCCACCCGTTCACCACAACAGACACTCCCCAGAACTACTGACTCAGGGAGGGCTACCTGCGGACCCTCCAAGCTCAGCTGCTTCTACCACCACTCACACCACCGGCAGAACACCGATAATCCATCACAAACTTCCAAGGCAGAAGCCTTTTTGTGAGTCACTCTTTTTGGGGGCAGAAGTCGTGTTTGTCTCCAGCATCGCTCTTCTTGGCACCTCAAAGTCCTCCTCAAAGTTCCTCCCACAGCTTCCTCTGCTATCAATTCCCACACAAATTCAGATGTTTCCCCTCCTTCCAGCAGCTTGATTGGCCCAAAGTCTCTTCAGCAGGCTCTAAAGAACTGCCCCACAGCCCAAGCCCAGCTGAGGTGCACGTCCCCAGCTCACAGCAGGGTACTGGAACTTTCCTCACCACCCAAGTCCCCAGCTGACAGTTCCAGCCACATTCCTCATGATCCCAGGGTTAACTCCTCCAGGGTTTTACCAGCATTACAACATAAAGCAGGCAACTAGGCCAGCTCCAGGCAGAACTAGATGCCACTCGTCATTTTTTCCGAGGAAAAGAAAGAGAGGAAGCCCTCGCTTAGCTCTGTTGGGTGAAAAACATCAAGGCAGGCAGAGTTAAAACACCATTATGAATGGAGAAGCAGCAGAAAAAAAATAAAAAAAGCTTTTAGATTAGACAAAGCAATTTGGTTCCCATTCAGGAAAGTGCAGAAAACTTTGATTCCCACCCCTCAGCCAGCTCTTCAGATGGGGAATATTGACCAAATTCCACAGAGCTCTGCTGATGCTCACCTATACATCCAACCCCTTAGGACTCCTCTGAGTGCACAGAAGAGGTTTTGCTTGCTTTTCGTTTTTTTTACTTTTGACTGGGCTGGAAAGCACCTCAGCCAAAACACACACAGCGCCCTTGGTGCAGATTAAAACCGAAAGCTCCCAGAGACAAATGTCAAGATTTTAACAACTTGACCTTATCTGGCCAAAACCAGCGCGCTGCCACCCTCCCTGCGTCCCCTCCACCCAGGCACTGCCAGGCCACGTCCCAGCAGTGGGAACGCTGCTGGGAAGAGCAGCAGGGGTAAATCAAGAGACAGTGTGTCATCCCAGGGGCCCGTCCCAGCCTCAGACGCCCGCCAGCAGCAGGGACCAGCAGGCTCTTCATCTTGTCACCGGTGACTAAGAGCATCCCTGGCATGGTGGCACCACGAAAAACACAGGTGACGGGAAATGGCCCTTTTCCAAGGAGGGAAAAGGGTCCTTCATTACATCCTGTTTATCTCCCGTATTACTGAAGGGAAAGCCGTGAAGCATGCGATCCTTTCAGGTTCTCTGAATCCACTTAGATTTTATCTCTGGAGCCGGAGCTTTCCAGGAATGAAATAGCTGCAAGACACAGTGTGGATGAAACGAAATCAAATAGAGAGTCTCCAAACATGAAAGGCAAACTAAAAGGATGACAGCGCTAGTTATACGGAAGGAGAAATAAGGAGGAAAGGAAATTAAAAGCAATTAAAGGGAATTAATTAGAAGGTATCATGGAGCTATGAAAGAGGAAAAACAGCTATGCAGAGTTCACTAAATACCCCCAAACTTTTAATTGTCACACTTGGAACTGCAAGCCCTGGAGGTTCAAAACCCCCCTGGCAGTTTCCGAACGAAAAAAATTCCCATGGCTTAAACAAATTACTTCTTTGCCTCTAAGTCTGAATGGCAGACAAGATTCTGAGCTTCTTCCCCAGACCACGAAGACAGAAGTGCGTCCTGCTCTCCCCTTAAGTCCACTGACCAGGGTGGACAGCCCACCCCATCATCTGAGGCCAGAAATTGGGGCTTCAAGTCCCAGAATGTTGAGGCTGCAGACCCAAGATTTGGGTTGAATCATTTGCATCTACCCAACGTTCCTGGTAGGGTTTTCACAGGGCCCTGGGGGTTTTAGGGCCACCGTCTGTGCTTGAAGTCACCAGGATGAGACTTTGCTGCTGGGTTAGTCCTGGGGGAGACGGCTGGCACCTGGAGCATCTCACCTCTCATCAAAATGCGCCGTCTGCATTTCCACTGGAACCTAACAGTCCTTCCCACAGGACCACAGCGTGGTTTGGGTTGGAAGAGACCTTACACACCATCTCAAAAATCAGCAGGGTCACCTTCCGATTGCTCCAAGCCCTGTGTCCAACCTGGCCCAGAATCCTGCCAGGAATGAGACAGCCACAGCTCCTCTGGGCAACCTGTGCCAGGGCCTCACCACCCAAAGAAGAATTTCTTCCCAATATTCCATCTAACCCTGCCCTCTGGCAGTAAAAAAACCTGATCATCCCCAGTTCTGAACCAGAATGAGGCTCTAAGTCAAAACATTGCCATGCAAAGGGCTGCAGAGAGCAGGAGTCTCCTGTTTCTCCAGGCCTTTCCCTTTTGCCAACCACCTTGGTTTTAACCCTGAGAAGTGAGGAAGTTCCCTCTGGAGATCAAAAAGTTCCTTACTAAGGGAATAGCGGTGATGGCTGGGAGGAGCAACAAGAGGTTGTTAAAAAAAAAAAAAAGCAGGCAGACGCTGTTTGTCTTGGCCTCCTGGACGTGTATTATTTTCCTGGGACGCAAGCTCCAGCCCCACGCTGAAGGCAAGGAGGCACTGAAACAGAGACGGGGCTGCCTTGCCAACGTGGAGTTTGTTTCGGAAGAAACTCACCCGGCATTTCCGTGCAGGAAGGAGACAGTGGGGCTGCACAGCAGCCAGGGCTGCTGGATGGTGCCTGGAAAGCACCGGCCAGACCCTGCAGGCGTCGGGGTGCACGCACGGGGCCCAGGCAGCGCCCCAGAAAAGCCCACACAGGCGGGTGGGCAGAGTTGAAAGCTCCTTGTTGCCTTCCCACACTCTCCATCCATCCATCCATCCATGCCCGACTCCATCAGCTACAAGGCAGATCACGCAGAGGTACGAAGGGACTGCGCCAAAGGCTCTGTCCCTGTCCCTGCCACCCCCTGTGCTCCAGCCACCGCTCCACTGCGGTCTTCAGAGACCCACAGAGCCCTGGCTGTGTTCAATTAAGTGACCTCACAGTGATTTGCACAACAATGACCCTGTTCCCTAACATACCAGCTTCAGGCAGCTCCCTCCAGTGACAGAACTACACTACTCCAAGGAAAGGGAGAACTTCATAAGCAGTTACCCATTACAATCCAGAATTTAAAAAAAAAAATCTTTATACTAAAGGCACAGCTAATAGGACACAAAAATCAACTCACTTTTAACACAAATCTAGGGAGGAACTGTTTTTGTTTTGGTTTGGTTCTTTTTTCTTGGACTGTTTCATGCCTTGAAGTTAACTATAACTATTTAGCTTTATACACCACTTGCTCAGAAAGTTAGAAGCCTCACAGATCTCCCTGGTTTTTTTTTCGGGATCGGGGTTTGAAAGTCACAGCTGTTACCAGCCCAGCTTCCATTAGGGAGATTAATCTTCCCCGAGATGTGTCTTTGGGAAGGTCTGAATCACAGGGTTGTAGCTCTTGGCTACACAGAATTGCAAGAAGGGGAGGAAAAACAAAGCTGGGCTGGACTGGCGAGCACCAAACCTCTTGCTGTGGGACTGGACAAGGACATTTGGGACTTTTGAGCAGAATATTTATGCCCTGTGCAGCAAAGCAGAGCCCTGCCCCAGTGCTGGATATGCCAGGCACTGGAGAAAGTTAGTAAAATTAACAGCAATAACCAAGCTGTGCTTGGGAAAGTCAACAGAGCATCCAGCAGTTGCCTTGCCTATGGATGGATGGAAAAGTTTCAGCTGCAGGTCGCTGGTGGTGCTCATGGAGCCATGGATGACATTCCTCACTCCTAAACTAGGGGAACCTCCTGGTCCTCAGTGCCAAACTAAATCAAATTAATTCCAAGCAGTGAGGGAACAGCCCATCCCGCAGAAAAACAACAGGGACAACCAGCTTGAGAACAACCCCCTGCAAACAGCCTGCACCTCCCACCCCTCCCAGCTCATTGTCCATCCACAGGGCAAAACAAAAGCTTTGGGCTTTTAGTTGAAAGAGAAAGAGCATCAAATCAGGTCTTGCCATCCACACTGAGAACACAGGCAGCACTACAAGGAATAAATAAGTTTAAGCCACCAGATCTCAGGCCGACTCCAAGCAAATCCTGAAGAGTCACTAGATCGCTCTTACATACTCCTACACACACACAGACACCAAAAGGACAAAAGGAACTTCCTGGCAGGGGAAGAATTGGAACAGCTTCAAGTGAAGAGCTGCACTCACAGGGGAGTTGGTACAGAGAGGTACCAGTGTACAGTGCCTTCTTCCTGGCTCTGCTGCCTGCAGCATGCCAGCAAACACAAATCCAGAGTAGGTTTTGTGCTGGAGCAGAATCTGCTGAAAGATTTTATCAGTGCCTCTCAAAGGCAGAGGACTTTCAGCAATTGCCAACCTGAAAATTCAGGAGGGAGCCGTGTGTGGTGAGGTTCTGATGCAGGTTAGCGCAAGGAGAGCTGGCCTGGAACCAGTGGGGACAGGCTGGTGGTCTTCNTTTACACGTGGCATGTTATCTTATGTTCTTCTTCATAACCTCCATCTTCTTGGTGATGCTGGCACTTTTGGATTGGTTTGACACAGATCTGGACATGGTGGTGTGAGGGGCATAGATTGGTACTTAATTGTAAACATTTAATACATAGTTTTTAGTATAAAAGATTACAGCTCACCCGGGGCGGGCACAGTGTGTCTCTGGACGCGTTCTGTGTCGACCCTGGCAGGGCAGAGAAATCTAATCTTTGATAAGGAATTAATAAACTGCCTTGAGAACACGAACAAACGACTCCAGACTACTCCTTCAACAGCACGGGCCGGAAACCTGGACTTTTCCTACATATTGCGGGGTCTCCTGGGGTTAAGGAGATCCCCGCAAATGCCCACCACTGCAACAAGGTTTTGAGGAGCAAACATTTAATTTGGGTTGGGTTTTCTGCCTGCCAAGTCGGGTTGCTTTGTGAATCAGCCCATTTCTTGCATGGACCCAGGACAGGAGCCCAAGAGATACAACTCAGCTGTGCCTCCAGCAAACGCCACTGGAGTCAGAAGGCGCAGGGAGATGCTCACCACCTTCCATCTGGGGAACCTGCAATGGATCAAGATCACTTCTTCCTTATGAAAGCAGCAGAATCCAGCTTACAAATTAAAAGGCTGCAGCCTGTAGGCAATTAGCATACACTTCCCACTGCAAAAGGCTGTCATGGCCACAATAACTGTAAACCTCTCCTTTAAAGCACAGTCTCACAGAATTATTCTGCCCCGGGCTCCACCGAGTTTGCAGGGCCCTGCATTTGCTCCTCAGCTGAGACAGCCACAAGTTAAGCCCTGAGTGGCCGTGCTGCTGCTACAGGGATTGTGCAGCTAAATAATTCAGTAACCAATTACTGTTTAACAATATCCCTCCCCACCATCCCAGCGCCGATCCATCATCCCAGGCCGGGGGAGCCCAGCAGAAAGGAGGCAGCGAGAAGCCTCCTTGTGATGCAAACACATTGACTCGTGTATAATATACAATTTATCGATCAGAAGACAAGGTGTACGGCACATTTTACTGCATGCTAAATGAGGGCTGTAATGAATTGCTGCTTGCCTGCAGGTCATTTGTTTGATTGCCACCTAAGCAAACCGGTGAGGGTGAAAGGTCCTGCCTCTGGGAGAGGTCCTCGGTGAAATGAGCTGCTCATCAAGAGGAACAGAAAGGACGGCAGTCTAATGCTCTTTCTGTGCGTGAGGAACAGGAGAGCTGGTCTTCACCCCCAAAATGTACGGGACACAACTGCAGCTGATGCTCTCACCAAGAGCACTGCGGCCAGCAAGGGCATCCAGTGCTCCCCAGCTCAGACTGACCCACCCAGGACCGGCTCCACAGCCTGTCCCTGTGCCTGGACTGCGACCTGAAAACACGGCTGAGCTCACATTTAAAGAGTCAGGGACACCGGGCACACACGGCCAGCTGCCCCCCTGGCTGCCAGACAAGGGCAGAACCTGCTCCTCATCGCCAGAGCTCACCCAGCTTCCCCCCACCACCGTGGCTCTGCAGAGAAACACGCCTGGTTTTTAAAGATATCCCTCCTGCCTGCTTGGGTCCTGCTTCGTGCGGCTTTAAGGCTTTCTTCTGCGCAGCTATAAAAGGGTGTGAGGAAACTTGGAAAGGAAGCCCTGGGTGGTACAGACAACTGGAACAAGGAGCAATCTGTGCCCGGGGCAGGGGAGGGGGTGGCAGAGCCCACACGGTGCCAGGCTGAATGGCTGCCGGGGAGGAAATGACACACCGCGCTATCCTGCTTTTGTCCAGGGGCGAGACCAAAACGCTCCGGAGGAAAAAGAAAAACCAAAAAGGGATTATTCTGCCTTGTGCTCTCCCTCCCCTCGCCTCCCTGCCACCCCCAGGCAGGCTACAGGTGACTGCCTCCACATCCTCGCTCCAGTGGACCGTGGGCCATCGTGATCTGAGCAGCATCTGGTTTGCTTTAGCATCAGCCTCATACTTCCATGCTCCTCAGGTTTCTCCCTGATTTTTTATTAGGAATCACAGCCACAAGGACACCCATTGCAGGGCCTGGCTGGGCAGCAGAGCCCAGGTGTGGGAACACCCCACCCTGCAGCTCCCAGTGCGGGAAATGCCGTGGGCAGGAGGGGACAGGCAGCGTCCCCAGCCCTTGTGTTGGAACCCAGGGGGTTCCTGTGATGCCTTTGTCCGACCCAAAACCTGCTCAGGAGGCTTTTCAGCCTTGCCAGAGGTGTCAGGGACCCTGGAATGATACTGAAAATGCCCGTGGCTCTGATTCTAATCCATGGAACAGGTTGGCAACTTTGTATGAGGAATTTCAAGTCACAAAAACTTAGACAGAAAAATAGTAGTAGTTATAAGTAAAAAGAAAAGAATTTGAGTCTATGTCCAGGGGGGTTTGAAGCCCTGTACAGGGGGGTTGGAGATCTGTACAGGGGGGTCTGAGGCACAAGATGGAGGATTTTTACACGTGGCATGTTATCTTATGTTCTTCTTCATCACCTCCATCTTCTTGGTGATGCTGGCACTTTTGGATTGGTTTGACACAGATCTGGACAGTGTGGTGTGAGGGGCACGGGTTGGTAATTAATGATAAACATTCAATAGGTAGTTATTAGTATCAAAGATCAGAGCTGACCCGAGACGGGCACAGTGTGTCTCTGGACGCGTTCTGTGCCAACCCTGGCAGGGCAGAGAAATCTACTTTTGATAAGGAATTATTAATAAACTGCCTTGAGAACACGAACAAACAACTCCAGACTCCTTCAACAGCACGGGCCGGAATCCTGGACTTTTCTGTACATTGTGGGCTCTCCTGGGGTAAAGGAGATCCCCACACCTGTCTGTGTGCAGGTGACAGCCAGCACACCCCAAACCCTGTCTCCCAAAGGGCTGTGACTCCAGCAGTGTCCTGGCTGCACTCTCTGGAAAAATGAAGGCTTAAAAACTTTTTGGCCTCGTTTTTCCAAGGTTAAGCTCCAAACTGGGGTGTTTTCCAGCACCCCCATTCTTACCTCCCCTGCTCCTGCATCAGTGGTCCCTCCTTCACAACAGCTGTGGGATTTCCCCAGCATCCATCACTGGGATAATACTGTCCCCAAGGGCTTGTCGCCTCCTTCTACACAACTGAGGCTTGTCCTCGGGTCAGATCCTTCATCTGCAGCTCGTAAACCATGTCCCAAATGCCCAAAAAAACTTCTGAAGCTTCACCCCACCAAATCACAGGGTTTTGTTCAATCTCCTCCCTTTTTCCTGGTGTTTCAGAATTTCACCTGTTGTGTCTTCCATTGTAAAAGGACCAGAACTGACACTTTAATACTCAGCCAAATCTCTCTCTGTGTCTGGGCCACCTCTCACTCCTCACTTCAAGCACAGTGGAAACAAGCAAGGCACAAATCCATTCGCATATAAATTAAGAACCCCACCTCAAATGGAACCTAAATCTCTCTGTACACACCCACACCGATGGTGCACCTCATCAAAAACAAAAATCCCAGAGGAACCCCAACTAAACCACTGTCCACAGATGCCAGCTCTCCTCCTGCACCACACGAGCACTTCAAAAGGTGAATATTGGGAAGGAATTGCTGGCTGGGAGGGTGGGCAGGCCCTGGCCCAGGGTGCCCAGAGCAGCTGGGGCTGCCCCTGGATCCCTGGCAGTGTCCCAGGCCAGGCTGGACACTGGGGCTGGGAGCACCTGGGACAGCAGGAGGTGTCCCTGCCCATGAGGTTCCCTCCACCTTCAGCTGGACAAATCATCACAGCAGCCCTTCAGCCCAGCTCTCACTCTTACAGGACTTTTTTGACCACATGAGCTATAAAACCCTCTGTCCACCCCGCAGCTGGCTGGGGCCCTCGGTGCTAGAAGCTGTAAACAACCAAAATTATCAATTGCAGCAGATATATCCAGGTCATATTTTAATTCTTCTGCATGCCAGAGCTTTCTCCTCTTTAAGGAAAACCCAGTGCTTCCCCTCTTATTCCTCTTTCAACTATCAATTTCCAGACTTTAAAGTCAAAACAATAAAAACCACACCAACTCTTCACCCACATCATTAGTTTAATATCAGGTGGAGGACAGCGGGCCTTGCAAAGCTGGACAGTGAGTTGGTGGATGGAAATGGCTTTTTCCCATTAAATTCATTTTTGTGGGGGTAGTGTGCAATCCCACCACTGCCACCACCAAAGAGGAGGACGGGCAGGGATCAAGTGCATGGCTTGGGGATTTCAGTGCCTCGTGAGGTCTGAGTGAGCCTCAGTGAGCTCCAGCCCTTTTGCAAACTAAAAACAGAGGCAGAAGAGGGTCAGAAACAGCGCGGGAATCTCCCCTGACATTGTACCAGCAGAGAAAAGCTGTTCCCTGCAGACACACAACCTTGTTAACACCGTTAATTAATCAGTATTGATAACCCACAGGGGTGGCTCTTGCTCACCCGACAGAGGAGCTGACCTGGACAGGGCTGGACAGAGCTCTGCCTCTGGGGAGCCCGTGGGACTCTGAGGAGGACCCACAGCACACGGTCAGAGGGATGGAGGTGCCTGAGATGGGGGAGCAGGAGAGGACAACCCCGCAAACAGAAGGGAGATTTTGCCCCTCTGGGTCTCCCCAGCCGGCACGGTGTCCCCAGGCCATGAGTCACCAGACACTCCTTCACCAGCCCAGCCACCCCAGGCACCACCAGCCGCGGGGCCAGCGCGGTGTGGGGAGCCCCGGGGAAGCACTGAAAGGAGCCGCCGGCCTCAGGGCGCGCAGTCTGAACGTTTGCATGCTGGAAACCACTTAAAAACACCCCCCAATACCAACAAAAATAGCGTAAGAGCAACGGAGATGCAAACACACCGCTGCAAACACACACGCCCCGCGCCAAACCCACCAGGGCGGCTGCCAAAACCCCCAAAGATGTTCCCATCCCCAGGAGCTCATGGTGGGGCCATCAGAGGAGGCAGGGGAGGAGAGGAAAAGCTGTTCAGCAGTATTCAGTGCGGCAGAAAAACGTGGGTTTTTTTGGGTTGGGGTTTGTTTTTATTTTATTTTTAAACCGCACCTGCACATCACCCACCCATTTGTGCCCCTCCGGACTCATCCACACGCTCACCACTTGCAAGCTGCTTTCCCAACAAGGACCAACTTTGTTAAGAAAAAGTACAGGGCCTGAGGCAAAATTAGCTTTTTTGTCTCCCAAACAGGCAATTATCTCTTGCACAACTATGAAAGTCTAAAGCACAGGACAGGCAATATTAAGCTTTACTAAAATGGCGCCTTTAAAGTATAAATTGTTGCAACATGTGAAAATAACATGGGGGAATCGCAGCTGTGGAAAATTTGGAGTACTTTTTATTTTACAGTTTTCAGGCATACCAGGCTCCCAATCGAGGGGCCCCAAAAAAAAAAAAAAAAAAATCACTACTTTCAGCTGTGCTACACGCAGCACCCCATTTTTAGACTTTTTTAGAGGAGGTAAAATGATTTGCTTCTCTGTTCCTCCTGAAGACCCACAGATATGTTCCCTTCAGTATTTAAAGGGAGCCTTTAAAAAAGATGGAAAAGGACTTTTATACGTGGGCATGTAGTGATAGGACAAGGGAGAAGCATTTCAAACTCTGAGTTTTAAATTTAGATGAGATGTTATAAAGAAATCCTTCACTGTGAGGGTGGAGAGGAGCTGGCACAGGTTTCCCAGAGAAGCTGTGGCTGCCCCTGGATCCCTGGAAGTTTCCAAGGCCAGGCTGGACAAGGCTTGGAGCAACCTGGGATAGTGGAAGGTGTCTTGGATGAGCTTTAAGAACCCTCCCAACCCAAACCATTCCATAGAAGACGTTTAAAAAAAGGCATCAAAACATAACACAGACTGTGCTGCAGGAGTCTGTACGTACATGTACAGACAAATCTGCTTAAATGGCACACTCAAGTTGCATCAGCATCACCAAAAATTAAGTTCAACGCTCTTTCTCATATTTTCAAAAGGAACCCTAAAATGGGTCATCCCTAACCTGATACCATTAATTTACATGTCGGTGTTTGTTTGGTGAAGCCTGTCTGTCCTGGATCACTCTAACCTTAAAACCTGGCCACAGGAAATTAATGCATCGCAGTATTAATTACATGTTATGAAAAGACTCATTTTACAGCCTAATAGTTTGAAACAGTTAAAAGGAACCCTGCTGCTTGTGTCCTGCTTACAATTCATGTGGCAACTCCGCGCTTCTGATCAGGCTGACCAAGAAGTGTTTATCTTCTGGTGGGGAAAACAAACAACTGCATATCAGACGTTAATTTAATTAATCCAGGGCACCAGCCAGCACCAGCTCTGCACCAATCACAGAAGGATAAAATAAATACCCTGACCTGGAAAGACCCACAAGGACCATCAAAGCCCAACTCCTGGCCCTGCACAGGACAGCCCAAATAATCACAACGCCTTGGGGTTGGAGAGAAGATCAAGGTGCCCAATACAGAATTCCAGCCCCACAAAGAAACTCTGAAGTGGAAACATCCCAAGAAGTGGACAGTTCACAAAGGCCAGGCTGACCAGTAACAGCGCTGGCCACAAATCCCCGCTGGGCAACCTCAGGGACTCCCGACAGCCATGCTTCTCTCCTCCCCTGTTTAACTCATAATCAGGATGCTCAAAAGCGACGGTGAGTACCCCAAATACGTTCTCCCACGTTTTCTGGACTTCATCCTGGAGCTCCCTGCTGAGCCGGCTGAGGTCACCATGCTCCTGCCCACCCTTTTCTCGGCCTCGCTTTGATCGCGCGCTCACCACAGAGCAAGGCAACCTAAAAACAAAGGCCCCAGAGGGATCCATATTTCAAACTTGCCAGTGGCTTCTGACTCGTGCCCCTGTGCCAAGGCACAACAGGCTCTACAGAAGGGCTCATCCCCGTGGCAGCCACGGAGCTCATCTCCTGCCAGTTAGCTTGAGGTGCCTACATTTGCTAATGCTGATTTGGTTACTGCCATCAGACTCGATCAAGGATGCAAATCTCCAGGTCTCAGGCTAGACAAAGCCTGGAGAAAGGAGAAGGCCAGAGCAAACAAATATGTAAAAATAGGATTGCTTTATTAAAATGGAAGGATTAAAAAAACAAAAGGGAAGGCAAGAAGAAAACTTTCCTCCTCCCTCCCAACCTCCTCCTCTGATGTGTGTTCTTAAACACGACGCAATGAGAGGGCTCCCACAGCACTGGAAAGGTTCCTGCCACCAGGAACGGAGTCCAAGAGGTCCCACAGGGCAAAGGCCATCATCTACAGACTGGCTGATGTTGTACCCACCAGACAGAAGGTCTGCAAAAATCAGCAGCAGTAGCAGGTTGAGAGGCTCCACTTTTCTCAGCGAATCAGTAACTCAAAGGCTAATTAGGGCTTTGCTGGCCCTAATTTCTCGCAGGCTGGGAGAAAAGTCTGCACTTTCTGCTCTGCTCAGGAAATACCTCACCTGCAGAGCTGTCCCAGCACTGGGGTCCCCAGCTTAGAAAGGACGTGGAGCTGCTGCACCCCACAACCCAAAGGAACCTACGTTTCTTGGCTGGCAAAGGCAACAACTTTCAGATAAGTCACGGAGCTGCTGATTTTACCCACTGAAAGACATAAATAACATGTCCACATTATGTTCATAGGGGTGTCCAACAGTTTCTGATAGGGTTCATGCTATTTGTGGATCCAAATTTTCCTTGCAGCTACAGGCAGAAGAAGTAATTTTGCATTTAGGGTCCTGAACCATGGTGCAGCTTTGTTATTAAACAGCTGACACTACCCTGAAGCCTGGGAGCAGCGTTTTATGTGCATGTGAGAGTTTACAGAGCATTTGTGTGTCATTTCTGATGAATGGCACTGCATAAATGTTAGATCTTCAACCCATTGCTCTCGCAAATACTATTTCTTCCCTTATTTATTTGTATTGCTGTAATTCATTCAGGTGCCAACCATGACTGAGGCCGTGCCATCAATATGCAGCCTGACAACAGCAGCAAGAGACAACAGCGGCTCTACAGAGAGAACAGAACCTCACAGGAGAACAGGAAGCATCTTGGCTGGGGAGTGGTTGCAAAGACAGAGAACATCCTCAAATCCCAAGGAAAACGAACTCTGATGCACAAAGCACCCATCTGAGTTTACCCAGAAGAGGCACAAAGCCCCATCTGTGGCATAACGTGGGGTCTCAGAAAGACCTTTCAAATGGAGGTGTGTGCTTCTAGACCATGAGGAACTACGGGCCAGCACCTCTGCACAGCCAGCCCCAGATCAAAGAACCACTGAACTGTTAAGCCTGGAAAAGCTCTCTAAAATTGAGTTCCTACCATTCCCCCAGCGCTGGAAAGCCCAACGCTCACCCACTGTCTCCAGGTGCCACACCCACACGGCTTCTAAATCCTTCCAGGGATGGGGACTCCACCGCCACCCTGGGCAGGCTACGCTAACATTTGCCAACATTTTGGCAACATTAATGAAGAAATTTTCACTAATATTGAATCTGAACTGCCCTGGCGCGACCTGAGGCCATTTCATCTTGTCCCTGCGGTCTGTCCTGGCTGTGTGAGCCTCCCCAGGTGCCCTGGAGAGCTGCTGGAGAGGGAGCCAGCAGCCTGGCAAGGACCACTACACCCCACCCTCCTGCTCCTCACTCCTCCAAAAACCCCCGTGTGAAGCCTTTTCAACCAAGCAGGTCAGCCAAATAAGCAAGGCACCTCCCAGTGACAGTAATGGAGAACGAATGTCTCATTAAATAAATGAAACAGATTAATGACAAGAGGGACTGTTGTTTCTTTGAGCTGGTCATGGTGAGATAAAAGGAAAAGCAAGACTCGGATCCCTTTTCATAGGAGTGCTGTAAAAGGAGTGGCACAGACTCAGCAGAGCTGAAAATACAGGGCAAGACACACTTTTCCCTCCAAACACATCTGACACCTCCTTCTCTGCCCTTCTTTTTCTCTCCCATAACCTCTCTGGAAAAGGCAAACTTCATTCACAACAAAACCAAACTATTTCCTTTTTTATTCTAATGTTTCCTTGTTTTTTTAATAGGCGACCATCTGGGAGTGGAGGAGTAGAAAGGAAGCCCTGAAGCTTTTCAGACACAATAAATNAAGAAGTATGATTAAAACCAAAAAGCATAAACAAACAAGCCATGTTACCCAGAATAATGACTTCAGGGAAAAGCGCCAAAAAAATTGTATAAGCTTCTGGAGCGTGGCAAGAGAAGAGAAGAGAACAGAAAGTCCTCACTGCTGAGGAGAATGTGCCACTGCAACGGGACAGAGGCTGGGACTACACGGATGCCTGGGAGGGTGGGCAGGCCCTGGATCCCTGGATCCCTGGCAGTGTCCCAGGCCAGGCTGGACATTGGGGCTTGGAGCAAGCAGGTCTGGCTGAAGATGGCCCTGCTCACGGGCTTCCCTTGGGCCCACTTCTCGAGCTTGTCCAGGTCCCTCTGGATGGCATCCCATCACTCAGGCACGTCACCCGCACTCAGCTCAGTGCCATCTGCAAACGCAAACCCCTCTGAGCTATTCTTGCTCTGCAGCTCCATCCTTTTCGGCAGCAGCATGCCATGTTCTGCAGGGATGACAAACTGGGGGCACACAGGGCGGATGGCATCACCCAGAGCAGATCTGATTTCCTCCTGAGAAAGGGGCAGCACGGAGGGATGCACTCACTGCTCCTGTCCTAGCAGGGAAGCATTTTGGGGGGCATGCTTTGCACTCAGGGGTCTCCAGCCTGATGGAGGGCATTAAAAGTAACAGGGTGCCACCTGAAAGCTGTGGTTGAGGAGGAGAGGGGCAGCGTGCAGCCCTGAGACAGGGCTGGCAGAAAACGGGCCAGCACAGGCAGCCGTGCTCCTGAGATACTGACACTGCAGCAGAGAAGATAAATGACTGGCCCAAGGCCACGCAGCCAGGCAGTGTCCCCTCTACATGACTTTCAATCCCCGCTCCAGCACAGGATTGCTGAGGGATCCTTCAACAAAATGTTATATTGGCTTTGAAATCATGAGATTTATTTTACACCTGAACACACTCACATATATAAATGCACTTTTTTTTCTGCCTCTTTCTCTTGCCTCTACTCAGATGCACCCAAGCACATCTTAAAGCCTCTCTGAATAAGCAGAAAAAGTAAAAAACTTTGTGTTTCCCTGCTAAAGGAGAACTCATAGGGGTTAACTTGACTCCAGGAGCTGGGGCTTCACAATGAAGCAGGATGCTGCCAGCAGTCCCACCTGGCAAATCAGTGCCTGTATTTACAATTGCACGCCCAGAGACTCTGCAAATATTTCCTAGAAGCTATAAACCCCATCCCAACAATTGCAATGGGAGCGGGGATAAATTAGCTGAAGCCTGTCACTTGGTGAAGTCACGCTGGAGGAGATCCATCCAGGTAATCCATCTTTCTGCTGTGTTATACAATGACACAGTAATGGCCAGCCCAGAGGGATTTCCTTCAGGAAAACTCAACTGTTACTAAAATGGTAAGTTAATACCAAGCAAGAACTCAGCCGTCATTAGACCGAAGGAATAGACATGACAGGGAATAAAATATTACAATCCCCATTCAAATATTTTTATTTACAAGAGCACGAACAAATAGACCTATCTGTAGGCTGCGAAGAGAGGAGGCTGGGATTGAAGGAGAAAAGAAAAAAAAAAACAAAAGACCTGCACACATCCATTCCGTCTTTGCCATTTTTCCTAATAAATAGCCTGGCACGGCTGTGCTGATGGGTAGCTGGGGTGGAGGAGGGCACGCTGCCCAGCTCTCACAGGGACACAGGACACAAATCTGAGCTCAGGCTCTGCCCTTTTGTGTTGATTAAAAAAAAAAAAATAAAAACCTAAGAAGAAAGGAAGAAAGCAAGAAAAGTTATGTGGCTAATAAAGGGCTCTATTGTGCCATCAATTTTTTAAGCTTTAATGATTTCGGGAGGAAGTTCAGCTCAGCAATCAATAGCACAATATGGGCAGGAGGGCTCGGAGGAAATTCAGCGCCGGAGCTGCGGCGAGGGCTGGCGGAAAGGGGAGCTCAGAGAAAGGGGGTTCCCCTCCTCCAGGAAGCAGGGGGGCTCCCAGGACCCCGTCCAGGCTGGGGACCCTGATCCCCTCCTGTTGGGTGTGAGCTCCCTCCCCTGCTGCACAGCGCGGGGACAGCGGGGACATTTGGGGACGCCACGGCTGCCCCCACGGCTGCTGCCACCACGGCTGCCACCACGGCTGCCGCCGCGGCAAGGGAGGTGGGAAAGCACCCACGCCAGCCGGGATGTTTACCCTACACCTGACAGGACTGAGCACATCCCAGGGACGCTCACAGCACCCCAGGGACCATCACCCCACTCGGAGCATATCCCAGGGATGGTCACCCACACTCCCCACCCCACACCCAGCACATCCCAGGGATCATCACACCACACTCCCCACCCCACACCCAGCACATCCCAGGGATCATCACCCCAAACTCCCCACCCCACACCCNCATCCCAGGGATCATCACCCCACACCCAGCACATCCCAGGGATGATCACCCCGCACTGAACATACCCATAAATGATCACCCCACGCTCCCCGAACCTGGGTTTAGCACATCCCAGAGATGCTCGCCCCACACCAAGCCCATCCCCGGGATGCTCGCCCCACAGTCCCCACACCCGGGCCGTGCCCACCCCAGGGACACTCTCCTCCAGGCCCACCGGTCCCCAAGCCCCACAGCCCGGGGCACACAGACAGCCTCCCCCACGCCCCCTCGCTCCGGGCAGCCCCGCTCCTGCCCGCAGCGGCAGACGTACCGCATCGCCGAGGCTCCGTGCTGCCGCCGGGAAGCGGGGCTGTCCGGGGGATGATCCTGCGCCAGGCAAACCTAAGAGACACGGTGACACAGCGTGAGGCTCTCCAGCATCAGCGGGGACAGCGCCTCGCCCGAGGTGCCACCCTGGACAGGAGCCACAGCCGCCTCCCAGTTCTCACAGGCACGGGCAGCATCGGGGTAAAAACCGGGCTACAAACCCACAGAGGGCTTGCCAGCAACGGGGGGACTCCGAACCGTCGGGTCCCTGTCCCGCTGCGAGGTGCAGAGGGGACGGGGCGGGATGAGGCGGGACGGGACGGGACGGGACCACACCGCGCATCCCGTCCTCCACGGGAAGGAAAAGCCGACCCTGTAAGTTGATCCTAAACGTCAGGGAGCGCTTCGCGGAGCGAGCGGGACCGCATCGGCTGCACCGCGAGCCCCAGCAGGCAGCGGGAACTCGGGCGAAAAGTTTTGCCGCGATCCAGGGGATAATAATAAAAATTACTGATAGTACATAATCAGGAAAAAAAAACCCCAACAATTAATCAATAAAAATTAACGACCGCTCGAGAAGAGGAACGGGGGAATATCTGACCTA
>VXBU01004559.1:105049-118583 GCA_013400315.1 Bombycilla garrulus | reverse complement strand
TTGCCTTTGTACATTTAGGCAAGGAGGGAGAATAAATCTTTTTAAGAGACAATCACAAACCTGTGAGGGTGGCTTTTTCTTCCTCTTCCCTCAAATCTGGTCCTTGGTCCTCAAAAACTGTGGCCAGTTATTTTTGGGGGTGGGAGAAAGGGTGTGCCATCAGCTGGGATGTGCCAGCTTGGGGCACCATGGGGTGGCAGCTGGCCACTCGCACACGGGACACCCAGGGGACACCCAGGAGGCACCTGCCAGTCTCAGGCAAGAGTCAGGGCAGCTCCAGCTACAAGGAGGGATAAAACTGCACCCTTCTGATGCCAGCAGCAGCACTCAGCAGTTTTAACCAGGGAACATCCATTCACAAGGGCTCCTCTTCCAGAGGACAGCCCATTTGATTTTAAACTGGTGGAGGGTCTAATGCCCTGCTGGAGGGAGCAGAGACCCAAATTGATGATTATTTATTCACACACACTCGTTTCCCAGCCCCAGCTCTCCCAAACCAAACACTCACCGTGGTGGATGTGGAATGGCGCAGGTCCAGCTTCCAACAGAATCATCCATTGCAGGGTAAGAGCACAGCAGGAACAATCCCACAACAAGGAGACAGAGCTGAGGGCACGGCCCTGGGCACATCCCCCTTCCCTGGGGCTGTCAGAGCCAGCCAGGACACAGTGCCACCGTGCAGGGACAGGGCTGGGCTGAGCCAATCCCTGCTTCCAGCACCACAGCCCCTTCCTGGAAAAGCCTGGGGACAGCATCCCAGCACCTGCCCCCACACAACCCTTGGGTTTGGATACAGCCAGTGGTGGCATCTCGAGCCTTGAGCTCATCCCTGGGGGAAGGTGACAAGAGCAGAGGTGAGGGCTTGGGCTTGTTCCAGACCCATCCTGGGGCACAGGGTAAAGGCAGGAGCTTTTCTTGGCTCTTTGGGCCATCCCAACCATCACGGTGCAGGTCAGGAAACTGCTCCTCCCAAATAAGCAGCCCCAGGTGTGTGAAGTTCATCTGAATGCCCCTTTTATTGAATGCCGTGATAGTGTAGTGGGAACATGGAACAGGGTTAAGACTGCATAAAACAAAAGCTGGAAGAGCAAGAAGTTTCAAAAAAAAAAGGGAAAAAAAAGGTTAGACCAGTTAAACCAGCATTGGAGTGGAGATGGATGGGAGTTTAATGTAGTGTTAAAGGATAAACTTGAGTGTCTCCTGCGCGTGCCCCACACCAAGCCAGGCTGTTTTTAAGGTCTTGAGTGGGAAATGAACGGGTCATGTCCCAGCTGAGCCCACGCTGGGCGGGCAGGAGGCACCACGGGGGGGTCGGAGGAGTCCCCAAGGTGGTACCGACCCCAGGGCTCCCACACTATGCAGCTGCATGGGAAGAGCTCCTATGCCAGTTCATAAACATCTTCCTTTTCCTAGTGATGATTACATGTGTGATAGATAGTTCTCTAGGCAACATGTTTCAATGAGAGTCAACTCTGGGGATACACAGCCCAATCTAACAATGAGAAATGCGCCTGCAGTCCAGCAGAAGCTCTGCTTCCCTCTCCTCAGGAAAGGAGGTGGTCCTCTCTCCCCGACACAGCACGTCAGGGTCCCTCTGGAGTTTCCCTCTGCAGCTATTCTTCGTCGGAGGAGGAGCTCTGATCCAGGGGGTACACCATGAACATCACATCCGGCCGTGAGGGGACAGCGGGGTGGCCCGGCCGCACGATCTCAAAGCCCAAGAAGCTGAATGTCTTCAGGAGTGGAGCTACCAAAGAGAAGGAGATCTGTTACCACCAGGAAAAATCCTCTTTACCTTTCCCTCGAGCCATCAATATCAAACTGCATGGGACACCCGCTGTAGTGCATTCAGAGCACAGCCCTCTCCAGCAGGGGATTTTGTCTCCTCCTGTGCTCTTTGCTCCTCAGTGTTCTCCCTAAGGGATTTTAGCTGTGCAGCAGAGCAGCTTTGTCCACGTTTCTCCTGCAATGTTTCTTCTATCCCCTATGAGAAACAGCAGGGGTTGGTTGCCTGCACCAGCTGCACATCCCTGCTTTCCCAGGATGCATCCCATAGGTTTTGTCCTGCCCCAGCACCCCCTGAGTGCAGAGGGAGGACAGACAGCAGCGAAGAGGAATCTGCTCAGGGACGAGGCAGGCGTTTGCTGTCTCCACAAGGAGGTGCTGGAGCTCAGTGAAACTCCAGACAGCCCTGCACAGGTCAGGGTGGCACCCCAGGAAAGGCCCTTTGGGCTCCACGTGGGAATGCAGAGTGGGGCCAGCCCAGACAGATGCGGTTCTGTGGCCCGTGACTGTCACTGAAGCAGTGGCTGCCCTGTGACCTGTGACACTCACCCCGGTGCAGTGCCCCATCCCTGTGGCACCCTCAGACAACCAGCTCCAGGAGTGACCACGCAGAGGAGCTCCTGAAGATATTTTCTGGCAGCACTGACAAGGATCCAGGATCTGGACCACTCCAGAATTCCTACAAACATCCCCTGGCATCTGCTGCCCCCTGTCCCCAGCCTGCACGGGGGCCACCTGCACAACTGGTGCTAGTGGTGACATAACAGCCGGGACTTGATTTGGCAATTATTCCTGGCACGGTAATGAGGGATGATGACATCCTCCTGGGCTCAGCTCAGCTTTACTAAGACCCTTCTTTTCGGAGAAGCCGGGACAACTCACAAAGCTGCCGAGTAAAATTAGAATTGGGGTTGGAATTACTTGCTAGGATACAGCCTGACTCTGGTGGGATTTAGAGAGACACGCTCCCAGCCTGGTACATCCCCAGCCCCCAGGCTGTAATCCCTCACACAGCACGTCTATCTTTAGGTCCTAAAGCAGCCCCCAAAGCCATAAGCATCTCGAGGCAGGGCCAGGATTACCTGTAAGCCTGGAAAGGACAGAAGTGCCAGGAGATCCTAAAAAAGCTGATGAATTTCAGGGCAATAGGCTCTAAGTGCCTGTTTTCCATCTAATAACTCCTCCCTGGTTTCACCTTCGTGTCTCTGGTGCCAAACGGAGACTTCACTGCTCACCAAAAGGGGAACATTAACTGACACCGGATGAGAAAATCACCCCAAATCATTCAGGAACAGCTTTTTGCACCAGAGTATTTAAGGGCAGAGAAACAAAGCAGATGAATGGAATCCCATGGGATCCCAGATTGGTTTGGGCTGGAAGGGACCTTAAAGCTCACTGAGTTCCACCCCACTGCCATGGGCCAGGACAACTTCCACTAGACCAGGCTGCTCCGAGCCCTATCCAGCAGATCTGTTCCAGAAACCACAACACTCCCTCACCCTTACCCTCCAAAAAGGGCTTATTTCCTCCACACTAAACTATTCCTGTGAGAATTATGCACGTAACAATCCCTGCACTAGCGGGTCCCGTGGGCCTTGCCCTGGGATGACCAAGTTTCTTCACAGCACCGTGTGTGATGTCAGGAGCGCGGCTCAGCCCTCACCTCGATCTTCTCTGCTTTTTCTGAAGCAGATGAAGACATAGTTGACTTTCATTTTTTCTTCAGCAAACTCCAGCAGTGCTGACAACCTGCCAAGGAGGGGGAAGACAAAAGGACATCAGCTCTGGGAAGTCCTGTCCTGAGGAAGCCTCTGAGCATTATCAAATTATCAACTGTTTGGATGTTTTCGGACACAAAGATTGTTTACAGCCCCCTTCCAGCGAACAATGGGTGCTGAAACAATGGGCTTCCTGCCCTGCAGATTCAAGAGCTGTCCTTGCTCCGAGTCAGGATAAGTTCCTGTCCTCACAGCCACAAACACCCTCCCCACCCGTGGCGCTTTGGGACTGAAGCCTTCGCAGGCAGGAAGCGGAATATCGCAGCTGCTCCCGGGCCAGGCTGCATTCCCTGGCAGTGCACATGGGGGATCTGGGAGTTCTGTGCTTTTTGGGAAGAAAAACCGCCCAGAACCGAGCTCGTGGCAGGCAGAGAAGAACAAACCATCCCCAGAGAACGTGTGCGCAGGCAGAGCCATTTCCTGAGCGCGCGGGCCGCGTGGCACAGCTGCTGCCCCCTGAATCCTCGCTCCCTGCCGTTCCAGCTGGATTATTTCTGCCACCTCTCGATGGAGGCGGTGCTGCAGTAACCCCTCTGCGAGCCTCCGGGGTGGCACACCGATCAGCTGCTGTCACTTGGCACCGCTGGCGCTGCCAGAGCGGTGACAAACAGGCCCTCGCTCCACATCTCAGTAAGCAGCTGTCAGCGCAGCGCAGCAGATTAAATTTGCAAGGGTTCTGTTAATATGTTAATGAACTACTTTAATTACGGCCTCTGGCCTCTCCTCGGCTGTTTCACCCAGCTAAAAATAACCTGACAAAATTGTGCTTTAAGTCACAATGACACTGGCAAATAAATCCCCTCCCAGAAGGAGCCATTCCAGGGAGAGCCCAGAGATTTACGGGCCAACCGGAGAAACGACACAAACATTTATCTGGACTCGGAGGCAAACGAGACAAGTGTGAGACAGCAACAACACCGCCACTTCCTGAAGGTGCCCAGCCATGGGTTTGTCCTTAATTAGCTCGTGTCACTGAGGGATGAAGCCTACTTGGAGATTTAGGAGGAGCCGATTGCTCCGCAGAGGAATCCAGCAAAGCCACATCTCCGCTGCAGCGGAGACGCCTGGCACAGCACTTGGCAGGAAGGAGCTGCTCTGGAAGCTGCGTTTACACAAACTTCCCATAGCAGAGCTGTCTGGACAAAACATGACCGGATTCTGCCAAGAGAAAAATCAGAGCTCCTGGCAGAGCCCAGCACGGCAGAGCTCCAAGAGCAGATCCACCTACTGACGAGGCGAGAGAGCGTCAATAGGATGGAGGGGCTTTCAGTTCCCTGAAAGAGAGGAAAATCTGCCAAGACAGGCTTGCCAAGTGGCCAGCAGAAAAATAAAATTAAAAAATAATAAAATATCAGAGAGAATTTTGTTGGCTTTCTATACCAAAGGATACGAAGATTCACTCTGCTCATTTAGTGCTTGTTTTTCATTAGTGTTGGGACTCAAAAAATGGTAACTCATGTGAAATATCACTGGGGGAAAATATTCCTGTGGGTGACTCTGCAGACAAGGGAGCAGAATGTGCACAAACCACAAACAGAGCTGCCATTGCACACACACAGCATGGAATCCCAGGGTGGTTTGGTTTGGAAGAGACCTTAAAACTCATCTCATTCCTGCCACGGGCAGGGACATTTTCCACTAGCCCCATTCATCCTGGCTTGGAACACTTCCAGGGATGGGCTGTCCATCCTCAAGCACCTGTGTAAGCAAAGTCCTGCCCCCCAAGAGCCATGGCTGCACCTTCGGGATCCAGAACTTACCCTTCTTTGCTTCCATCAGCTAATAATCCGTCAGGGATTTCCACAAAGAGGCTCTGGTTTGAGAGCACTGCATCCCAGGAGGAGGTCTTCACCTCTGTGACCTTGTACTGGAAGTGGACAATGTGAGGCTTCCCTTCA
Organism: Bombycilla garrulus; assembly: GCA_013400315.1. Lineage (NCBI taxonomy): Eukaryota > Metazoa > Chordata > Aves > Passeriformes > Bombycillidae > Bombycilla > Bombycilla garrulus. The sequence continues at coordinate 113,122 of VXBU01004559.1, read as the reverse complement.
TGCACTGGGACATCTTGGCTAACAGTGATCTTCTCATCCTGGGAAAATGAAAAAGGTAAAGTCCTGAATAGCCAGGGGAGAACCGGACAAAGCAAATGCAAAGAAACTGTTTTAGGGTTTTACTGAGAGAGGATTATGCTTTTCCCTTCCCCTTTTGCTGGCTCAGGGACACATCACACAGTTCTCAGACCTCAGAGTGATTTCTAGCCCTGCTTTCCTGTTAAGGGAATGTAGTTTTACATCCTGAAATAATATTAAATTTCTGAGTAGAAGACTCCACTCCCTCACTGCAGGCTCCAGCCACATCTGGTGGTACTTCATGAACTGCCCTTCCAAGAACACAACCAGACCCAACACCCAACAGAGAGCTTCTGCTGCCACAGCCCAACCAGTTCCGGTGCCTCCCCCATCCCCAGCACAGCCTTTCTGTTCCAGGAGCGACCACAAATTGCTTTCCCAGATTTTATAACCTATGGTTTGCCTCCTGGTGTAAGGGAGGAGAACGCAGAGCACAGGGAAATTCCAGAGCAGATCTGAAGCCTGTGAGGAGGTCTCCTCCAGAGACCACAAACACACACACGTCCTTCCCCAGCCCTGCCCCATGAGGATGCCAAGCATGCAGATTACTTGGGATCAGCTCAGCAGTTCCTAGAAAACAGTTTGGTGGTTAAAGCTCCATTCCTTCAGACAATTCCTGCAGGCACTTGGCTTGTCCAGTAATGATTTCAATGTTTGAGTGCAAAGAGCCCCAACAAAAGAGGCAGAGCCCCGAGTTAACGCTGTCCCTGCAGTGAAGCTGAACTGTCCCCTGTGCTTGGTGACAGCTGTGTGTCCCCGTCCCTCACATTCACAGGCACTTGCAGCGTGAAGGGCAGAAGTAAAGCAGATACCCAAAGTCATGAGAGCACCTCGAGAGCCACGTGTGCCTCCCTCCTCAGCAGGCGGGCAGGCAGTGGTTCACTCCACTGGATCACTGTCCAGCCTCCAGATATTTTATTTTAACAGGGCACTTAATTCAGCTGCTCCTTACAAGCCCTTACAGGCTCCTCAAGCCACTGTCCCGGTGCTTTAATTCCTATTACCTCCTGCCTTAAAATAGCTGCCCCTTGGTTTGAGTGCTGTGTGACAGAGAAGCCTCCGAGGACATTCAGGTTGGTGACAAAGTAATACCATGGGCAAACTGGGAACTGCTTGGCCTCTGAACGCTGAGCAGAGGAAGCTGCCTTTCATTGAAAGCCCACAAAGCTGAGCTGAAAAACAAGTTTACACTTCACCAGAATAAATATCCTGTAGGAAACAAGTTTATTCATTGAGTTTGAAGGAAGTCTGAGTGGCTGAGTGCACCAAGAAATGCACTGAGACTGCTCCAGTGAGGTCAAGCTGTGGCTGTGATGGAGCCAGCAGAGAGAGGCAGGGCTGAATACAGAGTTTGTTTTTTTTTTTAATTAATCCAAGGGGCTTATGTGCATATCCTTCAGCAGTGACTTTACAGGACCCTTTACAGCTGTTGTGTCAGTGCAGAAAGGGTTTCTGTTCCAGAAAACATCCTTCTCTCCAGAAAAGCTCACAGATCATGCTTTTCCCATGCTCAAAAACCGAAGCTGGGTGAGGAAAGCAAGGAAAGCAGGCTGGGATTGACACACGGGAGGTGTGCCTTTGAGTGGGAAGACTGCCACAGGAAGGGAAAAGCATTCTGAGCATTTGGTTCAGAACTTCCTTGCCACCAGGAGTTATGTCCAGTGCTCACATCCCAGTGAGGCTGTTCCACCTCAGCCTCAGTGACAGCCCAGGAGCCAAAGGCAGCAGGACCACAGGGATCAGCAGAACCAGTTCCTCCAGTTCAGTGGGAATTACACAGCCTGGCTGGAGCAGCTGACACTTTATTTCTAGGCATCCAAACAGAGATGCTGGGGAAGAGAAAGGCTCTGTGGGCTGCTCTGAAGCAGCAACAGCAGCCCAAAATTCTTTGGAAGCTGCTCAAAGCAAAATCCTGTTTACACAACAAGCACTCAGTCTTAGTTCACCCTGGAAAAATCCCGACACAAAATCCCCCTGCCATGTTCCTGTGGACAAAACCCCGTGCCACCAGACGGAATGTTACCCAGCTGCCCAAACCCTGCCTCCCCAGCCCTCCAGCTCCATTTCAGCAGCACAAAGCCACAAGGACCAGCTCGTGTCGCACTTGGTTCCGGTTCCTTGAGCACAAGGGTTTCCAGCCCTGATGTCCTGGGAAGGAAGGGGGGAGGCCCTGGTGTGCTGGCAGGGTCACAAGGAAGGATGTTACGATCCACCCTGGCCAAGTGGCTGCAGAAAGCCGTGGGAGCGCTGCGCTGCTGGCACGTGCTGCACCTGCAGCCTCCCGCCAGCTCTGCCAGCCACGACACATCTCAGCTGCACAGCACCCACACTGTGGCATTCCCAGCTCCAGAAAGGATGGAGGGCTGAGCTTTAAGTCCCTTAGCACACAAATGCCAACACTTTTGGGAGCCCCAGTTCAGAGCAGCGATGTATCCGAGCGCTGCACGCGCCGGCAGAGGCAGAGGTGCTCAGAAAGGTCATCCCTTGGGCTGGAGCAGCTGATACAGCTGGAAAAAGGACTTAGGCTTTCAGATCCAGATGCCTTTCCAGGTCATGCTGCTGGCTGAAAAGCTCAGCTGCTGTAACTACAGCACTGCCAGACTGAGCAGGTGACCGAGGGGGCAGACAGAACTCTGTAACCACTCCAAGGCCTGGCACACCTCAGATCCTGGGGTCACTTCTGGGCCTCTCCTTCCCACACAGACACGGAGGGGCTGGAGCAGGTCCAGAGAAGGGCACCGAGCTGGGGAAGGGGCTGGAGCGCCAGTATGATGAGGAACAGCTGGGGAGGGCTCAGCCTGGAGAAAAGAAGGTTCATGGGGGACCTTTCTTGCTCTCTGCAATTCCCTGACGGGTGGGTGCAGCCCGGTTGGAGTCGTGCTCTGCTCCCAGGGAACAAGGGATGGGGTGAGAGGAAATCACCTCAGCCATTTCCAGGCCAGAGGAAGCTGGATATTGGGGAAAATGTTTTCACCAAAAGGACTGCCCAGCCCTGGCAGAGGCTGCCCAGAGAAGTGGAGTCACCACCACTGAAGGGGTTTAAAGCCCTGTAAATCTGGCACCAGGGGACATGGGTTAGTGGTGAACATGGACAGTGCCGGTGGAACAGTTGGACTCAATGCCCTTAAAGGGTTTTTCCAGCCCAAACTAGTCCATGATTCTTTGTTACAGAAGGGGATGATTTTTTAACAGATTTTGCTACTTTTGTCAAGCAATAAATCCAGGAAGAATTCCATCCATATTTCTGGAATGCAGCTATCTGGATGACATCCCCCTGCCTACACACCACTGCCAAAATCTGAGCAAGTTCAGGGCTGTACTGGAATCAAACACTCCAAAACCTCCAAATCATGACTCCTTCCACCTTCCTTCTCCATGCTGAGCCCATTTTCTGCCTTTGGGCCTTGCCTGGTGCACACACAAGGCTTGGCAAAGCTGGCTGGCAGGAGTTCTGCCTGCAGGGTCCCATTTCCCACCCAGAGGGGATTCATTACTTGTCCTGAGCCCTCCTGAAGCTATTTTTGTATCTTCTTTCTGTGACAGGAAGCCCACTGTGCTGCTTGTCTGGAGTTTGTACCCCCCAAAATCTGTGACAACTCACTTTGAGGATTAAATTGATGACACCTTGTCACCGGAGGCTCAGAGGTTGACATTTTGCAAGGGAAGCAGGTGAGGAAAGTGCTGAAAACTTGCCAAAGGAAACTCTGAAAGTAACCATGAGGTCTGTAATTCTCCAAGAGGAGACTCAAAAGGGTCGGTATCTTTTCATCAGGTAACGTCTGCGTGCCGCCCACGGGTTAATTAAAAATCAGGTTTAACACCTATGACAACACCCCTGGCTCAACAGCCAAATCTGCAAGGTGAGCACAAATTCAGTCTGCCTCATGTCAGTGGAAGAGCAGCCCCCGTCCCAGAAAGGAGGCAGATGTGAGCCAAGTCACACAAATGCCGGTCACTCCACAGGAAGGAGCAGCCAGGTCTCCTCGTTGGAAAGGAAAGGTGCCACGGAATGAAGGGGAACACAAAATGAGACAGCTGAAGTCTGCAGACACAAACCCTTCCTGATCTTGCCCTGCCTGTGCTCGTGTTCTGGAAACAGCCCTGTCAGGGAGCTGGATGGCAGCCTCTCCCATGTGCACCTCAGTTCAGGCAGCTCCCAGGTCCTGACAGCTTCACCTTCCCGAGCAGGGTGCAGGAAGGAGCTGATCAACCCCTCCCTTGCTGCATTTCACCTTTCTGCTTCTCACTTCCTCTCCCTGCCAGACATTTCAGAAGCCTTTTCATGTTTTGATAAAGCAGGCTCCACGTACAATAGCTGCAGCAGGCCCCTGGGGACAGGCCACTGAATGATCTGCTGCACAATGGTCTCTCATTCCCCAACAAACAGGTGATATTTAAGCAGGAGAGACCTGTCTGCAGCTCAGTCCTTGAAAAATTACCTGCTCTCCCACTCATTATCTCGGAGTTCTTTGCATTTATTCCCATCAGACTGCGAAAAGAACTGAACACAGCTGTAACACAGGCACAGGTCAATGCTGAGATGTTAAATCTTTCTCACCTTATATATCAGAGCTGAAAGAGAAGGATCCCTGCCACCCCCTCGCCCACCGGGGATCTTCGACAGTGGGTGAGGGGCATCAGGAGCACCACAGAGGCCCTGGAACGATGTGCCTGCAGCACTGCAGCTGGGGACAGTTACTCAAAGGTAAAATACTACTGCAAGAAAAAGAGAGAGAACACCGTGTTACGTCAGCAGGGATCACATTTCGGAGGCTCCAGCTTCTCAAAGCCCCAAACCATTGGTATCCCTGCTCCTCCACAGCCCCCAGATGTCAACACCGAAACCACCCACTGCCCCAGTGGCACCAGAGCCCAGCGTGTTCTGTCAGCAAGGGAGGAGGGGCTCGAGCCGGGAACCCAGAGAGTGCTGAGCAACCTCATGCTAATAAGGGAGGGCTGGAAGGCTGCCAGGAGCAGATGGCTGGGAACACATGACCAGATGAGCACACATTTTCTAGAGACAAATATCTACAAATAGATCAACAGGGCCCAGGAGGAGAAGGTTTAAGTTTCACATTTTCAAGCCCATGAGAAGTGAAAGGGTTGGTTCTTCAACACGCTCCACAACGTCCACGGCGACATTTTCACACACACACGTGAAGGGCCACGCAAGCATCCTCCACCCCAACCCTAAAAATTACAAGTTCACCCCACAGAGCTACTTTGAACAGCAAGAAAACACATTTCCCTTGCAGTTTCCAAGTTTGTTTGGAAGTCCTACCCACAGCCTCCCAGAATTGCTCTGGACACAGGCTTTAATACCTGCTCCAGCTTTTGGGAAGCTCATCAAAGCAAATTATTTTACTTCTGGAGCCCTGGTTCCTGTCTCAGCACCACAAAAGCTCTGTGCTGAGGCCCAGCACTGTTCCTCTAGCACGGCCTGCAAAAACCATGTGGGGAAAAACCCACAGAGTCCTTCTCCAGTGCTCCCATTATGAAACCAGCACAAAGCTGTGCAAACACCACCAAAACAACGCAGCGAGGGACGGTTTTCAGGAGCACAGAGCGAGGAATGAGGCTAAAGTGGATAAATTCTGCAGCTGTTCTGACAACCACTGGCTGCCCTGAAACTTCTCACTTGAAGCTGCTCCCAATGCAGTGTTTTTCCACTCTAATCCCTCTCCACGAGGCAGACAAGCTTCAGTATCTGAACACCAAGCACGGAGCTGCGCTGTCAGAGCCACCTGGGAGGCCTAGAAACGTGGAATCACACTGCTTTGGGCCGGGAGGGACCTTAAAGCCCATCCAGTGCCACCCCCTGCACAGACAGGGACACTTTCCACTACACCAGGCTCCTCCAAGCCCCATCCAACCTGGCCTTGTAACCTGCCTGTGCCAGCTGCAAGCAAACTACTGAAATCTGCCATTTCTGAGTGCCAAAAACATAACTCACAAATGCACGAGGGCAGAACGCACCACGGATCTCTGCTCACCACCTACCACCAAAACCATCTTTCCACAGGAAACACTGGTATTCCTGCTCCACATCTTCCCTCCCCCAGGTTTGCTGGACGGGCTGTGGGGCAGCATTCCCACGTGCTGGAGCAGGCACCTCTCGGAGAAAAGGCAGTCTAAGTACAGCAGGAGACGGCTGGGGGCAAAGCAGGGAGCTCTGTGCTCCCGGGGCTATCAATGGGCCAGTGTGTGCTCAGTAGTAGTGGATGTCGAGAGGATGACAAAGCACTTTGTGCCGTCCCCACCCCCGAAAGCTGCTGGCAGCTTTGTTATTCCCTTCCCTCCTCCCTCTACCCTCCAGCCAACAATGTACTATTGATAGCTCTTTCCAACTTGCGGCCAAGGCATCGAGAAACTGGATAATGAAGTGGAGTTGTGGGAAAAAAAAAAAAAAAAATTTAAAACAGAGAGGCAGTTTTCACAAAAAGCAGCCAAAGACACTTCCCGGTTTCACTTCCTCTGGCACACGCAGAAGTCAAAACACCAGCCCCCTTCAGCTGCTGCCTGCACATCCCTGGCCCTGATCTGCTTACCTCCACGATCCCCTCCAAAATCAGGGTCCCTGCACATCCCCACTATCCCCCCAAGGATTAGGGTTCTGAGAGCAGCACCCCCAGGGAAGAGAGTGTGCGTGAGGCACAGATTAAAAGGGCTTTTACTTTCTCCAGCTGTGCTTCAGCTCCCTGGGAAGAAATTCATGCAAACACCCAACGACCTAATCCCTTCATCCATCCTTGCACAAACGGCAACTCTCCCCGAGGCCTGTTTGTAGCTTAAAACTTGGGCTTGTGCTCCCTTCTGACGTCTGTCCTCCTCGGAGAAGCTGCCTTCCTGCAGCCCGGCTGAAATTAAGATGTATTTAGATCACCAAGCCCTTTCCGTGGAGGAACTTAGTGCGAGCTGCTCGTCCCTGCCCTGCCCGAAAGGGGAGCTGGAAGTCGATGTCAGGCTCTCATCCCGCGGGTGTAATTTTAACTCACTAAGCTCCCAGCCATCCCAACCCCGTGCCCTGTCCCTGGGAAGAGCAAAGGGCAGCTCAGCAGCTTCAGAACCCCATCATCGCTGCTCTTGGGCAGCCCTGCACACACAGAGCCAGGCTGAGATCACCACGAGCACACCAGGGGCTGAAATCGGCACTTTTCCTTGTGTTTTGGGGGTTTTATTTGTTTAGAACACTTAGACCAGATGGAAGGATTCACGGAGCTCCCCTGACACTGGAGAAATGACTGTTTTGTTTGTTTTCCTTTCTGCCCTTTCCTAAAACAGGCTCTGGAGATGCAGCTGCATAATAATAATAATAATTAGTGCTAGACACATATCTAGGAGCCCGATTTGAGGGGTAAATTGCAGATAACCATCTGACGAACACAGCACAGCTCAAGCATCTCCCACACAGGCAACAGACAAGCATCAAGGCTGCTTCGTGCGCATCCTCTGGGCTCTTATCGGCGACAGAGGCGCAGGAAATGACACTCTGGGGACTCTAAACAAGGAACACACACACACAAGATAAATCGGTCAGCTGAGAAAAATACACAGAGCCTGCACGTTCGTGCCTGCTGACACCCGACCCGCCTGGAAAAGCCACCTTCCTCCGGGCAGAGAGAGCGCTCGGACCCCGCCGCGGCCAGAGCTCAGGCCCTGGCGAGCCCCGACCCACCCCCGGGGGTTCCTCCTGAGGAAAGCAACGCCTCGACGGGCATTTTAATCGGGGAACGGCGGAGCGGCCTCCTCGCGTCCCGCGGCCTCCCCGCCGCCTCAGCGCCCGCCCGCGTCCCGGGCCCGCCCGCCGCCGCCGCGCTAAGGAGCGAGGGAGGGCGGGGAGCGCGCCGCACACCTGTCCTGGGTGTTTATCATCGTGCGCTCGCTCCGGTGCGGCTGCGGTCGCTGCTGGTGCCCGGTTGTGCCCCGGTTGTGCCCCGGTTGTGCCCCGGCTCTGCCCCTCCTCCGCTCCGCTCCGCTCGGCGCCGCGCTCCGACT
>VXBU01004559.1:78886-104635 GCA_013400315.1 Bombycilla garrulus | reverse complement strand
CCCGTTACCCCTCAGGCTCTGCCCGGCTACGCTATCATCCACAGGGCCCTGCTATCCATCCACAGGGCCCTGCTATCCATCCACACGGCCCCGCTATCCATCCACAGGGCCCCGCTATCCATCGACACGGCCCCGTTACCCCTCAGGCTCTGCCCGGCTACGCTATCATCCACAGGGCCGTTATGCCCTCAGGCTCTCAGTTGTTCTCAGCCTCCTGGTTCTGCCCCCATTTCCCTGTGGGACAGGTCTCAGGTAGCCCCAGGCCGGTGGCCTGGGCTGTGGGAAGTGCCAGGACCCAGGCAGGAGCAGGGGCAGAGGCAGTGAGAGAAGAGGTTGGGGAATAGGGCCAAGGAATTAGCTGAGCACTCATGGAGCCACAGAGAAGAAGCTCCTGTGCAGAGGTAAGAGGTTGGGAAGAGATTCCTTCCTGTCAGGATGGGGAGGCCCTGGCACAGGTTTCTCAGAGCAGCTGTGGCTGCCGTACCCACTGAAATGTCCAAGGCCAGGCTGGATAGGGCTTGAAGCAACCTGGAATAGTGGAAGGTGTCCCAGCCCATGGCAGAGGGGTTGCATCTAGACAGGATTTAAGGTCCCTTTCAGCCCAAACTATCCCCTGACACAATGATTCTATATTCTGCTTAAATTACATTGCTGGTGCATAAAATGTGGCCTGGGATACAGCAGGCTCATAACCCAGATAAGTAGGAGCTGGAGCAAAGAATGAACACATGGATAACAGAATGTGGAGCTGCCCATGAGAGAGTGAGCAGTGTTTCCGTAAGAGAAAATGAGTCACACAGCTGAAGATGAGGCTCCTGGAGAACCAGGCAGATGGAAGAACTTGTGGGCTTCAGTCCTGCACGAGAGCTTGGTGGATGCTGAGCCTTCACATGGGGTCAGGGACTGAGCAGCCCTCTGGAAGAGAAGCCCTGGAGTCCCTGGGGATGCCAACCCTCAGGGTTGGAGTCCTGCAGAATGTCACACTGACCCACCTGGCCTCACACCTGGGCACGGCAGAGGCAGCTTCTGAGTGACAGTGCAGGCTCCTGAGTGACACAGGCAGCAGGGCTCAGGGGCTCTGGGCTCTGACAAGCAGCCCTGCGCTGGGGCTTCCCGCTTCCCAGCGCACTGGTGCTGCCCCTCGCTCGGCAGGAAGGGACCAGATGTTCTGCAGAAAGCTGGACATCAGCCAGGGCCCAAGTTCAAACAGAGCCCATTAAATGGCCTTTTCCCCCTTGCTTCGCATTTCCAGCCCTGCTTGTAGCCCTGATTCTATTTATAATGCCCAGGAAAAGCGAACTGAGACTTTCCCACAGTGCCGGCTTCTCAGGCGATTGTTGTTTGGGAAGCCGGAATGTACATAGTATTATTTTTGCATCTCCCTGGGAAGGGTTTTTATTTTTTATTGCGTGTCACTCTGTGTCCCCATCTGTGCTGAGGAGGAGAGTGTGTGAAGCACACAAGGTGTTTGGTGCTGCTTACAGCTCCCCAATGCTTTGCCACTGCTGGTTTAGGGGTCTGTGCCCATGAGCTCCTTTTGGGGAGGGTGCTGGGTGCACTGAGAGATGTCCTGACGAGCCGTGAGGATGGAGGCCAAAGAGAGGCATTTCCCTCAAGACACAGCCCCTCTCTCAGTGCCAAGCCCTGGGAGCACCCGTCATGTCACTTGCTCTGTGCCTCAGTGTCCCCTGAGTGCGGAGGAGAGAACACTGAGAGCTGGGAGCAATGGGCTCATCACTCCTGCTCTGCCTGGGGTTTGGCACGGGGACGTGCCCGTGTGCCACGGTTTTGGGGTGGCAGGGCTGCCACACGAGGCTGGGCCTGACAGCCAGGCTGCGGGGTCACTGTTTGTGCGGTGCCAGTGCCAGCAGAGGCCAGCAGGTTTTTATTTGCCGTTCTTGGCCGTGCGAGGCTGTTCCCTGCCCAGAGCTGCTGTGGGATATTCTGGGCACGGCCAGAGCTGCCCCTCAGCTCCCACGCCCCTGGGCAGGCAGGTATTTCACAGAGGAAAAAACACTTTGCTTGGACTCAGGTCCTGCTTGTCCTCTCCCTTGTCACTGTCACCTGGCCACACTGCCTGCGATGCCCCTGGCTCTCTCTTTCCCTGCACTGCTCCATTCCCTCTGTACCTCAGGGCCTTCCTGCTCTCCCCAGGTTTTATCACCCTGCCCAGGATTTTGGCAGTGAGAAATGTTGTTGCACCCTACTTTTGTACAGTTTCTTTTTGCCACAGCCAGTCTGATGAAGAACATACGATGTTGGAACCCAGGGGGTTCCTATGATGCCTTTGGCCGACCCAAAACCTGGTCAGGAGGCTTTTCAGCCTTGCCAGAGGTGTCAGAGACCCTGGAATGATACTAAAAATACCTGTAACTCTGATTCTAACCCATGGAACAGGTTGTCAGCTTTGTATGAGGAATTTCAGGTCACAAAAACTTAGATAGTAAAATAGTAGTAGTTATAAGTAAAAAGAAGGTAATTTGAAGGTATGTACAGGGGGGTTGAAGATCTGTACAGGGGGGTCTGAGACACAAGATGGAGGATTTTTACACGTGGCATATTATCTTGTGTTCTTCTTCATTACCTCCATCTTCTTGGTGATGCTGGCACTTTTGGATTGGTTTGACACCGATCTGGACATGGTGGTGTGAGGGGCATAGATTGGTACTTAACTGTAAACATTTAATACGTAGTTTTAGTATAAAAGATTACAGCTCACCTGGAGCGGGCACAGGGTGTCTCTAGACGCGTTCTGTGTCAACCCTGGCAGAGCAGAGAAATCTCTCTTTGATAAGGACTTAATAAACTGCCTTGAGAACACCAACAAACGACTCCAGACTACTCCTTCAACAGCTCGGGCTGGAAACCTGGACTTTTCTACATATTGCGGGGTCTCCTGGGGTTAAGGAGATCCCCGCATTTGTGGCGTCCCAGGCTGGGCAAGAAGACCACCACACACCTCCAAATAGCTTTACTTTGTCACACTGGGTTCTGGGGTTGACTATCCCAGATTCTAGATGCAATCTGCAACCTCTCTGTTTCAGAAGCTTGTAAACACTAATTGAGCATCTCCTTAATTATTGTGATTAAATGTGATTTAATGTGATTAATCCTCCCCATGCAGCGGGGTTCAGGCAGCACTGGGGTGTGTGATGGGCATCCCTTCACACGGACAGCTTCCTCCAGAAGTGCTGCACAGCTGCCTGTGCTTAAAGGTGTTGCCTAATGGAAAATGCTTCCAAAGGTTTCCAGACAAAGAGGGAAAAGGGTTGGTAGATTTTAGTGTAATTAATACCCTGTAGTTATTTAAAAACATTGTTAGAAATGTGTCATTCATAACTTTCTAGGGCTGGACATGTATCTGGGGATGTAATTAAGTTTTCAACAGTGCCTTTTCATCTCCTCCCTTCTGCAACTGCCTTTTTTTTTCTTTTTTTTTTTTTTAATGTGAGGATCTTGTTTTCCTAAGGAAAAAAACAAAAGTGAACCCTGCCAGAAAATTTTGTTTTCATACCTCAGTCCCAGCACCCCTTCTGCCAGCTCGATCTTCCTGTGCTGACATGTCTGTGTCTGTTACAACCAAAACAGCACCAGGAGCATTCCTGGGATTTTGGCTGCCTGTGCTTTGGGGTGAGCTGTGCGTAAATTCCCTAAAGCTGGCCCATCAGTGCATCTGGAATTGTCTTGAGTGCCCATCTGCAAGGAGTTTTAATTGTTTGAACAGTCAGATTGGTTGGTGTGGTCACTCACCACTCAAATTGGTCACTCACCTGTTCTGCTTCACATCTGGAACAACAAAGGAGTTTCCTTCCAAACCGTGCTGATAATTTTCTGCTCTCCCTTTATATTTCCAGCAGGATGACTTGATTTCTTGGCAGACCTGCCTGGAGCTGAGGGTCAGATTTAAGGCATGTTGCTGACATCAGTGGCTTTCTTTTTTAATGAGCTTTGTCAGAATTCGTTCTTTAGCCATTAAGCGGTGCCAGCGCGGAGTTCATGCATGAGCTGAGCTGAAACCTGCTCGGTGTGAATTAGTGATGAGGGAAAAGGAGGTCAGGGAATGTCTTGTTTCAGGGAACGGCAATAACTGGTGTGTCCAAGGCCTGGAACCAGGGAATGGACAGGAGAAAACTTAATAATCATGCCAAGAGATGAATTCCCATTGCTGGGAACTGTCCCTCCTCGTGCCAGTGGGATGTGTATCAGCACCAAGGAAAGATGTTCCCGTGCAGCCTGCATTTGGGTGGTGTTGGGGTGGGCTGAGGAGCTGGATGGTGGCAGGGGGATGAGCTGGTGCTGTGACATGGTGGCTCCCCATGAGACAGGTCTGTCATGAACCTGTGTCACTGCTGAGCCCTGTGCTCCAGAAGGACGCTGTGGGGCAGTGCCAGTGCCTTTGGAGAGGGCTCTGCAGGAATGATGAGAATGCCATGTGGAAGGCACGCCAGAGCAAGTCCCTGACTGTCCCTCCAAGCACTGAGTGTCGGGATGGGTCACCCTGAAGAGGCTTTTACTGGCAAACCCTGATAAAAAAGGCAGTTCCTCCACCTGTGGTGATCTGGTGCAACAGAACCTGGGAATGGGTGTGATGAAGAACGTAATCCATGGAGTACAGAGCCTCCAGCAAGCCAGGAACGTGTGGATGCGAGGTTCAGGCATGCAGCTCCCGGCTCTGGACTGCGTCAGCCGAGCTGGCAGTGAGGAATATCTGTGGGAGCTGGGGTTTGCTCTGGAGGTCACTTCTTCCATGGCCAAAATAAATATTTCTGTGATTCCCTGTCCCTGTTTCCACTGCCTGTGGCTTCTCTGCATCATCCCTGCTGCTCTGTGCCCGAAACTCTTTTCCTTGGCTGCTTATGGATTATGACACACTCCAGGATACTCAGTGCAGAGACTGGTGTGTGGCACAACGAGACAAAAAAGGGATAAAATCAAGGGCAAATTCATAAAAAGGAGCATACAGGAAAGCCCTTGGGTGGTGGGGAGGTGCCTTGCTGCTGGCATTTGCACATTTGAATCCAGCCAGGGCTTTGTATTGATTCCTTTAAAAGCCCTTTCAATTATTTTTACAGTGAGCTCATCTTTCCTGGCACATCCTTGCTCCCTGTGCATTCCATACTGGCATGGCAGGTGTTGTTCACCTCTCTGTAGCCATCCACTGGCAACAGCAGCTCTGCTGCTTGTCCCTGGAGAGAAAGAGGTCTTGTCCTGGCTGCTTGTAGGCACTGTGTGAAGGTGGGATGGATGGAGCTGGAGGTGTTTCTGATGGAGCTGCCGAAACAGGGCCTGTGTGCTGCCCCTGAGCAGCAGGACTTGCACAAAAGCTGGTTTTCTGTGCAACTTCAGGAAATGTTCCCATGAACAGAGGTGGAGTTGTGGAAAACACTGGGTGGTGTGCTGGTACATGGTGATGAGCCACTGCTACTCCAGCCAAAAATCCTAAAGGCCTCTCGGAGTTGCATTTTTAAGACCAAAAGCTGACTGCACACTGCAAGGACAGTAACAAAAAATTAAAATCACGTGTCTGCCCATGGCATTCACAGTAACTGAGCAAGGCTTCTTAGAAATTTCACATGGCAAGAACTTAGAACTGTGTCTTGGGGGAGCTTGTTTTGTATCATTCTTCTTAACCTATGGCTGTATCATAAATAGGAAAAATTGGAAATCTGTAGTCCCTGCAGATCTGAAATCCGTGAGGTGCTGCCCCAAAGCTCCCTGAGCAGAGGTGACAGCAGCCGCACCCTAAGCCTCTCTCTCCCTGTTTGATTCAAGCTGACTGAGCCAAGGAGTGGGTCCCCAACAGGGGACGCGTGTCACATCTTGGGGATGCTGCAAGGCAGTGCTTCAGGGCTGAGGATTTACCCTGCCTGCAGATTTCCTGTCCGCTGGCACCTCCTGTGCTGGTAGTGAAGCCGTTAGAAACAAAGAGCCAAGAAGCTCAAGGACCTGTCCAGGCAAAACACTTCCTTTTCCTTTAATAATTTTGTTTTTCTCAATTCTACACCCCCATAATAATGTGTCCAGGCCTGTTTCACTGTACTGGTTCACTCAGAGGATTCATTCTGAGATCCAGATATTTCTAGAACATGATCGTGCCTCCGTCCCGTCCTCTGGAAAAAAGGCCGTGTTGTTTCTCTCTTCCCATGTCACACGTGCAAACATGGATTTTGCCAGCTGGGTTTGGGGATGCACTCCCAGCAAAACACCCAGATTTGTGTGGATTCTCCCTTTCCACGCCTCTGTGTGTGTGAGATGTGTGCTGGGCACGTTGCAGTTCCAGTGCAGTCGGATCCGTGAAGCTCCTGTTTTTGCAGCCCCACTGGAATTTGCAGGCTCAGTGAAATCGCTGGGGGCTCCCTGCAGAGGCTGGCTGGGTGTTTGCCCTCTGCATCATTTGCAAGCAGAGGCAAAGGGCTGATGGAAGAACATTTTTCTGCAAAGCTGCCTGCCCTGCTCCGGCTTCTGGCTCCTGTCAGCAGCTGCAGTGTGTTAACCACAAGCCAGGGTGCTGCTATTCCTCAGGTTGCTCATTTTATGGAGATGAGCTCCGTTATAACATCAAAATACTGTTAAAATTGTCCCCTGGATAGTTTTATTATGAATGTCTGTGTACGTTGGTGCTTGTCTCCTTGCATTTGTGCTTTTTGGTCTAATGGATATCTTTCCAAGAGATGCAGCTCACTTATTTATTCACAATATGCTAAATTTCTTCATCTAATATACACTTAGGAACCTTTCCTGTTTCAAACCCACCAAATAATGCCTTTCCCTTGTGATTCAAAGTTACTGTGGTTTTGGATTTTTTTTAAGATTCAATTAATTTACTCATATAAAATTACATTCTTTATTTGAATCTCTCCAAGAAACCACTGCTTGGGCAGGCAGAGAGAGAGAAAAAGCTTGGATTCTGGAGCAGCTGAAAGTTGAATTTAGGAAGGGCAGTTTGGGAGAAGAATGAGCAAAATGCCGTGAGCTCTTTACAGACAAAGCTCTAACTACCATCACAGAAGACTCAAAAGCTCCAAACTCCCATTGCCTGGAACTCTGGGGGCAAAATAGTAAAAAGAAAGTAAATTCAGGGTTTCTCATGCAGTTTCCTGTTAGGATAGATGATTAATAGCTTGGTCTTTACCTCGCAAAGATGACTGCAAACCTTTAGGGGGTTGTTGGCACATACCCACAGCAAGCTGAGAGTGTGTGTGTCTGCCTGGGATTGCAGCCCCACTGGAAGAAGGTTTTGTGCCACCATGAGGTAGGAGAGGAGGATCTTTTATTCTCAGAGCTCCTGTGAGTGTTTGAGGGTGCCGGCAGTGATATTCTGTGCTCCTCTGCCTCTTGGGCAGCCCTGTCTCGGGCCTGGGGGCTCTTGCAGGGATGTGTTCTGAGTGTAGTTTTCCAGTATTGTTATAACTGCAGTGGAAAACAGGGTGAGGGTTTGCCAGCTGAGAGCATGGCCAGATGCCAAACCTTTTCACAGATGCCAAACCTTTTCATCCCGATTACCTTGCAGTTCTCCTTGTTCCACGGAAGTGTTATTTGAACACAGCTTTGCTCAAAGAATGGAGAGGAAAGAAACAAGAGGGAGACAGGAAAAGGGCCTCCCATAGCTTTGCCTGTGATTTGGGACAGGAACACCTTTGAGTTGCAGGTGACTCCAGCTGGATTCATCCTGGTGAGTCGGCCATCAGGAGGAGGCCCTGAGAAATCAAATGTTTGACTTCAGGAGCCCACAGCTAAACAGATTTCCAGAGACCTCTCACCTTCAGGAGACCCAAACCAGGTGCAGGCTGGGATGTAACTGTTGTCACCATGTGCAGGGGCAGCCTGCTGTCCTGGAGCTCCAGTTCTAACTTCCAAGTGATCCTAAGCTCCAGAAAATCTAAATGTTTTGCAAGAAGAAACTTGAGAACATGCCCATCAAACAGCTGAGCCAGGGATTCATGAGCTGCCATCTGTAGTGCTCTGGAACACTGATAAAAAGCTTCCAAAGACACATACATGGAAGGCATTCCTAAATTCAGCTTTTGGGTACCTTTGCCCTGCCATGTGTATGATGGGTCGGTGTGTAGGTACCTAAGGTGGATGCCTCTATGAGCTCTGGTGCCCAGTCCGAGCAGGGAAGCACTGCTGCTCCCTGCCTTCTCCTGCACATCTCTGGAAAAGGGATGGGAACATCTGCAAGGCTGGGAGCACCTGCCTCCCAGAGTGCCCCCTTTCATCCGGCCCATCTGGAGCAAGGGGAAGTGGTTTTGGGCTGGAGCCAAGACTGGGCACGTTATAAACTCATGTCATGGTTCTGTTTGGGGTACTGGACACGGAGCAGAAATCACTCGGGACCAAGTTTCCCAAGATGCGCTCCCCCAGGGCATCCCATCTCTGCTGGAGGCGCGCAGAGCGGATCCTGGCCGGCTGCGGATCCCACCCCGGGTGTCACGGCCGTGGGGAACTCCACATGGAGGCCGTTCCCAGGCTGGGGCCAGCTCTCCTTCCACCCGGATCGCAGCGCTTCCGCCACCACGTCCCGGAGCCGTGCAGCAGCCGCCGGCCGCAGGAAGTGCACCGGGTCGTGGGAACTGGCCCGAGGAGCAGCGCCCGGCACACTGCCCCGCTCCCCCGGCAGGGGATCGCCCAGCGCCGTGGGGAGCACGGGGTACGCACGGCTCCGCTCGGGCACACGGCCCCTCACTGCCCAGCATCTCACTCTGTGCTCCTCACTAGTGCGGGGTGCCCAGCACAGCCTTCACCCCGTTCCCTCCTCAGCCTTACCCAGTGCGGGGCCCAGTACACTCTTCACCTCCTCAGCCTTACGCAGTGTGGGGCCCAGCACAGCCTTCACCCCATTCCCTCCTCAGCCTTACCCAGTGCAATGCCCAGCACAGCCTTCACCCCGTTCCCTCCTCAGCCTTACCCAGTGCAATGCCCAGCACAGCCTTCACCCTGTTCCCTACTCAGCCTTACCCAGTGCGGGATGCCCAGCACAGCCTTCACCCTGTTCCCTCCTCAGCCTTACCCAGTGCGGTGCCCAGCACAGCCTTCACCCTGTTCCCTACTCAGCCTTACCCAGTGTGGGGTGCCCAGCACACTCTTCACCTCCTCAGCCTTACCCAGTGCGGTGCCCAGCACTCCCTTCACCCCATTCCCTCCTCAGCCATCACTCCCCCGTTGTACCCCTGTCTGAGCAGTCCCGGGGTGCTGCATGAAGCTGGGCAGATTGTTATGGACCACCTGAAATGCCTCATGTTCCTTGTAGTGTTTTCCTTCTTTTTATTAAGTGAGGAGCTGCCTCTGAACACTAAAACCTCTGAGTGCTTGGGAATTAAAGTGTCACTTTTAGCCCCGACAGCATTTTTATTAAAATATTTTTGAAACTATTTGCCAAGTTTTCCTTTCAGTTGATAAAAAAGAGCTGTGTTTCGGAGCTCCTTGTCCTCCAGATCTCTCCCAGGAATTGCTAGGGCCATTATCCTGCAGGAAGAGCCCCAGAAGTGTGAGTGCAGCAGTGTCCTGTCCCAGGCACAACCTTGCCAGGCCTGCTTCCACCAACAGCCCTGTGGGGTGGGGCGTTTATGGGATATCCAGCTCAGCCACCATCTTCCAGCTGTTTTCTCCATGCATTTCCAGGTCACTCTCTTGGAGTGGGGCTGGATGCATATGAGGAAGGTGGTTTATTTGGGACAGGAATGTGGGATTACTTGGAAGCCTAAGGGAGCAACAACAGAGCAGGGGAGCAATGGCAAAATGCAATGGCAGGATGAAGTAGAAATTTCCATTTGTGATCCAGGCTTCATCTTCACCCCGCAGCCACCCTGCTCCTGCTGCGCCACATCTCCAGGCAGCCCCTGTCAGTGTCACTTGTCACCTCATCCATTACCTGGTGTTTTGTCCGTCCCTTGCTACTCTGTCCCCTACATTCCCAGTAGTGACTGTACTCTCCTCTTTGGGGTTCATGTCAGCTCCTGTGGCTCTTGTGGGCCAGGAGGGTTCCCAGTCCCAGGAGGTGACACCAGGAACAGTGTTGCTGACAGTAAAAATTGAGAGCTCAATGCATTTAAATCCCAGATGAAATTTTGGGACTCAAATATATTTTTCAATGTTTTAACGCTAAACCAGGTTCTCACCATCCTGCTCTACTCTCCCCGCAGCAAACTCCTGCTGGAGAAGGACAGGGAGCCGGGTCTCCCGTGAGACCCTGTAACTTCTGTTCCTGCCTTGTGTCTCCCCGCAGCGGTTTCACGCTTTGCCCCAGGGGTTTCAGCTCTCGCTGTGTGGCGTCGCAGGGCTGAGCAGCAGCAGAAGTTCCCAGCTGAGCTCTCCAGCAAAGCTTTCCTCCCATCGCGACAGTGGGGGTCACTCTTTCACAACGAGCGTTTTCCTCCCGAGCTCCGGCTGCGCTTTCCAACAGGACGAGCTCTGAGCATTGCATCCTGTGCTGCCCGGGATTTCAAGCTCCCGGGACTCTTCCCTGGACGAACGCAGGCTCAGCAGTATCTCTGACTTTAATACTGCAGCCATGCAGGAATAAGCTTTTTCTGTGCTCTTGGAAGCTCGATAAATTAGTGTTCAAGCTCCCTGGGCTTCTCTGGGTGTGGATTTAGAGGAGGGCTGGATGTGCTCTTTGTCTGGCCATTCCCGGCTGTCAGCGGTGGGGAGGGAGAGATGTGCCTTAAGCTCATGGTGTCATCCCCAGGTGTGCCATGTGAGCACATGCCATGGCATTCGTTACAGCCTCCTTAGCACCCCAAACGCTCCGTGGTTCCATGAGGGGGAGTGTGAGTGATGTCGGGACCCTGCCGGGCTGCATGTGAAGAGGTCTTATCCCATGTTTGGGTTTCCCCTGTCCTTGGTGTGAGCAGGGCACCGACCCACCGCAGCCGCTCCGGCTGTGCCAGCACACACCCTGCAGCCGGGAGAGGAGCTGATAGTGCTTGGGGCCGGCTTGTAGGGGCACAGCAAGCTGCCCCCTGGTGCTGAGCTGAAGCCTGTAGCTCTTCCCGGGCGGTGAGGCTGGAGCAGCCGCAGGGGTCCGGCCCCATTGCTGTCCCGTGTGAACGCCGCTGCTCCCAGCGCAGCCACGTGGGAACGTCCTGCCCTGGGGGAGGAGGTGGGAGGGTCGGTGGAGGAACTGCGGGGGTGGGAGTGAAGCATCACCCGGTGATGGGAACTGATTGTACCACGGAGGGGGTCTTCAGGGACAAATTTAGTGGTAGTGAAAGAGCCCAGCTGGCTCAGCCTGATGTGTGATGAGCCAAGTGTGCCAGGAGTGTCTGTGGTTCCTGCTGTCGTTGGGTGGCAAAGCCCTGGGCTGGGGACAGGAAGATGGGGTGGGAAGGGGGTAGCAGCGACCCAAAGCAGCCTCTTTGCTGATCCTCCTTGGTGGCTCCACTGTCACTTAAGGAAGAGGAGCTTGGAGAAGACATGCCAGGGCTGATTTGAGAAGCAGCTCACCCAAGTGCAGGGTACTTTGCAATCCCAGGATGGTGGCTGTATGGTGTCATACCAGGGCTGGCCATGCTGGTCCCGAAGGATGGGAGTGTTGGGAGTGCCCCAGCCTGGCACACAAAGGGGCTGAGGAGATCATTTGCTGTGTTAACAGCGAGGGTGGGGGTCCCATCTGCTAAGCATGGGAGCCAGCCAGACCTGGTGACACCCTGCTGCCACCTCGGAGGGGCCATGGTGACAGCAGTGCCCCAGGCCTCACTGAGTGGCCAGTCTGTTGTGAGGCAGGGAGGTGTAAAGGGCCATATTTGCATGGGGAAAAATATTTCCTTGGGCTTGATCCAAGGTCAGGCTGGAAGGAGTTTGGAGCGACCTGATCTAGTGTAAAGTGTCCCAGCCAATGGCAGGGGGGTGGAACGAGATGATCTTGAAGGTCCCTTCCAAGCCAAACTATGATTCTGTGGTCCTGATAAACAGGACCAGGCCTGCATGGTGCTCCCTTGGGAAATGGTGCTGGCAGGGAGCCTCTCTCGCTGCTTTTATGTTTCCCTGTGCTCCCTCTTGTGTCAATCCTAGAAATCCATCCCCTGGCTTTTCCCTTGGCATTACCTCCCTGGCCCACATTAGGTGATCTCACGTGCTGCTGCAGTGTTTATCCCATCTCCTTTCCTCAATCCTGTCCTTACATCTCGCTTCTTGTGAAGATGTTCACAAGGACACCCAAACATCTTCCAGAGAGACAGCCAGGCTCAGATGTCAACCATGCCACCCTCTGACACCCATCCCTGTGAGTGTTCAAGGCCAGGCTGGACAGGGCTCTGAGCAGCCTGGTGTAGTGGAAGCTGTCCCTGCACTGGAAGGAGGTGGGCTGTAAGGTCCCTCCCAACCCAAACCAGTCTGGGATTCTCCTTGCAAACCTGCCTCTTTCAACAGAGCTGGACACCTCTCCTTCCCACTGCCTGGGGTTTTCACAGCTAACTTTCCACAGCCCCTTTGTCCAAGCAGAATCATTTTGTGCTTCTTTTCTGTGTTGGGCAACAGTTGACATGTTATTAATTAACCCGGTTACTCACATAACCATAGGACTCGTTGTTTAAACCGGTGAACCTGAGCCTCAATTCGCTCCCTTCTCTCTGCTCCAAGGTACTGCAGCTCCAAGGAGGGGGAAGTTTGCACTGTCAGCTGCCCTGGGGAGAGCTGAAATGCAGAGGGCAGCGAGGCATTTGCAGGAGGGGCAGGAGCCCTTTGCCTGGTGCAGGCTGGCAGGGCTCTGGGTGTTCCCAAAGCCTGGGCTTGGTTTGGGTCTCAAGGCTGTGGGGCCGTGCTGCATGTGCCAGCAGCGCCACTGTTCCTTCCGCCTCGCCGAGCAGCAGCCAGCCCAAGCAGGGCCTATTTAATTCAGCAAGTCATAAATTCATAATGCTCATTTACCACACAGTACCATCAATATTTGATAGTGGCCACTGGCCTGCTGCAGCGCGGCCTGCAGACCAAGGGATGGGGCTGGCAGTGTGGCTGTGGGGGGCTGGCAATGGGGCTGCCATGCAGTGGGGCTGCCCAGGTCAGCGTGGTGGTGCTGGGATGGGGCTGGAGAGATGTGGGCTCCTCCTCCGCCCCTGCAAATGTGCCAGTGGTGGGATGGAGCCGCAAAGGCTCTGCAGAGGGATGCGTGGGGGCCGGGCCGGCAGCTGGAGGCTGTCAGGTTGAGGGAGGAATGAAGCGGGGAGCTGGGTGCAGGGGGGGACCCAGCAGCTGGTGGTTAGGAGGGGAATTTGCAGACCTCGGGGCGCACACACAATTTGGTTGTCCCCACAGTGTCCCAGGACAACCACGGGGACTGTCCCGCATGTGCCACTCGGTGCTGGCGTCCCTCGGCAGCGGCCGGGAGACAGGCGCCATGAACTCGGGAAGCCCCTTGACCCCCGACCCCGGCTCACTAATTGCCTGCGGGGAGGAGCCCTGCCCTCCGCCGAGGGTGAGCAGGAGGGAGCCTTGTCCCCGAGAGCTGCCGAGGCCTCAAGGAGAAGGCGCAAGCGGGGGAGTTTAGCTGTGCAAAGACAATATTTTGCAGTTCACTCCGAAAGAGCCTCTTCCTGCTTATGGCTCTTGAGTGTTTTGCTCATCATAAGCAAAAGTTGCTGCAGCCGATGGCTTCCCCCCCAGCTCCTGCTGGATGTGCTCTGCCCTGGGAGTGCTGAGGGTCTCATCCCTTACTCCTTTAGAGGGGGCTGCTCTCTCCTGCCTTCCCTTTGTCTGAGCTCCCTCTCCTCTCTGCAGAGTGTGATGGAGGGAACCGAGCACAGCTGTCCCCTGGAAACCCTGGGCTCACCCAGGAGCCATCCCAGCTTCCCGCTGAAGGGCTGCACACACGGGGACGGTGCGCGGAGCGTGATGGGATGTGATGGATCCGAGCGGACATAAGGCTGCAGGTTGCCATCACAGATGGGACGGAGCTGAGGCTGCTCAGAGGTACCTGGTGAGCTGGTGCCTTCCCTGGCATCACTCGGCAATCCCTGAGCACCCGTGCTGTGACACGCAGACGATAAGGTGGCCCTCAGCCCCTGGAGCTGCGGAGGCACCCGCTTGCTGAGTGGTGCTCCACTCTCCCTGCTGTGCTGAGACAAGCCAGGCCAGCCTGAGTGACAGCACTCCCCTTTTACGGTAGCTTTTATCTGTCCCTGGGGAATGTGGCCCCAGTGCTGGCTGAGTCTGTGGCGGCAGTGCCGACAGCCATGCTGCCTTCCCTCCTGCTGCCCCAAAGTTTCCCCTCAGCCAGCCACATCCCTGCTCTGCTGGCTGCTGGAGCTGCTGCTGCCATTCCCGGGGGATGTAGCAGGAGTTAAAACCCCTGCCCAGCGCACTGGAGTCCCGCCCTGTGCTGGGACTCCACCGGGAGCAAAGAGTGCATGTGTCCATTGGTGGCTTACAGCTGGGTGGGACAGCGGGGTGCCAGCGCATCCTTTGGCACTGCATCCCAAATCCCACAGCCTTTACTCTACCCCAGAAGCTCTCCTGGCTCCGGCCTGAACTTTTCACCCAGGACGTGACTCCCCACACTCCCTTGGTCATTGCAAAACCAGCGCCGGTGGGGCTGCTCTCTGGACTGTGGCTTAGGGGATTTGGGAGCGTGGCAGATATGGGCAGCTCTGCTTTCCTTTACAGTGACAAGTGTTTATGGGCCTTAGGTACAGCCCACACTTCGCTGTCCATGTAGTGAGATCCCTCCTCGTACAGCCTGGAAAGAACCAGATTGTGTGGACTGGGGTGAGGGGAGGCATTTCCCACGATGGAACGAATGTCCTCTGTACCAACCGCTGTCACCTTCCCCCTGCAGCGAGCCCGGCACGTGGGGTGACAGTGTGGGAGCACAGTGACCACACTGCTTGGAGGAGATGAGTGAGATGGGGGGAGCTGGAAAGAACTGGGAAGAACTGGGAAGGTGGGATCTGCCTTGGCCACTCTGCAGTGACCTGGGGTACCTAAAGGATTGTCCTAGGTTACAATGTAAAAATGTGCCAGAGGGTCTGTATTCTATCTCCATCTTCATTAACTGTTGAAACAAAGGAGGGGCAGTGTTTTTCTTTGCCTCCTCCCCTGGACTATCTCCTGTTAATGGGCCATTAACACCTTGCCCTATGAGTCATAGATAACTCCCTCCGGGAGCCCTTTGTGTTTAATGGGCCATTGTGAGGACCCACCCCATGACTCATACACTGACATCAGCCCATTGTGAGGATCCACCACATGACTCATAGAATTACATAATCCCATTGTGAGATGCTCCACCCAGGGGGAGGAGCCAAGCATTCCCACCTGGATATAATGTGGGAACTGGGACAGAACAGGGAGCCCTGACCCACTGGTTTCCAGAGGACAAGAGCTACCAGACCTGTCTTCAGGATCACTATTTCAACAAGACCACCTCATCTGGACTGCTGCCACCACCCTAACTAGCAGGGTATCAGGTTGTATTCTGACTCTGTCAGTGTTTTTGTTTTCTTTGTATTACTTGCATGTATTTTACTTTTTCCAATTAAATTGTATTTCTGACTTGGAGTCTCACTGGTTTTGCTTTCAAACCAGCACAAGGATGGCTGTGTGCATGGAACAAACCCTCGCTGCTGCTGCATCCCTGTGCTCCTACAGGCTGCTCCGAATGGATCCCCAGCAGCGTCCCTGCCAGACACACCATGGCCACTGTGGTGACCGGGTGGCTGTTTGCTGCAATGCTCACCTGGGTCCCAGCCCTCTTTTGGTGCCCATTCCTCTGAAATATTCATCCTTGCTCCATGGGAGACACTGAATTGTTTTAAACCTCTCTGAATATTTCATCCCCCACCCTGCGAGTCGTTCTGCTGGGGTTGGTAATGTCCTGGCCTCAGTTCTGTCTGAAACTGGTTCCAAAAATGTCAGGTTAGTGTCCCACAAGCCTGCCTGTCAACTGGAGCCATGACACCAGCCACTACATAGCTCCTGTCCCCCTTGTCACCATCTCCGTAACACCTCCCAAATGCAATGTTTTTCACCCATGCTGGTCCCACAAGCCACTGCTGGTGTTCAAGGATCTGCCAGGTGGATCCCATGGGTACGCTGGGAGCAGAATTCATGGTTCCTTGGAGTGCAGGGACCAGAGAGGTTCAGCGATGGACAAGGTTGCCAGGATTAAGGATTAGCAGATGATGCGTGTGCTAACAGTGTGTGCGGGGTGCAGGATGGGCAGGAGGAACAGGAATTTGGTGGGATACAGGCATTGGCAGTGATGCAGGGAAAGGCTTAGCAAGGGGTGCCAGGCTTGGTACAACAGCTCAGCCTTTCAGCAGTTGACCCGTGCTGCTGAATGTGTCGAGGCACCCGAGTTACTCATTATTCTGATTAATTCCTCAGCAGTTATGACCAAATAAGTCAAGAGAGTGGAAAAATATCTGAAGAGCTTCTTGCCCCTTGCTGTCCTGCCTGGGGTGGGGCTGGGAGCTCTCTCTGTGGTGCCAAGGCCAGTTGCTGGCCCTCAGTTGGTTTTACTGGTCTTAAGGATGGAGGGAAACTGAGGTTACTGCCCCTGGGGACACAGTCAAACGTGTCTGGCCCCATCCCACTGCCTCACCCCACTCCTTGTGGGGCTCTTTCTCCACCCCCTTGCTCTAGGAGTTAAAACCTCCCCTCCAGCCTGGCGTTGCTCATGGAAAGTTTATATATAGCCTTTTGTTTTTGCCAGCGTCCCCCTTGAGTTTAAATAGCTCTTCCCCGTCCCTGGTGTTGACCCCGGATGTATTTATAGAGAGCAATCAGATCTGTGCTCAGCACCGAGCAAACCAAGCTGGTGTGAGTCCCCCGAGGCAGGACCTTCCAGCAGGGGCCTCGCCCTGAGGAGGAGGCCTGGAGGGCAGGGGCTGCCCAGCGGGTTCAGGGCTGGGGCTGTGCCAGTCTGTGCATGGCTTCCTTTGGGACGCCCGTGCCAGTTCTGGCTGTGGAACAGCTTTTTGGGTTGCCACTAGGGCTCAGAGTGTTGTGAGACCTGGGCTGTTTCTCCCCTAAAACTGTTTTGTGTTGTGGAGGTGAGCTACGTCCCCGGTGCCACAGGCCACTGGAAGCCGGGGCTGGAGGATGGTTTAACTGCCCGGGGTTAAACGTGAGGCTTCTGCCACCTCTCCTGCAGCCAGCCAGCTCCCCCCGCGGGTGCCAGCTCCGCTCCCATCCCGGAGGTCCATGCTGCAGGGCGGCTTCCCCTCCAACCTCAGCTCTTGACTATTTAAGGCAAATCTCCTTGCCGGACTTTTAAACAAAACCCGGGCTCCTCTCACTCTCCTCGTTTTAAATAACTCGCCTGGCGTAAACAGAATGAAGCATAACACTATAAATCAGGCATTCCCGGGATCTGCCTGGCAGGCTGCATGCAGGGGCTCACCAGGCCCCCGAGCTTCCCTGCGAGCTCTTCTCGGGGCCTGGGGGGAGTGATAAGAGGGCAAGAGGGGCTCTGCTGGGGCAGGCTTTCCCGAGGAGACTAATGCGATTACAGGCTGCAAGGCTTTGGGGTAAAATAATTAAGGTTGCAAAATAGTTTCCATCACAGCCCCTTGCTTGTCGTTCCCCACTGAGGCTGGAATTTTCCAAGCTGTATTCCTTGCATGAAAATGAATTTTTCCAGGGAAGTTTGCGCTGGTGAATGTCAGTGATGCAATGGGTGTTTCACAGGGATTTGGGGGGAAATGCCTAGATTGTAGATGAGAGCTCAGCATGTTCCTTGCAGGAACACGGGCACTTTGCACCGCAGCTTTGTCCCATCAGCCGAAGGGATCAGCTCTGAAAAATCGGCCCTTGTGCCGTCAGTCCTCGGTGTTTACACACTGTGGTCGAAGCAGGACAGAAATAATTACAGCTCATCTCAGGCATCAGTGCTTCCCATGATAAAACTCTTTGTTTTCCCTGGTTTTAGGACTTTGCCAGAATTTCATCATGAGCTGAATCTTTCAGGTTGGGTGTCCAACATACACCAAGTCATCGAAAAAACCCAATTTAAACAAGTCTGGCCTTGCTGGGATTGAAAACTGGGAAGATGTATTGTCTTGGTTTGCTGCCAAGGCTGGAAACTCCAAGGGGTGAGACTTGGGGTGCCCTGGGGATGGGGACGGGCCACTGACTGTGCCTGGGCTGTGGCCAAGCTGAGGAGTGTGTGAAAACCCCACAGGTGGTGCAGGAGCCTGGGCTGTGGTGCATCCCCCACGTGGGAACAGCACTGGGAAGGGTGCTGCTGTGGAACATCGTCTTTCACTGCACCCCCAGCTCCAGGAGGGCAGGAGGGACAGGGGAGCCATGCTGCCATCCCTGGCCTGCCCCAGTGTTGCCCTCCCCCTTCTCTTCTCTGCCCAAAACAAGCAGGATGGATGGAGCAGCCTCTTGCAAGGCGCTGGTTCATTTAGCTCTCGTCCTCCTGACTTGTTAATACCTCTGGTTATCCACATGACTGAGGAACAGCCTTCAGAGTTCTGGCAGCGGCTCTCACACGGCAGGTTGCACCCTGGGATGGGCAGTGTCGTCTCCAGGAGGAGAGCACGGCTCCTGCTTGGCCAGAGGAGATGGGAGGCTGGAGTCGGCAGGAAGTCTCTGTGCCACAGCCACGCTGGGATCTCCCCCGTGCTGGGCAGTGTCACACAGGGTGTCAACAATGGAGGTGTCCCTGGCTGTCCCCTGCACTGCTCAGCACCAGGAGAGCAGCAGGAAGGGGAGGAAGGAAAGAAGTTGCAAGGAGACTTCTTTCCTACCCTTGAGGGCACCCATGAACACAAACCCCGGGGTGGATGTGCAGAGGGCTGCCTGAGGGGAGCCCAGGGGAGCTGTCCTGGTGAGCACATTGAGAGCTTTTCCAGGCTTGCAGCTGCCACAGAGAAAGTGCCACATCCAGGCTGGAGCGATGCTCATCCCACACGTCCCCTCTTGCTCTCGGGCAGGCTTTGGGACTCACGGTGCATCCCAGGCCGGCGCCAGTGGCCAGGGAGCTGAGCCGTGCTGCGTGTGGTAGGACCGCTCACTTGGGTTTTTGACAATCTGTTTTCCAAGTCAGAAGGTCATGTGTATGTTGGTCATGTTGCCAAGGATTCCTCCACAACAAGTCCTTTTGTTTTGTTTGACAAAGTCTCCAGTGTGCAGAGGGGCTGGACATTAATAACCTTGGTGAAAATGGGACGTCTTCCTCTCGGGGAGCTCGGGTTGGTGCGTTCTGCTGCGACCAGGGGACGTATCACATGGCGCAGCTCAAAGCTGCCCACCTCCTCCCTTGCACATGTGGCCCTCCTTGGCTGCCCAGATACTTAATGGCAAACTCTGGAAGTATTTCTCCCCTCCATATGATCCCTAATGTCTGTTGATTAGGGATGAAGTTGATATAGCAGAGGATGAGGTCTGCAGAGCCCTGCTGATGGTCAGAGGTGGCTCTGGAGAGTATGGGACATGCCACTCTACTTGGTAGCACCTGGCTGAGGGATCCAAAGCTGGATCTGCTGACACCCTGAGGGGCCTGGGCCAGGTCCTGGGGGTAGAACCACACATGAGGGCTCAGCAGACCAGTAACACTGATGGTCTCTTAGTGCTCTGGGTCAAGCCACGTCCCGTCCCTGCTGTTCCGCATCCCTGCTGGCACTGAAGCCGATGTTCTCACTGAGCTCCTGGTCAAAACCTCACTCAGGGAAGGGGCAGGATCTGGCCAGGCAGAACTTGCCAGAGGTGCTCTGCCTCCTCCCTGCTGCTGGGACAGGTCCGGTGACCACTGGTGGCACTTTGTTAATGCCAAGTGCCAGGCGCCGGAGTAGAGCTGTGTCTGCTGCCAGGGCAGTGATCGTGGGGCTGGGGAGCCTTGGGCCCGTCCCTCTGCCAGGGGGCAGCTCCTGCACAGCTCCAGTGAGGAAGGACAGATTCAGCTGCAGAAATCCCTCCATTACAGCCGGCATGGGAGCACAGCAACTGGGCAGCTCCCAGCTCTTCTGTGGGTGAGGCAATGGAATGATCCTGTCGTCGGTGAGGTCCAGCTGCACTCTGAGAATTTTTGCCCACAAGAGCACCATGGTGGTGGCTTCAGCTGCTCTCGTGGCTGAACGATGGTGGAAGGAGCTGTAGGGGACACAGAGGGAGAGTCCTCATGCTCCAATACCTGAACCTGGAGCTGAGACAGCCTGCACCCCACACTTCAAAAAGTCCTCATTAAAAATCAGCCATGGATGTCCCTTGGGCAGCAGCTCAGTGCAGGAGTGCTAGAGCTAGGTGTGTGGCCATCCCATGCACAGGGCTAAACTGGCTTTGGGGCCTTTGGTTAACAAATTCTCTATAAAGGATTCCCCCTGGTTAATTCTCTCATAATTAATATGCCTGGCAGTACAAATGACACATTAATAATGAATCTAAAGAGATAACAGTGCACTGTTTCTGTGCTGCGCAAGCAAGGAGGAGCATTGCCTTCTTTCTTGTCTGTATTTCATCTTCTAGGCAAAAAAAAGGTATGAGTTTTGGGGCAGACTAAAGTCCTGTCTTCATTTCCTAGGTGACTAAGTGACAAATCCCTCCATGAAGCTGTGCTTTTTCCACCAGATCACCAGCAACGCTGCATCTGCAACCCATCAGAGAAAGCGTTTGGGTTTATTGTTCCCGCTCCTGGCTCCAAACAGCCTTTTCTGTTTGGGGCTATCTTTTTAATTCAATTTGTGTAAACACAAGCTCTCCTCACCCGTTTTTGGTTGGAAGCCCACTTGGTGGGCTCACGTCACGGGGCACTGCAGCGCTCACGGAGCTCAGCTTGGGCGGCGCTGCCAGGAGCTGCTCCGAAATGCCCATAAAAGCAGCTTTGCAGCGATCTGATGCGTCTGAGCAAACATTTGCACACACCTCCGAGCTCTTGTCTCTCTCACTTAGCTTCAGCTTGTCCTCCTGGGGGAAGGCGGAGCTGGAGAAGACGAGCAGTGACGTACGGAAAGGAATTAAAGTTTGAAAGCCCTCACCGCCGTCCTCAAAGCAGCTACTCCAGGCATGTGATGCTGGATGAACTCTGCGATTCCACTGCTGCTTGTCTCTGCCCTGCACAGCTCCCAGCATGGGGCTAACTGCATCCTGTGATTTGGTACCCAAATATCAGCCGTCTCTGGCACTGATTTTTCTGCCACACCTTTTATCCTCTGCCCTTTGCGGTGCTTAGGGCTGTTGTAGCCACGTGGTGTTTGCTGCAATGGAAGGACCAAATCCATGGAAGGGCTTGGGAGCTCCTCTTCAGCTGGGCCTTGACCAAGTGCCATCCCTGCTGTTTGGAGACAGATAGGCCAAAAGAGGCTGCAGGGTGGGAGGAATGGCTGGGTAGGCTCTGTGTCAGGCAGAGATGCAGACTGGGAAGCACAGAAGGTGCTGGTGAGGGGTCAGCAAGGAACTGGAACCAAAAGAGGTTGAACAGGGGTTTTTTTGCAGCTTACACCTCCCTAGAGGGGTGGTTACACAGGTGGTGGAGCTACGCTTTCCTTGACAGCGGCAGCAGATGATGAAACATGGGGCAGCAGCCACACGTGATGGCTTGAGAGAGTCAGAATAGGGGTTAGGGAAAAACTCTTCCCTGCTGGATGGTGCAGCCTTGAGATGGACACCTGGAGAGGTGGGGTTGGTCCATCCTCAGGGGTTTTCAAGGCAGCACCAACCTGACCCAATGCTTGTGGCAGTCCTGCAGGATGTTGGATGGGTGAGTTCTGAGGTCCCTTCCCACCTTCGCTATAACAAGTCTCCAGATGTTTGGATGCTGATCCATACCAAAAGCAGCCCCAAAGCCTTTGCCTGCCTGTGGCCAGAAAGTTGTCTGAGAACTCATCTGAAGCTCTGTAAAGAGTCTTTGGTGACACCAGCACTCAGCTTGCGTGTGCCTGTCACTGGTCTGAGCAGTGACAGGGTGTTGTCTGGTCTCACTTCTTGCTTGGAAATCAGCGTTCCTCCATGCTCCATGGCTGGTGGCCTCTTTCCAGCCAGTCTGGAATAATTAACCAGAAAGACTAAGAGCATGAGACCTGAGCAGGTAGAATGGGCAGAGGATGGAGGAAAGCAGCAGAGCAGTCTGGGGGATGTGGGATCTCCTGGACAAGGACAGGAGGAGGAGAAATTGGTGCCAGTGGCAAGCAGATGAAATCCTCCCTTCTCCGTACCTCAGAAATGTTGGATGTGGCATGGGAGCATCCTCTCTGCCCGGGACAAGTGCCAAGGCTCAGTTGTTGTCCCAGATAAGCAGTGAGAAACAGGAGAAACAATCCAGCACCTCAGCCAAAGTGCGGCACTGCCTGTGATGGGCTCAGCAAAAACAGGGGCCTAAAGTGCCCCCTGTGACAACCACCATGATGCCCAAAATAAAATCCATTGCCCTTCTGCAGGTGGGTGAAGGAGGTCTGGGATCACAGAATGAGTGGGCAGGGTGCAGGAGCCCAGCTGGAGAGAGACATCCCTCTTTATCACCTTCACCAGCACCCTGAGCTGGTCACCTGTTTGTTCAAGAATGAGAAAGAGCACTTGGATATTGCAAAGCTGAGAAACTGTGTGAAAACACAAGATTGTCCACAGCTGGCTGTCATTACAAGTCTCACCTCGATTTCTCAGCTGATTTCAACCTGTTTTTGTCTCAAGTACTTTGTTAACCCCCTTTCTAGGACCTGCTAGACCAGCCTTGTTGGTTGTGAGCACCTCACAGCTTTTACTCCTTTTCCCTGGTGAGGCTCAGCTGTTCCTGCTGTTTGCAGGCAGCACAGCGTGGTTGGAGCTGCTTGTGTGGGACATTATCACAGGGTTCACTGTCAGCTTGTCCTCCCTGATGTGGGAGAGGTGAGTGGATGCTGGCTGAGTCACAGCATCGCCTCTGCTCTTCTAACCATCACATCTAGTGGACGTGGTGTGGCAAGGACAAAGCTCTGGTGCAGCCTTTGGCCAGACTGCAGAGCCAGATGCTGCTGAGTGGAAGACACTTTAGGAGGAAAAGTGTTGGTGTAAAAATAAATCACTGTAAGACATGGGTAAGCAAAGTCCAAACAGACTGTCACCTGCTCCTGCACTTGTTCAGCTGGTGTGACCTTGGATACCATGCTTAAAGCTGAGCATCTCCAGGTGGAAGTGGAATCCTCAGCCAAAATCTCTGCAGATACATCACCATTTTCTGGTGGTCTGGATCACCTGCACCAGCTGGTAGCAGTGACGGCTTCATTTGTCCCACCTGCTGTCCACCCCTTTAAATTCCTGCAGGGAGAAACCATCCCCTCTGTGTGCAGCTGGTTGGGCCCTCAAGGGCTCTGTGTGTTGAAGCTGCAGTGCTTTGGGAGGGGAGAGGCTGCCTGGGGTGGTGTTTATGAAGATATCAAAGGGACTGTGAGCCATGAGATATGGGATGTAGGGATGCTGCCGCCACATACAGCTCTGAGGGGTGGCTGTGGAAGGAGGATACTTATGTCCAGCCCAGTGCCATGGATGTGCCTACAAAATAAACCAGAGGTTGTGGCCATGGCAGTGACTGGTGGACCCGCTGTTACTGCCCCAGCATGACGGATACAGAAACTCTTCTGCTTGTGGCCAGAGTTTTCCTGCTCTGGAAGAGGCAGAATGTCTCCTCTATGTGTGTGTGCAGCATGGGGGTGCTTGGGAGTCTGCTGAAAACACACTGCTGCTCCTGACTTCCACCCTTTCGTGCCTTCCTCTCTTGCCTCAGGCTCCGCACTCAAAGTCTGTAGAAAGTGAAACACCAAACCTAAACGCAGAGAAAGCACTGTGAGGTTACGCTGGTTTTTGCTCACTTAGCACAGGAAGTAAATATTCCTGGTCTTTGTCAGGGCAGGCTCTTGTAGAGTCTTTGAGGAATGATAGGCAACACTCTTCCTGGGAGTGCTTCCTGCACAGCCTCGTGGCACTGTCCCCCAGTCTTGGGGACAAAGTTATGGTGAAGGGCAGTATCCCTGCTGACTGGAGAAAGTCCTTGCTCTGATCTGGATCTGTCTGTGCTGAGCTCCATGGGGGGCTTGGGGGAGCTCTTGCTGTGGTGCTCAGAGCTGGTATGTGAAGTCTCTCCAAAACCCTTCTGTAGGACAGAATTTTAAAGAAATAAATTAGTGTTTTTTAAGTCAAAAAGTGGCAGTTTTCTCCCCTCATGCAGGGATCAGGCTTTCTGCCTTAGCAGCTCATTACAAAGCTTTGGAAAAAGAAGAGGTCACTTTGCCGCTGCGTGAGGACTCCATACACAAACCCTCTATGCCACATGCAAACAGCTGCTGCTGCTAAAAGCCATAACCTAGAAAGCAGGAAACATAAAGCTGATGATCCCAGGAGGATGTTTTATCCCCCTCAATTCCTGTGATGGAATTACTTGGCCCCACATGCACTTGGCTGTGGGCACCACCTCGGTGATGGTGTTTCCTGTATTGCCTTCCTGGTGCCAGACTCGGTGCCGTGGGTTGTGCTGCACGATGTTTGTGCATGGGGATGGCTGAGTTTAGGGTGACATTTTCACAGGCTGCCTCTCTGTTGCCAGGTGGCAAACGGTGTCAGAGGCTGGGGCTTGAACAGGGCAGTGGACCCAGGCGTGGTGGGAACTCAGCTGTGGTTACCCCCAGCCAGGCTCACACCTCTTCACAACATCCACGTGAGCAGAACGATCTATCCCTGAGCTCCTGCTGGAACTGAAAGGTCACTCAGAGCCAGGTGTGGGCTCAGTTTGACTTTGAAGTGACATTCAGTGCCATGGGGACAGCACAGGTGTCTCCAGCCAGGCCAGTGGAGGACAGGGAAAACGCTTGGCTTTTGCAGTGCAGGGGGCGGCTGTGGGACCCCCATGGCAGGGCTGGGCTGATGTTTCCCCTCTCTCACCTGACCTCGGTGCTGGGGAAGCAGCACGGACTGAGCACGAGAAATGCTGCTTAAGATAACAGGGCTCAGATCCCTGGACATCTCTCACTGGCAGGTTTATCCAAGCTCTTGGGGTTTTACACTTGTGGGGGTGCAGTGTGGAGGAATAGGCTAGTTATTCCATTTTCTGCTCGTGTTATCCAACCTCAGGCTGTGCTTTAGGATGTGGCCAGCTGGGCACCCATGTGTGCACAAAGAAAGGAAAGAAGATGGACAGTGAGGGTGGTGTGGCCCTGGCTCAGGTTGCTCAGAAAAGCTGTGACTGCCTCATCCCTGGAAATGTCCAAGGCCAGGTTGGATGGGGCTTGGAGCAACCTGGTCCAGTGGAAGGTGTCCCTGCCCATGGCAGAGGGGTTGAATGAGATGAAATTTAAGGTCCCTTCCCACACACACCACGCGCGGATTCCATGACTCTGTGCCTCAGCGCTGCTCCTCCTCCCAGGCCCGGGAACAGGGCTGTGCACATCGATGCCTGTGGGGATGGTTGTGCGGTTGTCCTGGCAGGAGGAACCAGGCTGTTGTCCCCGGGGACGGGGGATGCTCTCGGGGCAGATTTGGGGCTGCTTTCCTGAGGCTCGGGGCCGCTGTTCCGGAGTCACAGGATCCCCGTCCTGAACGCTCAGGGCTGCCGTTCTTGGGGCCCGGGGCTCTCATCGGGGGTCACAAAGCTGCCGTCCCAGGGCTCTCGGACCCCCGCGGGGCTGAGCCACATCTCCCCGCCCCGGGGATGCGCGGAGGGAACGACACGCCCCCGCCGCGAGATCAGAGCCCGGCGGGCCCTTTAAGAAAGTCGAAACCCGAAAGTTCATCAAAGTTGACAAAGTTTTTCGTGGAAAGGAGGGGAAAAAATAATTAAAATAACTCGAGCCGAACAACAAAAAAAAACCTCCCCGCGGTCCCGGGGGGCCGGGTCGGGCCGGGATTGGC